>JABTTQ020001603.1:0-349262 GCA_016081115.2 Rehmannia glutinosa
GGGCTTTTATTGGCCTACACTTTTTCAAGACGCAAAACGGTATGTTGAAACTTGTGATAATTGTCAACGAGTAGGAAATATTTCTCGAAAAAATGAAATGCCCCAAAACGGTATTCTTGTTTGCGAAATTTTTGATGTTTGGGGTATTGATTTTATGGGACCATTTCTGCGTCTTTTGGCAATAAATACATTTTGGTAGCCGTTGACTACGTGTCTAAATGGGTAGAGGCTCAAGCCTTGCCTAAAAATGATGCTCGAGTGGTGGTACATTTTCTCAAAAATTTTTTACCCGATTTGGTACTCCACGAGCCATCATTAGTGATAGAGGCACTCATTTTTGTAATAGTCAATTTGACAAAGTGTTAAAACGATATGGTGTCACACACCGAGTCGCCACCGCCTATCACCTCAAACTAGTGGTCAAGTTGAAGTGTCCAACGTTGAATTAAAAAGAATTTTGGAAAAACGGTTGGACACTCTCGCAAGGATTGGTCCCTCAAACTCGACGATGCCCTTTGGGCTTATAGAACGGCTTTCAAAACGCCCGATAGGGACTACTCCATACCGACTCGTTTATGGTAAGGGTGTCATTTACCGGATTGAGCTTGAACACAAGGCCTTTTGGGCTATTAAAATGCTTAATTATGATTTGTCAAGTGCGAGGAGATAACCGTTTATTGCAGATTAACGAACTCGAAGAATGGCGAAATTCGGCATACGAGAATTCGAGGATTTACAAAGAACGAACAAAGCAATGGCATGACAAACGCATTAAGCAAACAAGAGAATTTCAACCTGGTGATCAAGTGTTACTCTTCAATTCCCGACTCGACTATTCCCAGGTAAATTAAAATCCGGTGGTCCGCCCATTTCAGCATTACTCAAGTGTTCCCTTACGGGACTATTGAAATCACGCACAAGGAAATGGGAACATTCAAGGTGAACGGACATCGTCTAAAGCTTTATTTTGGGGGCACCATCGATGACGATTATCGAGATTCCATCCGTCTTGCGACCCTCAAAATACACCCACGAGTAGAGGTAAAACAGTCCGCTATACGACGTTAACGAAGCGCTATCCGGGAGGCAACCTGGTATTTTGTGTGAATTTAAAAAAAAAAATATTAAAAACACGGCCTGGCGTGTTTATCCACCACGGCCGTGTTCGTCAATAAATTGACGAACACACTTGACGTGTTCTTCAACCCAGTCATGTTGGCATATCACGCAGAAACACACCTGGGCGTGTTTTTTAAACACGCCCGTGTTTTAATTCAAAAAAAAAAAAATATAATTGGGTCAAAATTGCACAGAACACGGCCGGGCGTGTTAAATAACACGCCCGTGTTTTAAATCGAAATAAAAAAATAAAAGAAATTTTGGGATGAAAACGCGTACAAAAACACGGCGGGCGTGTTAAATAACACACCCGTGTTTTAAATCGAAAAAAAAAAAAAGAAAATGCAAAATGAAAACACGCAGAACACGGCCTGGCCGTGCTTTGAAAGCACGGCCGTGTTCGGTACATACAAAAACAGGGGCCGATTTTTTGGCCCTATTTTCTTCCCCAAAAATCATTCTTCTTCTTCCTTTCTCCCCTTTTCTCAAACCCTACCCCAAAATCACCAAATTCTTTCTCTTTTCTTCCAAAATCTTCACCCACACCACACACTTTCACATCACAAGGCTCTCATCTCTTCCTCCTCACAATGTCTTCAAGGTATGTGTTGTTCTTCTCTTCTCTTCTTTTTCTTTCAATTTGAATTTTGATTTGTTTGAATTGGTATATTTGTGTGTTGTTGTGAAGATTATCCTATGTTGTAGTTAGCAAATTCATGAATTTGTATTGCCAATTTTTCATGCCCTAAAAATTGAATGGTAGGGTTATTAAAATTTGGATAGTTGATATTAATGGTAAAATCATGAATTTCTTTTTATGACATATTTCTTGTGAATTTTTGTGAGTTTAATTGAGTTTGTTTGTGGTAATTTTTTAGTTCTTGTGGTAATTATGAGAAATTATTCTTGTGATGTTTTTATCTTGCTAAATTGAGGAATTGGTCATTTGTTCTTGATTTGAAGAGTTAGACTTGGAGTCATATGATTAATGTTCCTAATTTGTTGTTGAGATATCTTTGTTTTTGATTGAATTGCTATTATTGAAATGTTGTTGAAAAATGGATGTTGTTAAATCATTGTTGCAAATGGGGTGTATAGCTTGTGAAGATGGATTCTTGTTGAATAAAGATGTTGATATGGTGGAATTTTGAGTAAATTGATGCCTTTTCATGTTTGGGATACTATCTATGTCTCTTAAAATGGTTTTTCACGTTGTTGTAAGTTTATATTAACATAGGAATCCCAGGACGAAACGCGGACGTACCGGTGATGCTTCATCCTCCGCGGCCCCCACACACGGCGGTCGCCGAGCCACTCGTACTGACCCACCGGTCCCTACCAACCCATTTGGTATATCTTTCCGAGATGATGATCATGAAGCTCAATACCATCGCCTGCGGCCCAACGTCACATCATTAACACACGATTCTCGGATAACCCTACCTTGGATGGGCTCGGCCGCGCGGATGTGGATTGGATGTTCAATCAACTTGGGTGGGGCTATTTCATGAATCTAGCCACACCCACCTACATCCGTCTCACGTTAGAATTTACGAGTTCCTATGACGCGGAGATTACTTGGCCGGGGCACTGGCGAAGAAGGACGAATCACATTTCGGCTCTTCAACAATGATCACCAACTCACATTGGCGTAATTTAATTTATCTATGATTTACCCACAAATGGGTTGCGTATAAAGCCATTGGGGTTCCGTGATCGACAATTTTGGCAAGCAATTACGCATGAGTGGAATATAATCCTTCTTCATCAAAATCCTCATGCATTGTCAATCCTTGCTTCCGTTATATCCATCGGGTGCTCTCAAGTACACTATTTGGCCGGGCGAAAGCGAAGGAGTCGTCCGACTTGATGAAATTTGTATTTTCTATGGTCAATGGTGAATTCTTCTTTGGTCGACACGAGGTTCTTATCTCGCCAAACATTTTCTCAAAGTGAGCAAGAAAAACCGAGGTAAAATCGTCATTGGTGGCCTTATTACTCCTATTGCCATCCATTATGGTTATAACCTCGCGGAGGACTTGAGCAAGCCCAGGGGACCAACCCGGATCGACTTTGAATCTTGTATTGCTATGGGAATGATTCAACGGAGCGGGATGGGTTATGTTTTAAGGTTAAAAATACGAGACTACACACATCCATTGCGGATCCTTCTCGCACGCCGGTTCGGGACCCGGACAATTAGAAGATGATGTACCCACAAGGTGATAACCCGGATGCATTCCGACTACCCGCACCGCCGACCTCCGACCACGGATGCCTATCAAAGTGAGGAACCGGATATTGATGCTCCCTCGGCGTCACAACCACCAAGGCAACCACCAAGGCAACCATCAACCCCTATGGATGATACTAGATCTCTTCTCCACGCCATTCGCTTGGAGCAAATGGAGCAGCGAGCTTTATTGGATCGCGAGGGGAAATGATGACGCAAAGATTACGCTTCGAATTGAAGAAGCGACAACAACAATTCTTCATGAATCTTCAACAAAGAACAACAACAACAATATGACCAACAGCAGTCCTATTTTGCCATGATGGATCGTATCCAACAATGGCATATTTCGCAAGGACATTTCCCACCACCACAATGAAGGTCGTATTTTTTCTTGTTTCATTTTTTTCTTTTTCGCTTTCTAATCTAGACTGTATCACATCTCCTTCTTCACATTGGGGACAATGTGACCCTTGAAGTTGGAGGTGGTGAGATTTATCAGCATATTTGGATAATTTTTACTGTTTTCTTTTAGTTTGTGTGGGATTGCGTTTTTAATTAATTTGTGTGGATGTTTTATTTTTTTTTATGCACTTTTAAATCTCTTGCAAATAAATATGAGATATTTCTTTTTACAATTCGATAAGTTGTTTGTGAATTTGTTTTAACCAATTTTTCTCCCGAAAAAGTCATCTTTTTGAACTCAAATCGCCAAAATGTTTTAAAAACCGTGTGACTCTAGTAAAAGGATGAATTCGGCCAAAAGAGTTTAATGTCATGAAAATAGTTTGGATTTTGCTTAAATTTAAATACTTTATGTCATGATCGTTGGAGAAATCATTATTCGGGTAAAAAAAAAATCGAAAAAAATCGGAAAATCGAAAAAAAAAATAATAATATATATATTTTTATAAAAAAGGACAAATCGAGGTTATACTCCTCTGTTTGTTGTTGCTTAGTAACTAGGAGCATTCATGAGCCCCATGTTTGTCTTTTACGTAAAACGGCAGCACAAATATGAGTATGGGAAACCACCCTAGGAGTTTTTGGAAAGCATTCAAAATTTAAACCTAGTGGAAGTTTACCTCAAAAAAATGTCCTAATTTATAATTATATGCACTAAAAAAAAAAACCCGAGTTTCTGAACATCTCCTTTTATCATTACATTCTTGTATTTGGTCTAAGCAAATGATTAACAATTCTGTGATATGACAATGTGATGACTAAACGATTCCATTCTTGAATTCACCCTTTTTTTTAACAAATTGGTTGACTTGGAAGAACGAATCGATTGGCTCAATCGGGAATAAAAAGGTTAGCGATTTACTTCAAACATGTCAAAATTGTGAAAATAGATACCTCATTTTTGTTCTCAACTCCACTTTTTGTTTTAAAAATTGCTTGAGGACAAGCAAAATTTCCAAGTTGGAGGCGGTTTGATAAGTGCATTTTTGTTCACATTTTTTTAATCTTTTTAGATAATTTCTCTAACTTTTTAGTTCATTAATCAATAAAATCAAGAAAAATCACATTGGCTTGTTTTGAATGATGAAGGTAAAGACTTGAAGCAAATTCAGTATGATTTCGTATGAAAATACGAATGAAACAAAGTCTAAAAGAAGGCAAGAAGACTCAATCTCGTGCGAGAACACACCCTAGTGTGTTGGGAAACATGGCCATGCTTCAAAGGAAGAAAAAAGAAAAAACACGCCGGGCCGTGCTTACAAAGCACGGCCGTGTTTCACACGCAAATCGACAAAACACGCCCAAAACCGTGTTTAAAAGCACACCCTGCCAGAAAATCCAATTTTTGCGAAGAAAACACGGCCGTGTTCGTCAAATTTGACGAACACGGCCTGGCCGTCTTTTAAAGCACGGCCGTGTTTTCCTCCACTCAACAAATTTTCTTCTTTTGGCGGAAATAATGGAGACTTTTGCTTTTTGACAACCTTTGAGCGACTTTCACACCTCATCTTGCTGCACCAAAACTCTATTTCCTCCTCAATTGTCATGTGGACACAATGATTCAACCAACTCAACCAATGGAAGTGAAGTATGATCATGTGTATACAATGATTCAACCAACTCAACCATGAATGTGCACACAATGATTCAACTAACAAGCATGGAAATGGGGCATTTGTTAATATGGTATTTCACAAGATGGTGCTTATAAAAGCCAAGAGTTTGAGTTGGAAAATCATTCATGTAATATTCATTCATATAGAGATTCATTGTGTTTAACATTTTGAGTGGAATTGGGATCAAGAGGTCTTGGAGGAGTAAGCTTGTAGCAACATTGGAGAAGAAGGCTTGGATCAACATCATCTATCAAAGGAAGAAGTCATTGAGATTTTGAGAAAGATAAGTACACCATGTTTACAACACTTAAATCTTCTTGTGTAATTTATTCTTTTGTCAAAATCATGAGTAGCTAAACTACTAGTGTTTGAATGTAATGAACTCTACAGAATGGATTTGTGATTAAGGTTTGTATGTTTTTAATAAAATTCTCATGTCTTGTGTGATTCACTTATATCATGTTTATTTCATTCAAGTTGATATTTCCGGTATATTAATTTGATATTTATTCCTCATCGGATAATCGAGAGATTTATGGTGGGAAAGAACCTATATAAGTGAAAAGAGTTGCATGCAATCCTAGATATAGGGCGACATAAATCTTCCGAATTAGGGTCAAACCTAATATGGGAATTCATAAATCGTTATAATGCAATTTTGGGGGTTTTAACTAGAAAGAGATTTGATTAATCAACTTGAGATTAGGAGTTTTTCGCCTTGAGAAAGGGTTTAACTTAAATCGGGAATTTCTACGGTCTACATAACATGAGATTTTATTAAAAGAGGTTGGTTTTTGCTTAAGGGCTTATGGTTGTATTTTTATCTTGATTGAATCATAAAAACATTCTAGAGGGATTTACATTCAACACATTTCTATCTCTTGATTTCTCATTCTACAATCTATTTTTATTTGATTTCTTTTTGTAAGTTGCAATTATCTTAAATTCTCTATTTTTCATTTTCCATTTTAACAAACAAAACTCTGAAAATTACTAGATTAGATAACAAAAAGACGATAATTATTAGTACTTATAATCCTCGTGGGAATGACACTCGGTACTCAATAATCTATACTACAAAACGATAGGTGCACTTGCCTATGGTTTTCTAGAGTAGCTTTTGAGCCATCACCGCAAAACCAAGAAAGAATCATTTTCTTTCTTACCCCGAACCATTTGTACATATAGAAAATAAATTGCTTTGCCTACAATTTTCGAAAGATCAAGTCGGTACTTGCAAAATTACTCAAAATAATCTCTCTTCATCTCATACACGTCAAATCCAGTCACCATCCTATACACTTCAATGTAATGCAAGTGACCACGAGATTCCCCAAAGTAATAATTGCGTGTCGAACAATCGCCATCCAATATAGGAGGCATTGGCATTACCTTGGGCATCATTAATTGATCATCATTGGGATTGAAATAAATAGATTTGCCGAGCTTGATAGTGTTGATCCAGTGGATCGCTCCGTTCCAATATACCCCATGTTTGAAATTGACTTGGGCGCCACGAATGGCTCCCACATTTTCTCCAGATACCACCACCGGTTCAGATGAGTAAATCTCAAGCTGATATTTAAGCTCATAACGATAATATTCAAATTCCCGAACATAAACAATTTTATAATATGAAGACTTGGACGGGTCAAAAGCCAAGTTCATTCCACATATTAGCCACCAAAACGTGTATCTCGGTGGGATTACAAACATAGTATTTATGACCGTATTTACTGGGTTGATCGCTACAACAAAGAAACAATCCATTACAAGATTGCAAAATTCTGATGCCCCAAGTATCTTCAATGAAATTAATTGGTCGGACGAATGGTCGCTCTCTTGATTTGTCGTGGACATGGAAGGGAACATAAGTGTACCAGGGAAGATGGGAATATGGGAAAAGAAGGCCAACAGGGGAATTGATATTGATATTAAGATCAGAGATCAGAGAGTTCCAGTTTTTGCATACTAATTTCATGTGAACCAGTGATTTGATCGGAAGGCGTAGAAATATTTCTTTGAGGAGATCATCGATTGAAAGAAGATCATGAGCATATGTTTCTGTTTTGGAGAATTTGTTTGTGAGTTTCATGGTTTGATACTTTGTATCTAGGTTTAGGTATTACAGAAAATACGTATGGCTTCTTCAATTCAATACATAAAATGTCTTAGGTTTAGGGAAGACAATTTATAATCCTAAAAGATATCAACCAGCACACGTCTTTTAGGATGCTTGGTTCGGCCCGTTCGGAGTTTGAGTTGTTCTGTATCAAATTTACGGGCCAACCCAGCCTAGCAGACCTAGAGGAAAAGTCAGTCCCGCAGGCCTAACAGTGACCAAACCGCTGTTTTCAGAGCAAAACCTGGCCAGCCCATGTACATACACAAAAAAAAAAAAAAAAATTGGGCCTATCGGGCCGACCTAGGTTTTCGGGCCAATGGGCGGAGCCAACTAATCCCAATTTTTGGCCTTAAATATTTGATTGATCCGGTAAAAATACTAGGTTGGTTAGACCGACCCACTAACCGAATCGAAATTGACATTTCCACATATAGATATAGCATGGGAAAATTGCAAAATTGGTCATGTATCTATAGGGGTGTTGCGATATTAGTCCTGTAACTTTAGAAATTGCAAAATTGGTCATGTATCTATAGAGGTGTTGCAATATTAGTTTTGTAACAACTTTTAAGTTGCAATTTTAGTCATGTGACAATTTTATCCCTTAACAAAAATAATAATTTTAATCATGTAATATTTAGGATTTCACAATTTTAATAATTTATTTTCTTAGTTATGGTAATTTCGGTCATATAATTCAAAATAATCAATTTTGCCAAATTTATAAGTACTTTTGTATTTTGATAATTAGAAAATAATAATATAGAATTCGTATCTCGGATTTTGACCCGAATTCATAAATCTAAAATTGTTCAATCATTTGGCAATCTATATAGTATAAATGATAAATAATTCAACTCAAGTAAATAAAATATACGCTCTAAAATAGTAGGATCATGGCTATACTTCTATTCATCACTATAGAAGGAGAAACCTCTGGTTTTTCAAGATGCAAAGTCTATGCGGGTAAAGTTCTACTAATCCTTAATATTATGTTGCTTGATTTCTCTTGAGCATCTTATTTTCTTTTCCTTTGTTTGTATCGATGATTGAAATGAATATGTGACAAACAATGTTCATTAAGATCCCCTCAAAAAAAAAAAAAATGTTCATTAAGATGAATTTGGTACTATGTCATGTATCTTAACATTTTTCACGCAAAATCGAAATTACATGTACCTAATGTTTCAGATTCATTCTTTAATTCTTTGATACATTAATTGTGCAAGAGTATGCGGTGAAGCTACAAAGAAGACTAATGCATGTTCATGGTTTTGGTGATCACCTTCATTGGTTATCTTTTTACTTAGTTTTAGTGTAGTTTTTTTTTTGGTCTAATTTGTAGTGGACTTAATGTGGATCTTGGTTTATAATTGTTGATCAACTAGAATTGTTACTACTGCACAATGATTCATATTTGGATTAAGTTGCATTAGGTAATATTTGGATTAAGTTTCATTGTTACGATTGGGTTCATTTTTTAATCAATTTTTTTATCTTGTGCTTACCAACTTTTCTCCCAGTAGCAAAGAAGCCAACAATGCTTTATCAATTTTCATTTTTTTCACTTCCCACAAATATTTGGTTAACCGCATAACCGAACCCAAAATCAAAATAGAAATTCGGTTTTAAATGAACCGAACCGCCACTTTTGATTCGGTTTTCAATTCAAAATTTTGGTCAACGAATTTTTGATTGACCGAATTCGGTTCGGTTCGATTTGACCAAACGAACACCCCTAGTCTTTTAATTATTTATGCACAAGAATTTCAGAAAAACGACAATTGGACTACTTTTAATTAATTGAGTTGATCATTTGTGGAACACCGTTTTGAAACAGATTAAAAATTACAACGATTACTAAACCTTGTCGAATGTTAGACACTTCAAAATCACAATGGATTTGATCCATTGTGGAAACCCGTTGTTGTATTTCATAATTCAAAACAGATACCAACCGTTGACTCCAACCGTTGTCTTTTAACATATAAAGACAACGGGTTCAAATCATTGTCTTTCTTACTAAAGACAATGGATTAGAATCATTTATCGATTAGTAGGGTATTTCACAACACCATCTTCGACAACAGTTGATTATTCATTCAACGAAATTCTTGTAGTGGCAATCACATCTACCCACTTTCCTAAAAAAAAACCCAAATAATTATTACATATTTTTCCAATAATTTCACTATTTGTTCACACACATATTTTTAATTGCCAATCATATTCAATTATAATTTACTATTTTCATAACACATCATCTTTTATCATTATATTTCTATTTCATATCCGTTTACATTTCCAAAAGAAACTTTTATTCTCCCTAATAATTTCACACTATTCTCCAACAAAGAAATTTTATTCCAAAATAAGACTATATCTAGAGATGTCAATAAGTAGGGCCCGAGGGTCGACCCTAGCCCGACCCTAAAAATATAAGGGTTGGGCCTATATTTCATAGACCCTTATAACATGAGGGTTTTTAGCCCGACCAGTACGTCTAGGCTAGGGTAATGGACCTTAGGGCTTCTTTCCTGATAATTTTGTTGTATTTTATATATTTATATTCGAAATTTATGCTTGTAATAATATTAATCTATTATTTGATCTCATTTATCAATTACCATTTATCTTAACAAATTATCAAATTTGATCTTTGATCTCATTTATAATTTAGTCTTACTAAATAACTTAGTAAATACAAAATTAAAGTTGGTATGTAATTGGTAATGATTATTTAGTACGTTAATAATTATAAAGAACTAAAATATATTTGGTATAGACTATGTGATTACTAAAATAAAAATGACAAATTTTGAATATTTTAATTTAGACGGAATAACTTCATCAAAAATATTAAAAAAAAAGTCATAGGGTCCGGCCCGGCCCTAGCCCTACAAGTAGTGGCGGACGCAGGATTTCGACTTTGGGGGGCGAAAAATGGACAGAGTTTATAAATTTATACTATGTGAATTTTTTTCCATATACTAACCATAATTAATGGTTTTTTTATATTGTAAAAGACAACTATTTAAAATTTTATCAAATTTTGGGGGAAAATTGTAAATTAGTTCATTTATTTTACTTTTAAAAAATAATTTGGAAAATTTTTGGGGGAAAAGAAATATTTGGAAAATTTTGGGGAATTCTTTTTTTGAAAATTTTGGGGGCAATTGTAAATTAATTTATTTATTTTACCCTTTAAAATATAATTTCAAAAATTTTGGGGGAAAAAAATTTTGAAAAATATTGGGGGCGGTGGCCCCCTTGCCCCCCTGGGTCCGCCATTACTACAGGGCTAGGATCGGGCTTAGATTTTTAAGCCCTTCTAAGTTCAGGGCTTTTTAGCCCTAGCCCTAAGGGTTAGAGTCTCTTAGTATAGGACAGGGCCGAGGCCTTGACGGACCGGCCCTTTGACATCTCTAAGTATATCCAATCACGGTAAGTATTGTTAGAGAAATGTTTTTATCATGATTTTGATGATTTTGTTCAAATGAGTTTTTATACCAAAACAATGTCCCTAAATGTTGTCCCAACACTTCCGATCGATCTAAAATGTTTTTACTATTTTTTGGAGTATTTCTTGAAGTTAATATTCGATTTAAAATTGGACAACACTTATGTTTCAGCTCGACCTGGCCGCCCTATAGGGCAACCCGCACTGAGTTAAGTTTTGAAACAAAATGGGACGTAAGAGAAAATGGGGAGGCGACGGTCGACCAGGCGAGGTGGCGACCGTCGACCGGGGGCGACGTGCACTGGGAGCGACCCTCTCAAATGCGGGACTTCTCTGTTTTGATTTTCTATCAACCCCAACCGGTCAAGACCAAGGGCGACCGGTCGAACCCCCTTCGACCGGTCCCCGTGTAAAAATTCGATATTCAAATTCAATCTTATCTCTGTGCGACCGGTCGAACCCTGTTTTGACAAAGAACTATCCGTTGCATTTTTGAAATGGTTTCTTTTGCAAAGCAAATCACTCCCCAAGGAGGAGCCAATGTCCGGAAATCAAAGCCAAGACCTCTCCTATAAATAGAGGCTTCATTCAAGCAACAAAAAAAAAAAAACTCTATACAAGCAAAGAGCAAACAAAGCAAACACTTTCATATATCTTGTTGTATTAGCCTTAGCACTTTCACTTGCACAAATTTGAGGTCTAGGCTTTCAATTCTTGATTACACTTGTACTCATATTGTATCAATCATTATTGAGTTGTAATCTTGATTTTGGTCATCATTCAACACAAGACATCCTTGTGAGTATTCTTGTGGTAAGAGTACACTTGGGTGATCTAGGTGATAGGTGTTTGAAGGTTGTGGTAATCTTCAAAGGTGTTGTAAGAGGATTGTGGTAATCCTCAAGGTGGTGTAAGAGGGTTGTGGTAATCCTCAAGGTGTTGTATTAATTTTTGGAAAATTAATAAAATCTTTTTTTCTTGTGAAATCCATCCAGGATATCTTGGGGTGGTAGAGGATTAGGCCCTAGGTGGGTTGAACCTCTTTAAATCGACGAGTGTTGTTAAATTTCCGCATTTACATTCTCGTCTTTGTTTGATTATTCGAAAAAAAGAGGGCAAAATCAAAACCGAGATAATCTATTCACCCTCCCTCTAGATTATCGTAGCCACTTGGACTAACAAGTGGTATCAAAGCCAAACTCTTTGGCTAGCTCGATTCGAGTAAAGAGGAAAGATCCTGGCTACGAATGACGCTTATCTCACCAGGCGCCTCCACCAACAAGCCATCATTGTTCGACGCCAACAACTACGCATTTTGGAAAGACCGTATGGAGTGCTTTCTACAAGGGTGCGGGTTTGACATATGGAATGTGGTTATTGAAGGAGTTGATCAACCAACGAAAAAATTGGAGGATGGCACCTCGGCTCCTAAACCTTTCAAGGAGTTCGATGAAAATGATAAGAAGGCTTTCTCTCTAAACGGTAAGGCCTTAAATATTTTGCATTGCTCACTTACCGCCACCGAGTACAATCGCATACGAGGCATAAGGTCGGCACATGAGGTTTGGGAAAAATTGGAGACTATATATGAAGGGACAAAGAAGGTCAAGCAAGCTAGAAAGACCATGCTTGTTAAAGACTTTGAAAACTTTAACATGTATGATGGTGAAAGCATCTCCAAGATGGTGGAAAGGCTTGACAACATTGTCAATCCTCTTGTGGCCCTCGGTAAAGTCATCTCCGAAGAAGACAAAGTGACTAAGGTATTGAATGCTCTTCCGGCTCATGGTCCGAAAAGGTGACGGCAATCACGGAAGCACAAAATCTTGAGACACTCAAGTTTGACGAGCTCATCGGGAACCTCCTCATCTATGAAGTCTATCTCAAGGAGAGGAAAAATACCAAACCAACCATCAATCAATCGGGTATGCAAAATATTCCTAAAGGTCTTGCTTCTTCTTCTAATAATGCATACTATGATAATGATGATGATGATGAGGAGACGGCCGCACTTGTTCGAAAATTTGCAAAATTTGTGAATAAAAATAAAGCAAGAAAACCAAGAGATAATGCTTGCTTTAAGTGCGGAAAACCCGGGCACTTCATAGCCGATTGCCCAAAACTCAATGAGGAGGAACAAAAGAAAAAAAGCCTTTTCCGAAAAAAGAAGGCTCTAAATGCGGATGTCAAAACTTGGGATGAGCTACTCGAAACATCCGACGAGGAAGGTGAAACCGAACATGGTCTTATGGCTATAGACGATGAAAATAATGAGGTGACGCTCTAACTCCTCTACTTCCTCCTTAGTTGATGAATTGCAATGTGATTTTGATGAGTTGCAAAATGAATTTCAAAAATTGATTGTTAAATACAAGAGTTTAAAGAAGGAGCATAAAGAGCTTAAAATAGAAAAGGATAAATTATTTACATCTTATGAAACTCTTGATCATGTTCATGCTATTACCCTTACTCAAATTCAAACTCTTGAAACCGAGAAACAAATGCTCACTAATGATATTGATAATTTGAAAAAGGATGTGCATCGTTTTAATTTAAGCACGGATAAGGTTACTAAAATTTTAGATGCACAAAGAGGTGAGCATTCAAAACAAGGACTTGGTTACAAACCATTTCAAAAAATCTTTAAGAAAAATAACCAAGGTCCGACTTTCATACGTGCTAGTAGCTCTCATACTCCTACTTGTTTTTATTGTGGCAAAATTGGACATTATGCTAATAATTGCAAATTGAGAAATAGCTCTAGTTATGTTTGGAGACCCAAAGGTCTCAAAACTAACCCCATGGACCCCAAAATAATAGGGTACCTAAAAGAAATGCTTTTGTAGGTAATAGGGGCTATAACAACCATGGAGGATTCGAAATGGCTCGTGGACAGCGGATGTTCACGCCATATGACCGGGAGGAGAGAGCTTTTTACCAACATCAAGCTCCAAGAAGAGGGTATGGTCATGTTCGGCAATGGCAAAGGAAAAATTCTTGGAAATGGAGAAATTGGTAACTCTTCTTTCTCTCTTTGTAATGTTCTTTTAGTAGAAGGGCTTAAGTTTAATTTGATAAGTGTTAGCCAACTTTGTGATTCAAATTATGATGTTTCTTTTAATAAAGAAAAATGCCTTATTCTTAAAAATGGTAATATTATTTGTGAAGCAAATAGAAAAGGCAATCTTTACAAAATTTGTACTAGTGAGTTGGTTAGTCAAAATGTTTCTTGTCTTGTCGCCAATAATGATTTAACGAGTTTATGGCATAGGCGACTCGGACATGTTGGTTACAAGAATTTGAAAAATATTTACAAAAACCAACATGTAAAAGGACTACCCAAATTGAATTTTGAAAATCTTGGCTTATGTGACACTTGTCAAAAGAACAAATTAGTTAAGAGTAGTTTTAAGCCCAAAAATGAAATTTCCACTACCAAACCCCTACAATTGCTTCACCTTGATTTGTATGGGGATATCGAATACGGACTAGTCCAAGTGGAAAACATTACACTTTCGTTATTGTCGATGATTTTTCTAGATACACTTGGGCTCTTTTTCTTGCAAATAAAAGTGATGCCGTTAATGAGTTTGTTAAGTTGTGTAGACGCATTGAGAATGAAAAGGAAGATACTATTAAAACTATTCAAGTGATCGAGGCGGAGAATTTGACGGTGAGTTTAGAGTCTTTTGTGAAACCAAGGGATATACACACAATTTTTCGGCTCCAAGGACACCTCAACAAAATGGTGTAGCCAAGAAAGGAAGAATCGGACGCTACAAGAAATGAGTCGGTCCATGCTCAATGAATTTTCTCTTCCAAAATATTTTTGGGCAAGCCGTAACCGCTGCACCGCTTGCTATGTCATTAATCGAGTTTATATTCGTCTAAAATGAATAAAACTCCATATGAGCTTTGGAAAGGAAGAACTCCAAATATTAGTTATTTCAAAATATTTGGATGTAAGTGCTTTATTTTGAATACTAAGGATCAATTGGACAAACTTGATCCTAAGGCCGATGAAGGAATATTTATGGGGTATTCAACCAAGAGCAAAGCATATCGGGTTTACAACAAGACTAGCATGGTTGTTGAAGAATCTATTCATGTCAAATTTAATGAAGCCTCGGGTGTTGAAAGAATACCCAATGACGATAGTGATGAAGAGGATATTGTTGAACCTATTGTTCAAAGTGATGCTCATAATGATAAACCTTCTATTTCATATGATCAACCTTCAAGTTCAAATATTCCTAAAGAAGATAGGGGTGATACTTGAATCTTCCCGTAGCATTGAAATTTAAGGGAGATCACCCAAAAGATCTTATTATTGGTGATCCCTTGATAAAGTAATGACTCGAAGAAATTTTGCCGAGAGAGCTCTTATATCTCAAAAAGAGCCTAAAAATGCTAAGGAAGCTATTGAGGATGAAGATTGGTTTTTGGAAATGCAAGAGGAGTTGAATCAATTTGAAAGAAATGATGTATGGGAATTAGTACCTTGTCCTACATCTCAAACAATTATTGGTACAAAATGGGTATTCGGAACAAACTTGATGATCAAGGCAACATTGTTCGAAATAAGGCAAGGTTAGTAGCTCAAGGGTATTGTCAAGAAGAAGGTATTGACTATGATGAAACTTTTGCACCGTAGCACGTTTAGAAGCTATTCGTATTTTACTTGCCTATTCTTGTTTTAAAAATTTCAAACTTTACCAAATGGATGTTAAATCCGCTTTCTTAAATGGTATTATTCAAGAAGAAGTCTATGTAAAACAACCTCTAGGGGTTTGAAAATTTTTCTAGGCCTAATGATGTTTATAAACTTAAAAAGGCTTTGTATGGTTTAAAACAAGCACCTCGTGTATGGTATGATAGACTTAGCTATTTTCTTTTGCAAAATGGTTTTACAAGAGGTAAAGTTGATACTACACTCTTTGTTTTTGAAAAAGGGCAAGATTGTTTACTTGTGCAAATTTATGTTCATGATATTATCTTTGGTGCTACTAATGAATCTTTTGTGCAAGAAATTCTCCAAGTTAATGCAAGGTGAATTCGAGATGAGTATGATGGGGGAGCTAAACTTCTTCCTTGGACTTCAAATTAAGCAATGCCAAGAAGGTATTTATATTTCGCAATCAAAGTATACAAAAGAACTTTTGAAGAAGTTCGGCATTGAAGAAGGAAGAACCAAACTCGACTCTATGGCAACCAATGTCAAAATTGACAAAGATGAAAAAGGCAAGACGGTTGATGAATCCAAGTATCGGTATGATTGGTAGTTTACTTTATTTAACCGCTAGTAGACCGGACATTCTTCATGACGTATGCCTATGTGCTCGTTTTCAAAGCAATCCAAAAGAATCTCATATGAGTGCCGTTAAACGGATTTTTCGATATTTGAAAGGCACTTTATTCAATATGGTTTATTTTATCCAAAGAATGAAAATTTTTCTCTTAAAGGTTATAGTGATTCGGACTATGCGGGTAATATTGATGATCGGAAAAGTACTTAGGATCATGTCAATTTTAGCGATTGCCTAGTTTCTTGGTTTTCAAAGAAGCAAAAGCGTGTTTCTCTTTCAACGGCCGGTTCGAATATATTTCCGCCGCATTTTGTTGTACTCAACTTCTTTGGATGAAACAAACCTTAGCGGATTACAAATGCTCTTTTGAAAACGCACCTATCTTTTGTGATAATATATCCGCTATAAATATTGCTCAAAACCGGTTCATCATAACCGTACTAAACATATTGAGATTCGACATCATTTTCTAAGGGATTGTGTTTCAAAACGAAAAATTGAAATATCGTTTGTGCCATCTCAAGATCAATTAGCGGACATTTTTACAAAACCGCTAACTTCCGAAACTTTTGCGTCAATACGAGCTCGGTTAGGCATAATGCATATTGAATGAGGTCTACATTTGCATTTTGCATGTTTTTAAAACTTAAAGCGAAAAATCGGATTTTTGGTTGAAAATTCGGATTTTGAAAAATTTGACAAAACAAATTTGAAGAGGTTGAGGGCAACCGTCGCCCTCAACGCCGACCGGTCGCCCTCAACCACGACCGGTCGCCCTAGGCCAAATTTTGGTTTAAGTTCATTCTGTCTTGACATTTGTTATTTTCACTTCTTTTTGCCATTTTTCGTCCCCTTTGCCAAATGAACACAATTGTCACTCAAAATTGATTTTCATGCATTCAATTCATATCTTGGACCTTATATAGCTTGTTTATCATCATCATTGCTCATCTTTTCCGATCAAATGGTAAGAATTTTCCTTATTTTGCTCAATTGGGTTGAACCCTTGAGTTTATGGCTTTCTTGTATATTTCTTGATAATTTTTGCTTATGATCTTGATGAGCTTAGTTATTATGTTGTATTGTATGATGATTGATGTGAATTGGTGATGAAATTTTTTGGCTTGGATCATTTACAAGGGCTATATACAACTATTTTTATTTTTCACGCCCACAATGTGTTCGATGAAATGTCACAATGAAAATTTCAACTTCTACATGATTCTCTCGCTTCCAAAAGTCTTCAATACTCATTGAGATCATGTTTTGGCAAATAAAACGAGCGTATGAACTCTTCATGATACATTTTTCCCATTTTCCTTGGTGTTTAAGCCTAAATTGCTCAATGGTTGATAAACCATTTCTTTGGCGCACTTTGATATACTTCTATGATGTTTTTATCATCCTAACATGTTTTTGATGATTCCAAAGGGGAGAAACAGAATTTGGCTCGTTAGCTCAAAGAAGTTAATAAAAGCTCATGATAGAAGCTATAAGCTATGGCTTATTAAGGCCATAAGTTGTGAAGAAAACTCGTCCTATGATTGTTTTATGAACTTGTTTGCATGGATAATAAGTATTTGTGACAGGGGAGCTTCTAAGCTCATGGAGTTGTTGTTTATTTTGTAAAAGCTTGTCTTCTAGCTTATGCTATAATTCTTATTAATGTGCTTGTTGATAGGGGAGCTTTTGTAAAATGTTTTTAAACGGATAGTTTACTCATAAACCGGAAAATTATTTTGTTTTTCGAAATCGTCCTCTTGAAAATTGTTTTGGTTTGTAATCATCAAAAAGGGGAGTTTGTTAGATAAATGTTTTTATCATGATTTTGATGATTTTGTTCAAATGAGTTTTATACCAAAACAATGTCCCTAAATGTTGTCCCAACACTTGAGATCGATCTAAAATGTTTTTACTATTTTTTGGAGTATTTCTTGAAGTTAATATTCGATTTAAAATTGGACAACACTTATGTTTCAGCTCGACCGGCCGCCCATATAGGCAACCCGCACTGAGTTAAGTTTTGAAACAGAAAATGGGGACGTAAGAGAAAATGGGGAGGGCGGCCGGTCGACCAGGTGGGCGGGTGAGGTGGCGACCGGTCGACCCTGGGCGGCCGTGCACTGGGAGCAGACCCTCTCAAATGCGACTTCTCTGTTTTGATTTTCTATCAACCCCAACCGGTCAAGACAAGGGCGACCGGTCGAACCCCCTTCGACCGGTCCCCTGTGTAAAAATTCGCAGATATTCAAATTCAATCTTATCTCTGTGCGACCGGTCGAACCCCATTTTGACAAAGAAACTATCCGATTTGCATTTTTGCATGACTTTTCCTATTTTGTGGGATTGATTTCTAACAGACTATATTGATGATTTTAAATGGTTTCTTTTGCAGCAAATCACTCCCAAGGAGGAGCCAATGTCCGGAAATCAAAGCCAAGACCTCTCCTATAAATAGAGGCTTCATTCAAGCAACAAAAAAAAACTCTATACAAGCAAAAAAAGAGCAAACAAAGCAAACACTTTCATATATCTTGTTGTATTAGCCTTAGACTTTCACTTGCACAAATTTGAGGTCTAGGCTTTCAATTCTTGATTACACTTGTACTCATATTGTATCAATCATTATTGAGTTGTAATCTTGATTTTGGTCATCATTCAACACAAGACATCCTTGTGAGTATTCTTGTGGTAAGAGTACACTGGGTGATCTAGGTGATAGGTGTTTGAAGGTTGTGGTAATCTTCAAAGGTGTTGTAAGAGGATTGTGGTAATCCCGAGGTGGTGTAAGAGGGTTGTGGTAATCCTCAAGGTGTTGTATTAATTTTTGGAAAATTAATAAAATCTTTTTCTTGTGAAATCCATCCCAGGATATACTAGGGTGGTAGAGGATTAGGCCCAGGTGGGTTGAACCTCTTTAAATCGACGAGTGTTGTTAAATTTCCGCATTTACATTCTCGTCTTTGTTTGATTATTCGAAAAGAGGGCAAAATCTGAAAAACCGAGATAATCTATTCACCCTCTAGATTATCGTAGCGAAATGCATTTGACTAACAAGATCCGATTTGACTCTTCCAACATCCAATCCTCATCCCCATTAATTCCCAACTAACTAACCATCATACGATTTTCCATCCACAAAAATCAGCCCGTAATTTTCGAAATTTACCAATATTTATCTTGCTTCCTTATTTGCCTGCCCAAAATCATGCAATTTTCGAATTTCCACCCCAGAATACCTACTTCTCAATATTTTCGGCCCATATTCTGGATTTTCCAAGTCATCCTCCCCTAATTCCGTCCCAAATTCGCTTCCTTCATCCGAAAAAATTCTCCACATTTCTCGTACAGATTTTATTGGATGGATGCAAATCCTCCCTTTCCAAAGATGCTGAATTTCGATCAAAAGTAACAATTGCCAGCTTTTTGTTTTCAAAATTTATCCCCCCCAACCCCACATTGACGATTTTTGTGTAATTTTAATACAAAAACCACCCTGATGTTTTAGTCTAATTACAGAAAATATCCCGTCATCTTTTAAAATTACAAATACCCTCTTGAAATTTGTTTCTCTTTTACAAATACCCTCCTTCAAGAAGGGGTGCATTTTGTTAGCTAAATACAAAGTACAAATCTGAAGGAGGTATTTGTAACTCTATAAGAAGGTTTTTGTAATTTTAAGAGATAACTTGAGTGTTTTTGTGATTGGACTAAACCACATGGGTAATTTTTTGTAATTACAAATTTCTAATAATATCAATTTTTATTCAGATAATCTCAGCTAATTAAAGATAAATTAGTAAACTTCAACAGATTCAGAGCATAATGGTTGAATATTAAGGGCTTCAAGCGGTAGTTGAGGATATTAGGGACCTGAGAGCTATTGTGTGATCTCGTGGTTTACAAGGACAATTCTTGAGAGACTGAAATTGTTTCCCACTAGTATTATGAAAACTTGTAATATCGATTATAAAAAAAACAGAACGTACATATGACTCTATATACCGAAATCCAATTGTACGCTGCAAATTAACTCGGGAATGTCCTCAAACTCAAAACATGACCAAATTACATATGAAAAACAAATTATCATGCACGATACGAATTACAAATCATAATTTGAGAGAGAAACGAAACAAACTACTGGTTTATGGTTTATGATTTTAAGCAACAATTAAATTCCACAAGTGCATTAATTAATTGTTGATAAAACAAGAACTAAGTAGTAAATTATTAGCCAATCTAAACACGACTGAGGGACTCAATGTATTGTAACGGAAATTCTGCCCACGAATCAACTTGAACTATATCGACCTTAACATCACGTATGGTTTCAAAAGTCCCGCAAACAAGATTTTATAGTATCAAGTTTCTCGGATTAACCTGCAAAACCAAGAAAGAATCCTTTTCTTTCTTAGCCCGAACCACTGTACATATAGAAAATAAATTGTTGCCTACAATATTCGAAAAATTAAGTCGGTACTTGCAAAACCACTCTGAATAATCTATCTTCATCTCATACACTTTAAACCCAGACACCATCCTATACACATCAATGTAATGCAAGTGACCACATGATTCCCCAAAATAACAATTGCATGTCGAAAAATGGCCATCCAGTATAGGAGGCGTTGGCATTACCTTGGGCATCATTAATTGATCATCGGGATTGAAATAAATAAATTTTCCAGTAGCAGTAGTGCTGAGCCAATGGATCGCTCCGTTCCAATATACCCCATGTTTGAAATTGACTTGGGGTGCCATGAATGGCTCCCCACATTTTCTCTAGATATCACCACCCGGTTCAGACGAGTAAACCTCAAGCTGATATTTATCCTCATTCGGACGATACCATTCCAATTCCCGAACACAAATAACTTTGTAATAAGAAGACTTGGACGGGTCAAAAGTATTGGGAATGGTGACATCGAACTTTCTCTAGAAATAAATTTATAATATTTATCCGTATGTGTGTACTTATATATTACTTTAAAAATTAATTACTATAATCTAAGGATAAACCAAGTGATATAAATTTATATTTACAATATTACATTACATAAGATCCATGTAGGTCAAACATATTAACGAGTCTCGAAATGTTATTCATGAAATAAAACACAAATTTTATAAATAAAATATAGAAAAAAACATCTTATAATACTCTTTGTCAATCATATTTCAATAATTTGACCCAAAATATTTTTTTAATGAAATCGAACTTATTTAATTTGTAACAAATAAATTGCTAAATAAATTTAAATGAATTACGTCATATAAATTTGTAATATATTGTTTTAAAAGCATCTTCTAGAGATTTATTTTTAATATATCTTCACTACAAAGCTCTTGATTACAATAATATTTCTCAAGTTTTTCCTTCAACATAAAATACAAATAAATAACCACACATTGTAATTTAATTAGTTATTTGAGTTACACATATGCGGGTAATAGAAATATTAACTAATTTGAAAATTTTCTCACAATCAATCACAACCTAAGGGGTCCGATTTGATAGTGTTTTCTCCCTTTTCCAACTAGGGATGACAACTAGGGATGACAATGAGGCGGATTTGGCCAAATCTGGGACCTACCTCACCAAGAAACATTAAGACCCAGAACCCCGCTTCAAGACCGCCCCGCTCCAAAACCCGTTGGAGTGGATCTAGACCCACTAATACATTTTTTTAATTGCAATATTTGTTTTTTGTATCTGTGGCCAAATTTTCAAAAGCAATCTGATGTCAACAAATGAAAAAATAATAATATAATTATGCAACTTATTATAACTACGTTTTACAACTATTTAGCTACTATTAGTAATTTTTTTCCTAAAAAAACTACTGTTAGGATCTTGGAATAGTACTCAACGAATACTTAAATAAATATTTGAAGTATAATATTAAAAGATGTTCTACTAGTAAATTAATATCAATACAAAACTCAAATCTAAAAGTAAATAATGCTAAAATATCTAAATACATATATAATAAAAATTAATTACCGGGGTGGGTCCCATTCGACCCCGTACCCGACAGGGTTTTAAAGTTTTGGACCGGAATCCTCCCCTATGACCCATTTAACTAGATCTAAACCTGCCTCGGTCGGACAGATTTGATGCAGACCCGCCCAATTCTCATCCCGACTTCCAAGTTCCAACATCCAATCATCATCCCCATTAATTCCCAACTAACTACCATCATACGATTTTTCATCCACAAAATCAGCCCGCAATTTTCGAAATTTAGCAAAAAATTTATCTTGCTTCCTTATTTGCCTACCCAAAATCACGCAATTTTCGAATTTCCACCCAAGAATACCTACTACTACTCAATTTTTTCGGCCCATATTCCGTCCCAAATTGGCTTCCTTCATCCGAAAAATTCTCCACATTTGTCGTACAGATTTTATTGGATGGATGCAAATCCTCCCTTTCCAAAGATGCTGAATTTCGACCAAAAATAACAATTGCCAGCTTATTGTTTTCATAATCCACCCCCCAACCCACCTCGACGATTTTTGTGTATTTTTAATACAAAAACCACCCCTGATGTTTTAGTCTAATTACAGAAAATATCCCGTTATCTTTTCAAATTACAAATACCCTCGCACCTTCAAGAAGGGGTGCATTTTGGTAGCTAAATACAAAGTACAAATCTGAAAGAGGTATTTGTAACTCTATAAGAAGGTTTTTATAATTTTAAGAGATAACTTGAGTGTTTTTGTGATTGGACTAAACCACATGGGGAATTTTTTGTAATTACCAATTTATAATAATATCAAGTTTTATTCAGATAATCTCAGCTAATTAAAAATAGTAAACTTCAACAGATTTGGAGCACAATGGTTGAATATTGAGGGCTTCAAGCGGTAGTTGATTATATCAGGGACCTGAGAGCCATTGTGTGATCTCATGGTTTATATGGAGCAGTTGCTGATGGGCCGGGATTGTTTCCTACTAGTTATATGAAAACATGGAATCTCGGTTATAAAAAATCACAACGTACATAGGACTCTATAGAACGAAATCCAATTGTACGCTGCAAATTAACTCTGGGAATATCCTCAAACTCAAAACATGACCAAATTACATATGAAAACAAATTATCATGCACGATACGAATTACAAATCATAATTGATTTGTAATTTGAGAGATAAACGAAACAAACTACTATAAACAGCAATTAAATTCCACAAGTGCATTAATTAATTGTTGATAAAACAATAACTAAGTAGTAAATTATTAGCCAATCTAAACACGACTGAGGGACTCAATGTATTGTAACGGAAATTCTGCAATCGAATCAACTTGAACCATATCGACCTCAACATCACATATGGTTTCAAAAGTCCCGCTAACAAGATTGTATTGTATCAAGTTTTCCCCATTAACCTGCAAAACCAAGAAAGAATCCTTTTCTTTCTTACCCCGAACCACTGTACATATATGAAATAAATTGTTGCCTACAATTTTCGAAAGATCAAGTCGGTACTTGCAAAACCACTCAGAATAATCTCTCTTCATCTCATACACGTTAAATCCAGTCACCATCCTATAATACACATCAATGTAATGCAAGTGACCACGAGATTCCCCAAAGTAATAATTGCGTGTCGAAAAATCGCCATCCAATATAGGAGGCGTTGGCATTACCTTGGGCATCATTAATTGATCATCATCGGGATTGAAATAAATAGATTTGCTAGTAGCGTAGTTGATCCAATGGATCGCTCCGTTCCAATATACCCCATGTTTGAAATTGACTGGGCCGCCACAAATGGCTCTCCACATTTTCTCCGGTACCACCACCGGTTCGACGAGTAAATCTCAAGCTGATATTTAAGCTCATAACGATAATATTCAAATTCCCGAACATAAACGACTTTGTAATAAGAAGACTTGGACGGGTCAAAAGCCAAGTTCATTCCACATATTAGCCACCAAAACGTGTATCTCGGAAGCGTTGAGTATTCCTTGGTGGTGGGATTACAAACATAGTATTTATGACCGTATTTACTGGGTTGATCGCTACAACAAAGCAACAATCCATTACAAGATTGCAAAATTCTGATGCCCGAAGTATCTTTAATGAAATTAATTACTCGGACGAATGGTCGGACTCTTGATTTGTCGTTGACATGGAAGGGAACATAAGTGTACCAAGAGCCGGAATATGGGAAAAGAAGGCCAACAGGGGAATTGATATTAAGATCAGATATCAGAGAGTTCCAGTTTTTGCATACTAATTTCATGTGAACCAGTGATTTAATCGGAAGGCGTAGAAAAATTTCTTTGAGGAGATCATCGATCGATAGAAGATCATGAGCATATGTTTCTGTTTTGGAGAATTTGTTTGTGAGTTTCATGGTTTGGTACTTTTTGTATCTAGGTTTAGGTATGACAGAAAATACGTATGGCTTCTTCAATACATAATAAGATAACAGAGTTCCTTGACCATGTTCTTTATTTGGACTTTGGGCCATCAACAATATGCAACTGAGCCCCCTTAACAGACTGTTGGCCGCTGTCCAGGGAGTGTGAGGGGCGAAATGGGCTAAGATAACTGGATCTGGAAGGGAACGATTGGGCTTAATCAAAAAACAAGAGAATTGCCCCACTATCCGGAAATAATGACAGCTTTTAACGCTTTCCAATATTTTTTGGACAAAATTACGCTCCTATCCTTTTTTGGACAAATTTACGCTCCCGCCAAATTTTGCGGACTTTTTTACGTTGTTGTTTCAAGATTGTTTCGAACATGTTTTTTCTAATAAAATTTCAGTGGAAAAATAAATTTTGCTCCCGTTAAATAATCGATTTTATACTCGAAATCTTATACAAAATCAAGAAATACAACAACAACAACAACAAACTAAGTTTTAATCCCACTACGTGGGGTCATTTATACGGATCATATCGCGCCATCGTTTATGGTCATAAGTCATATTTTCATTTATTTAACATGTCTTGTTTAATAGCCTTCTTTCCAAGTCTTTTTTTAAGCTACCACCGCCTCTTTTGATTTGTGTGAGTGGTTCTCTACCTTCTAAGCGTCACACAATTGCATCTAAATGTCTCCTATAAACATGTCCAAACCATCTTAATCGCGTTTCTCTAATTTTCTCATCTATTGGTGCTACTCCCACTATGTTTCTAATGTGTTCATTTCTTATTCTATCTAATCTAGTGTGTCCACACATCCATCTTAGCATTCTCATCTCTGCTACCCTCATTTTTTGTTCGTGTTCATATTTAGTAGCCCAACATTATGCTCCATAAAGCATTGCGGGCCTTATGGCCGTTTTATAAAATTTTCCTTCCAATTTTATTGGTATTTTACGGTCACAAAAGATAGAAGATGCACTCCTCCATTTATTCCAACCCGCCTGGATCCTATGTGTGACATCTTTATTGATTTCTCCATTCTCTTCAATTATAGATCCTAAGTATTCAAAACCTTTTGTTATACTCACTTCATGTCCATCAATTTTAATATTCGTCTCATTGTTTCTGTTGTTTTTACTAAAGTGACATTCCATGTATTCTGTTTTAGCCCTACTTATAGTAAAACCTTTTGATTCGAGTGCTTCTCTCCAAACTTCCAATTTTGCATTTACTCATTCTCTTGTTTCGTCAATTAAAACTATATCGTCCGCAAATAGCATACATTCAGGGATGGATTTTTGTAAGTGTTTAGTGATTTCATCAATTATTAGGATAAAAAGGTAAGGGCTTAGAGTGGATCCCTGATGCAAACCTATAGTGTTTGGGAATTCACTAGATATTCATGTTGGTGTCGATACATGTTATATTATCATACATATCTTTTATGGCATCTATGTAAGCTATTTTTATTCCTCTTTTTCCAATACGCGCCACATTATATCTCGATTGACTCTATCGCATGCCTTTTCAAGATCAATAAAAACCATATGTAAATCTTGTTTTCTCTCGTTATATTGTTCACATAGTCGTCTAATTAAGTGTATAACTTCAATTGTTGATCTTCCTGGCATGAAGCCAAATTGATTATCTAATATGCTAGTTTCATTTCTTATTCTTGCTTCTATAACTCTTTCCCATAGTTTCATTGTATGACTTATTAATTTAATTCCCCTGTAATTTGCACAATTTTGTATATCCCCTTTGTTTTTATATATAGGTATCAATATACTTTTTCTCCATTCATTAGGCATTTCTTAGTTTTTAGGATAACATTAAATAATTTAGTAAGCCATGCAATTCCAACTCCACCTAGACATTTCCATGCTTCAATTGGTATATCATCTAGGCAGCCAATCGCTTTGCGTTTTCATTTTGTTTAGTCTTTTTCTGTTTCATGAAGTTGAATCCTACGATAAAAGGTACGGTTTCTATAAGTTTGATTGACCTAATTCCCCTAATGTGACTTCATTCCTCTTCGGTTCGTTAAAAAGATTATTGAAATACCTCTTCCATCGATCTTTTATGTCCTCGTTTTTCACTAAAATATTATCATTCTCATCTTTTTCCTAAACCCTAAAATCAAGAAATATACACATAAAATAACACATATTAAAACCAATCAAATTAAAAATATTATAGAAACAACATGAATAAAAAAGCACAATTCAATTTTTGATCAAATGCATGAAACATAAAAAACATTAAAACAACCAGGAAACTATATAGAAACAAACCCGAAATAATATAGAAAATATTATATGAGCAAGAAGAACTTCAAAATAGGTAAAAGTTATATTTAAGTATCGAAAACTATGTGGAAACAACAAATAAACATCATAACAACGTTAAAAATGGTATGGAAACAACCCAGAAACAACGTTAAAAAAATTAAAAATACCACATGAATAAAAATAGCTTAGAATTAGGTAAAACTTGTATTTACACAATGAAAACTATATGGAAACAACAAAAAATTATTAGAACACCATTACAAATATTATAGAACAACACAGAAACAATTGAAACAATGTACAAAATAATACATGAAAAAAAAGCATAAAAAATGGGCAAATTTTGTTTTGAAACATCGAAACAACAAATTAATAAATTTTAACAACATATATAGCATATAAAACAATACATGAACAAAAAGCGTAAAAATAACCAAAAAATATGCACGAACGTAAAAAAAAAAAAGAATACAAAAGTGATAGGAGCATATTTTGTGGTATTTTTACCGGAAAGTGTGTATGTTTTTGTAATTTTCCCCAACAACAAGGGAGCCCCGTTTTGTGTTGAGATGAAGAGGGTGGATGGATGAATGACACATGTCCCTATATTTATATGGATGAATGACAAGTGTTAATCTTATAAGTAGTGTGACACTTGTTATTCTACTTTTTATCCATCCACCCACCAAGTGTATGTATACCGGTCTGGCGTAGCATCTACAAGACCGGGTCCGACCTGATAGGGATTTCTCTCTCTCCCAACATCCAATCCTCATCAGGTACGAGGCCACATTAGGGCCAAGGGGGACACTGCCCCTCCCCCCCTCCCGGAATTTTGAAAATTTGCAAGGGTATTTTAGTAATTTTAGTCTATAACCTTGAAATACAAAAATAAGAAAAAGAGAACAAAGTTTACAATTCATCCATTCTTCATTCCCCCTTCCCATTTATGAATTTTGAAAAAACTTCGAGTCTTGATCATTATTTCACATTTTACAAAATTTTGTATATTTTTTTTCGCTCCGTTATAAACTTGAACTCGAATTTTGGCATTATTTTATTGTGTCTCTATTTGTCTCTTTTGAGATGATTTATGGTTTATTATCAAATTCCCATTAAAGAATTCAACATTCTAGATGGGTATAAATCGATATGAATCGATATACGATAAATGTTATGATATGTAATATGTTGACGTAATCATATTATGTAATTTATTTTTGAATATTAAGATGTAATTGAATTAACACGACTTTATCATAATTGGTTCTTTTTTATTAGTTTTATTTTAGAGTTGATGTATTGTATTTTATTTTTATATTAATGTTAGTTGGGTCTAGGGCTAAAAAACGAATCAAATTACTTGGTTCGTTAACATAATGAACCAAATTTGAACACATTTTTTTGTTCGATAAGACGTAAAACTCGGCTCGAGCTCGAGCTCGACTAGTAAAAAATAATAAAATATGTGTAAAAATATCAAACTACTCGAACTTGATTTTTGTTCGACTCGACTAAAGCTTGTTGGAGCTCGATTCGATTAATAATCAAACGAAACTCAAACACAACTTTTAAATCTCGATAAAATTTCAAATAAACTTGAACAGTTTTATATTCAACTCGACTCGACTACTTTACACCTCTAGTTGGGCCCCCTACACATAATTTATGGCTTCCTCGTTGATCCTCATCCCCATCATTCTCAAAAAAAAAAAAAAATCCTCATCCCCATTAATTCCCAACTGACTATCATCATACGATTTTTCATCCAAAATCAGCCCACAATTTTCGAAATTTAGCAAAATATCTTGCTTCCCTATTTCAGTATCCATCATCTCATGCAATTTTCGAATTCCCCCAGATTCAATACCTACTTCTCAATTTTTCCGGCCCATATTCTGGATTTTCTAAGTCAGTAATTTTAATACAAAAATCACCCCTGATGTTTTAGCCTAATTACAGAAAATATCCCGTCATCTTTTAAAATTACAAATACCCCCTTGAAATTTGTTACTCTTTTACAAATTGCACCTTGAAAAGGGTGTGTATTTTCTTAGCTAAATACAAAGTACAAATCTCAAGGGGTATTTATAACATATCTATAACATTATAAGAATGTTTCTGTAATTTTAAAAGACAACTTGAATGTTTTTGTGATTGGACTAAACCACATGGGTAATTTTTTGTAATTACCAATTTCTAATAATATCAAGTCTTATTCAAATAATCTCACAGCTAATTAAAAATTAGTAAACTTCAACAGATTCAGAGCATGATGGTTGAACAATTAATAATATTAGGGACCTGAGAGACATTGTGTGATCTCGTGGTTTACAGGGGCAATTTCTGAGAAATTGAGATTATTTTCCACTAGTCATATGAAAACATAGAATCTCGGTTATAAAAAAAACACACACAACATACATATGACTCTATATATCGAAATCCAATTGTACGCCGCAGATTAACTCGGGAATATCCTCAAACTCAAAACATGACCAAATTACATATGAAAAACAAATTATCATGAACGATACGAATTACAAATCATAATTTGAGAGATAAACGAAACAAATTACTGGTTTATGATTTTAACAACAATTAAATTCCACAAGTGCATTAATTAATTGTTGATAAAACAAGAACTAAGTAGTAATTATTAGCCAAATCTACACATGACTGAGGGACTCGATATATTGTAACGAAAATTCTGTACTCGAATCAAATTCAACCATATCGACCTCAACATCACATATGGTTTCAAAAGTCCCGCAAACAAGATTGTATTGTATCAAGTTTTCCCGATTAACCTGCAAAACCAAGAAAGAATCCTTTTCTTTCTTACCCCGAACCACTGTACATATAGAAAATAAATTACTGCCTACAATTCTCGAAAGATCAAGTCGGTACTTGCAAAACCACTCAGAATAATCTATCTTCATCTCATACACGTTAAATCTAGTCACCATCCTATACACATCAATGTAATGCAAGTGACCACGGGATTCCCCAAAGTAATAATTGCGTGTCGAACAATCGCCATCCAATATAGGAGGCGTTGGCATTACCTTGGGCATCATTAATTGATCATCATCGGGATTGAAATAAATAGATTTGCGATGGTAAAAAGTAGTCTTTGATCCAATGGATCGCTCCGTTCCAATATACCCCATGTTTGAAATTGACCTGGGCCGCCACAAATGGCTCTCCACATTTTCTCCAGGTACCACCACCCGGTTCAGACGAGTAAATCTCAAGCTGATATTTAAGCTCATAACGATACCATTCAAATTGCCGAACATAAACAACTTTGTAATAAGAAGATTTGGACGGGCCAAAAGCCAAGTTCATTCCACGTATTAGCCACCAAAACTTGTATCTCGGAAGCATTGAATATTCCTTGGTGGTGAGATTACAAACATAGTATTTATGACCGTATTTACTGGGTTGATCGCTACAACAAAGCAACAATCCATTACAAGATTGCAAAATTGTGATGCCCGAAGTATCTTTAATGAAATTAAATACTCGGACGAATGGTCGGTCTCTTGATTTGTCGTTGACATGGAAGGGAACATAAGTGTACCAAGAGCCGGAATATGGGAAAAGAAGGCCAACAGGGGAATTTATATTAAGATCAGAGATCAGAGAGTTCCAATTTTTGCATACTAATTTCATGTGAACCATTGATTTAATCGGAAGGCGTAGAATAATTTCTTTGAGGAGATCATCGATTGATAGAAGATCATGAGCATTTGATTCTGTTTTGGAGAATTTGTTTGTGAGTTTCATGGTTTGGTACTTTGTTTCTAGGTTTAGGTTTGACAGAAAATACGTATGGCTTCTTCAATACATAAAATGTGTCTTAGGTTTAGGGAACATTTTATTTTAGGGATAATTACAATTAAACCACTGAGGTTTAGGCTAATTACAAAAAAAAAAACAAAAGATTTAGAGATTTTTGAAAATTGTCAAAATGACAAGAATTATTATAATAATGCCCTTAAATTTAAGACATAATTAAACTTTAGGCGGTTTTTTATAATGTTAAAATATTTCTGGGTTTTTGTGTAATCAGGCCAAACCTCGGGGGTCTTTTGTAATTATCCCTTTATTTTATAAATATAATCTCAACCAGTACACGTGTTCTCCGAACGACTGTTTTTAGAGCAAAACCCAGCCCATCCCATGAACATACCCAAAAAAGAATCGGGCCTATGGGGCCGGTCTGGGTTTTCGGGCCAATGGACCTGGCCAAATAGTCCCGATTTTTTTGGGCCATAAGTATTACAATCCATCTGGTAAAAATACCAGGTTGGTCGAGTGACCACCGGACCGGGTCGAAATTAACATCTCTACATAGTACATATAGATATAACATAGAAAAATTGTAAAATTGGTCATGTATCTATAAGAGTGTTGCACCTCTTGAAATTTTAGCTTTTCACTCTCTCTCTTTTTTTTTTTTTCCCCTTCTCTCTACCCAAAAAGTAAAAACCCTAAATTTTTTCTCCTCCCCTCCCTCCCCCTAAAAAACAGCCGCCCCCTCCCATACTCTCCCCTCCTCTCTCCCTCCCCTCCCCCCCCTCCATGTTTGCTATTGAAGGCCAACAATGGCGGTCCTTTCAGTGTCCGAGGTGACCAAAATTTTTGGTCCAGGGTGAAAGCGGCCTGAGCTTCACAGAGGTATCTCGGAGCTGAGTAGACGATGGGTTGCGGCAGTTAATTTGGGAGAGGGAGAGGCATCTTTCTTTTTTTTCGGTTTTTTTCTTTCTCTGTTTTTTTTCTCGTTTTTTAGCTATAGATTGTTGTAGTTTTCTTTTTGTTTGTATTTTTATTTAGGTTGATTTGCGAAACACGAGGCGGATCAGTTTTTTACGTTGCAAGATGTAGTGGTTGCTCGTGCGGTTTTAGATTTTTCTAGTGTGTTGATCTCCATTAAGAGAGTCAAGTCTCCGGCGTGGAGTGGTGAGTTTGGGGTGTGTAGTTTTTAGTCCGTATTGTGGAACCCGAATTGGTCTTACCAATTCCCCTGGCAACTTGTAGTTAGTCATGTCGGCTCAACGATTTGGCTACGATTGTAGTTGTAATTTTAGTTTTTGAGTTGTTTTAATAAAATACTATCGTTCGAAAAAAAAAAAATCTATAAGAGTGTTGCAAGATTATCCCGTAAGTTTTTAAGTTGCAATTTTAGTCGTGCGATAATTTTATCCCTTAGCAAAAATAATAATTTTAATCATGTAATATTTAGGATTTGACAATTTTAATCATTTAGTTTCTTAATTATGGTAATTTTGATCATATAATTCAAAATTGCCAAATTTGTACGTACTTTTGTATTTTGGTAATTAGGAAATAATAATATAGATTTCGTATCTCGTATTTTGATCCGAATTCATAAATCTAAAATTGTTCAATCATTAGGCAATCTATATAGTATAAATGATAAATAATTCAACTCAAGTAAATAAAATATAGACTTTAAATACCACTTTACTGAGGTATATTGATTATTTAGGTTATCAATGACATTTTGAAAATAGTTGAAATATTGAAGTGTCTCCTAGACCAAATTTGCATCAACTTAAATTTATAGAATCAGAATTACATTAATATAAAACTTACTAGACCAAAATAAAAAAAAAATATGAAGCATAAAGGACTAAAATTATAATTTCAAAAGTTACGGGATTAATACTAATTTTGCAATTTTCCCCACTTTTCCAACTCGGTCACGTATTAAGAATGGGCTCATTGGACTGTTCAACCTACGCCAGAAGTGGACCCCACAAAACTGACACAGTCCTGACACACTCTCTCTCTCACACACTTGAGCGTGAGAGAGGCGAAACATGCGTAACCGTCGTTTTGCGCAGGCGCCGAGTAGCGACGACGAGGACGACGCGCCGCCGCCACGTACTAAGTTAACCGGATATGATAATAGAAACAGGCGGAGGCGTAAAGTCGTACACTTCCCAGCGGAGGACGAAGAGGAGGAACAGGAGGAGGAAGCGAAGGTGACCGAGCGGAAGAAGAATAAGAAGAAGAAGAAGAAGAGCGAAGAGCCTGAGCCTGAGCCTGAGCCGGAGCCGGAGAGCGAGGATGTGGAGCAGGAGGATGTGGAGGCGCAGCCGATGGGTACGGTGGTTAGGGTTTCGGGGGAAGGGAAGGGGATCAGGAAACATTACGAGTCTTTCGAGTACAATGGCGATCAATATTGGCTCGTGAGTCTGTTTTTTTGGATAGCTTTATTTTAATGATTATTATGTCCGTCCACTTTGTTGATCGTTTCAGGTTTACTTTAATGTTTTGAGCTTCCTTTTTATTGCTTGTTTGGTTTTTTTATTCGTGAATTTACTGCAGTTCATGTATAGGGTTATTGTCGTCCGATTGATGTTACATCTTTTTATTTTTAATTTTACTGGTTCCGAGATTTTCTTGTTATTTCGACGATGACATTCTCTTTTGTGGAGGAAAAGAAAATATGTGGGAAAAGAAAATATAAAGTATTTTAGTTTAAAGTAAACTCAGTTTTCACTCTAGTTTGATTAATTTGCAGGAGGATCCAGCTCTCTTCCATCCTGAGAATAAGAACCAGAAGCCTTACGTGGCCATAATTAAGGTAAACTCTTGTTTAACTTGAGTTCCTCTAGTGAACAAGTTGGTGTGATGATATGCATGTTTACTTTGCTAAATAGTCGACTTTTAGACTTTAAGTCACAATGGTGATTTCTGGTGCGGATGAAAACTTGACTTGGTGATGTTGATTGACGTTGTTGATTGAATGAATAAATGTTTCATTGCTGTTGTCTTAGACCTCTTAGTGACCTAGAATTTCAATTTAATAGTCTATGTTTTAATATGAATTGCTTAAATGTAACTCCTGCAAATAATTTGTGGTCCTTCTTGTGATCGTGTGATGACAAGCTTATTCGGGTACAGGACATTGCCCAAACCTGTCAAGGGGAATTGATGGTAACGGGGCAGTGGTTCTATCGTCCAGAGGAGGCAAAAAAGAAAGGCGGCGGACATTGGCCATTAAATGATACTAGGGAACTCTTCTATAGTTTCCATAGAGATGAAGTACCGGCAGAATCTGTATTCCACAAGTGTGTGGTTCACTTTATACCTCTCAATAAGCAGATTCCACCTCGCCAACAGCACCCGGGCTTCATTGTGCAAAGAGTATATGATACTGAACAGCGGTGGCTTTTTAAGCTAACAGATAAAGATTATGAAGCGAGCAAACAGCATGAGATTGATATTCTTGTTCAAAAGACTCTTGCACGGCTTGGAGGTCTGCCTGACCTTGCACCTGAGGATATGGATGTGGATCATGAGGATCAATTGAAGAATAAGAGACGTTTTAGGAGAAAGAACATACCCCTTTTGGATGTTTCCAGGGAGGATGTACTTAATAAATCTCAATCACAGAAACCAGAAACTCCAGGAAAAAATGCTGCTAATTCATCAGAATATTATGCTATGCTTTCAAAGTTTAAGCTGTTGACTGGTGAAACACAGCGTGACAGGTGGTTGGAAAAGCTTCTTCAATCTATCCAATACATGTGCACTCCTGTTGGCAGTAAGCAGAATGATGGGGAAGAAAGGGTTGGCTTAGATGTTATAAGTGCCAGTAATAAGAGTGGTGGGTCAAATAATGAATCTAATGACAAGAGTCCGAATGTAAGTTGTTGGATCTTCAGTCAAATATATATAGACAATTGTTAGAATCTTTTACTATCATTCATCTGATTGATGAAGTTGTTAGAAATATATTTGTTAATAATGGAATTGTTTTTGATACTCCTCTTTACATTTTATAGGATGGTGTATCATTTGACTGGCCTGATGCAGCTATTCCTGCCGTAGTTGCTCTTGAGAAAGCAGCGCATGATGCACTTTCTGCTGATTTTCAGAAGTATAACCAAAAGATGCAGCAGTTAGCATTCAATCTTAAGGTAGCCATTGCTCGCTTAAGCCTGTTGATGCAGTTATGCTAGATTTGATTATTGATTATTCTGAGAATTTAGTACCTTGGTCTGAGTGACTATGGAGTCCCATGTACAGCACTTGCTTTGAAATGCTTTAGATCTTTTTCTGGCTATTTTTCAGCTCATATTCCTTGTATGTTTCATTTGTATTTTATTTTTTTTATTCTTAGATTTATAATGTTTTCCTCAAAATGGCTAATTCTTGGCAGAGCAATGCTGCATTAGCACGGCGTCTTCTGAATAGGGAGTTGGAACCTGCGCAGATACTGAATATGTCACCTTATGAATTGAAGGTGCTGGTTTTTACTTTTTTTGGGAGTCTTTTTAATTTTCTTTTATATTTTTCCCTTCCTTCTTGTAATCTTTTCACTTTCTTTCTAGTTATTTTGAGGCGTTTTTCTATAATTACGAGTCCGTGTTTTCTTTTCCACATGTTTGGAAGTCTACTAATGGGACAAATATTTGTCATGCGGGTTTTACTACTATTTTTTGTAAATCTTTTTGGTTCATGTGAACCTGTGTTTTACAGGAAATTATAGTGTTAGCTTTTGTTTTCCAATTAAATCTTATAGCAGGATGTTTTTATACCTTTTTCCCTTCCTTTTCATGTACTCAACTAGCTTAGCTTTATCTGATTGTAGTTGAGATCAGCTGCATGAATTATAGTTTGATTAGATTTTTTTGATCTTCCGAGAAGGAAATGTTATCAAGATCTGGCATTTCATGTGAAAACTTGTTTCCCTAGGTGAAACTTGTTCCTTTCTAACAAATGTAATGGTCCTTGACATGAACGGATGTCATGGGCTCAAGGAGCTTGAAATTTCTGCTGACGCGTATCATCTATATATGCAAGAATGCACACTAACTCTGGGTATAATATTGGTAGAAATTTCCGTTAATCAACTTTTGTTTTCCCCAGGAAGGGTTAACTGCAGAAGAAATAGCAAGCAGGCAGCCAGAGGAGTCGGGCCGTTTGCAGGTAATAATCAGGGTGTTTTATTTAATTTTATGTTTTATAAAAGAAACATGCCTCACAAACTTCAGCTATCCTCCTGGCATAGTAGTCAATCATTTCATCATTTCTTTTTCTAAGAGTTTGGTTTTCTTTCTTTGTTTTTGCTGGGGCCAGATGACTGATGCTCGTTGTAAAAGATGCACGAAGAAACAAGTGGGTTTGATAGATATTATTCAGACTGGACATGGAGACCGATATCAGGTTCTTAATTGATTCTTCAATTCATAGTTTGTAAATTACTATATTTCTACAGCGTGGACGTTTTGAAATACATAAATTCAGATGGAAGATAATTTGTTATTTTGATATCGACCAAAAACTATCAGTAAACTAAATAGTTATAACATTTTCATCGTTGCTTTCACTGTTATGGAATAAGAGATTCAGTAGCATCCAATGGGATCCTAGTTTGGTGATGTAGTTATTTTTTTATGGCGATTATACTAGAATTGATATCTATTTATCATTTGCTGGTAACCATCTTCGTTTTGTGTGTTGCATGCTCAGCTGGAGTGTGTGGCTTGTGGTAATACCTGGTATGCTTCTAGAGATGATGCTGCCACATTGACCATAGAGGGACCAAGTTCTGGCAAGACTGTCGGCACTGCACCATTGACTACTGCGAAATTTGAAGATGTGGAGAAGAGTTTGGTGAGTCCAGGTAGAGCTGAGATGGGACCCACTGATGTCCCGAAGAAAACAACAGAAGAATCTGTCCCGGTATTAGATAATCAGAAATCATTTGACAAAACTCGGACGGAGGAAAATCCTCCTGCAGATGCGGATGGTATGTAATTACATATTTGGTATCTTAGAGATTTTGTTTGTTTTGGTTGATGTCTTATTTGTAAATAAGTTAATGGCCTGAACTTCTGGTGCTTCCACCGATGTATTGCTTCTTGTATAGTCTTATTGTAAGTAAAAGGATTAGAAAGATTGTTTATAATGCAAAGCTAGTGATTTGACCGATAAACGTGTTTACTAGTTGATTTCGCCCTTGACTGTTTATTTAATTGAGTTTCATGTTATAGAACAGTCTCTGTCCATTTTATGTACCCTCTACCATCTGCATAACATTTACTGTCCATGGCATAATAGAAAATAGATGTTTGGGCCGCATAACATTTACTATCCATGGCATAATAAAAAATAGATGTTTGGAACTGTTTGTTTTCCCTTGTAAAAGAATGAAGAAATTACGTACTTTTCCGCGCCAATAATTATACGCTTAGTTTTGCCTTTACTGTTGTATCTTCTTGATTCTGATGTTAACTGTTATTCTATGATCTGTGTTCTATTTATTCTTGTCAATTTCCACTTGTACTTCTTTGTCTATTTAATTTTCGGATGACATGATTATTTGGCAGGGTCTTACATATGCTTAAAAGACCAGTTGCCTTGTACGTTGTATTTTATCATAAAAATCAATTAGGTGCATGGTACAAACTCGTCATATAATGACGTGTGTTTTTATTATTATTTTGTGGGATTTTGTTGATACTGATGATTCATGCGTGCTACAACAGTGTGGCACAGGCATAGCAAATCCCAAGGAGCGTCGCAATTGCAATCGTTGCGCAAAATAGGTTAGCCAATGATTCCTCTTTCTCGTCCTTCAATTTCAGTTGTATTTTCTGTTTGCAAAACTGTTGATATCCCAATTCCACCGCGTCGTGGTTTACACTACGGGAGCAATTGAGAGCTTGCTTCATGACTCTCACACTCTGCTCCCCATTAAGGTGTGACCCATCCATGTCTTTAATCACCAACGTGATTTCCTCCCATCTTATGCATCCTTGATTGATCGTCAATTCACATTTAGCCGTTATCACACACTCGGCCAATCTGTGAGTTGTCACACCATCCTCTGTGGGTACGATACACCCAAAACAAATTATGTATCCCTCCCTGGAAGAGTTGCACTTGTGGACCGTTCGAGGCTTCCAACTTGAGATGTTGACAGCCTTTCCTTTTCTCCTATCAAACACAATCCAACTTAGTCTTAGGTCTCCAACAATCTTATATCCTCTTTCCTCGTAATCCAAGAAAGCAGTCGAAGGTAGGTTTGTTAAGTTGTCCAGCAAGTTTAGTTTAAAGGGATAGTCGAAAAACCTCTTTAAGTTGTTATCCCTGCAAGATGCGTATATTCCTTCTTCGATTATGGCGTCCATGACTTTGGAAAAAATGCAGTGCCCCTTGTAATATATGTCGATTAGTGAAATAAAATCCCAAGGAGATGATGAGGTGTGGATTGTTTTGGGAACTCCCCTATCTAAGATCAATGGAAAGGCATCGGCATACAGACTCTTGAAACCTCCAGTTTTGTGGAATGGGAGTTGTGTCTTTGATGTTGATGGCCACGTGTCGTTGCATAACTTGCGCCATAATCGTTCGTCTTCGACTGCGTCCCGAAGATCAATACAGGTTGAGGCAGTTGATGCAACGGTGCACCCATCAAGTCTCGACATGATATCGATTATGAGGTCTCGATGCAGTTGATCCATGCTAAGAGCCCTCAAGAGCCTTGAGTTTTCTCAACTTTTGGCGTTTAATAGAATGAACTTTAGTTGTTTATATATATAGTACGTGCGTAATGTTGGTCAAAGATTGGGCATTTAAGTGTGGCTGCTCAAGATTGGGTTAAGTAGGGCACAAGCTAGCTGAAAAATTTGGTACATATGTTTTCGCAGTTGTTAAAAGTTCTTGCAATAAATAAAATGGGGATAATTACTAAAACACCCCTGAGGTTTGGGTTAATTACAAAAAAGCCCAGACATGTTTCAAAATCACAAAAAGCCTCTTTAGGTTTCATTTTGTCTTAAATTTAAGGGAGGTAACTGTAATATTTTTGTAAATGGCAGGGAGTTTTTTGAAATGTTTTTTAAAATCACCGGAAAAATGTAAGATGGAATCAAGCCTCAAGGAATTTATTGTAATTTCCAAATAGCTCTGGTTTGTTTTGTAATTAGTCCAAATCTTGGGGTTTTTATAATTATCCCAATAAAATAAAATAAATGTTATGCTAAAATTCAAACTTCAGTTATCAGTTGTCGTTCTCCTCTTAACATTTTTTTTTTTTTTTGTAAGGATCTTAACATTAGTCATACATTTTCTACGTTTTTATGTTTGGCATCCTACGGCTAACAGCCCACAATAGTTTTAAATAAATAACCACCCTTATAACTTTATATGGAGGGCACATTAGCAATCTGGGGAAAAAAGATTAAAGTTAGGTAGACTTTTACCATTGCCAAACTCTATCCTTTTAGCCCAGCCGGGTTATGTCTCACATATCTATCCTAGTAGCATTTCATTTCATTTCTAAAAATCACCGCCTAACCCCGATTAGTCCTCGCCTCAGGCGCTAGGTCTCACTTGTCCGCCTTGGTTATTCTTCCGATTAGGCCCCACCTAAACCGCATAGATCCCGCCTAAACCCGCCCGGCGCGCTGTGCCCTGATCCGCCGCCCGACTAGCGCTAGCGCTTTTTAGAATACGATATTAATTACAAAAACCCATGAGGTTTGGCTACTTTACAAAAAGTATATATATATATATAATTCAGAGGTTTTATTGAAAATTACAAAACCCCGATTTAAGGAGACAAGTATAATATTTCTATAAATGTTGGGAATTTTAAATTGTTCTTTTGTTTATGAAGGGAAAAAAAATGTAAAACATAATCAAATCTCAATAGTATTTTGTAATTCTCAAAAGCTCTTTTTTTTTTTATTTTCTGTAATTAGTCCATACTTCAGGTTTTTTTAGTAATTCTCTCTTTCATTTATTTAATTTTTTTTTTGGGAAAGGGGTAGGAGGTGACACGAAAAGTAAAGAAAAATGATTGCTTATCGAGATCCTTCTATTAAACAAAAGAATCATATAGAAACAAAATGAAGTATAACTGTATAATCTCGTTGTTGGTTTGGTCCTTTCGTAATAACATCCTTTCCAAGATCAGTTTTATTGGGTATTGTGAAATGAACATCAACATTGACTTTACTCCATCTATGGATGAATACGTTTTTGTTTCGATTAGACCCCAACTAGTTCTATCTATACCCTGCCTAATCCCACCCAGACTCTACCTAGACGTTGAGCCCCAACCGCCACATGTCTGGCACTAAGAACAGTGCACTACCACAAAAATAGGCTTTTACATCGGTTATTTGAAATATTTTACATCGGTTTTCCAACCGATGTAGAAGAAGAATCACATGTATGCGTGCTAAGCGTGGGCAAGCGAGGCGTTCTGAAGGTAAGTGGAATGGTCTTAATAAGAGGAGGTTGCGGGCAGGGTAAGGCCGGACTCCGAGAAACCATGTAGAAACCATTTTTTACATCAGTTAGAATAGGAACCGATGCGTGTAATTTACAACGGTTATTTTCAGCAACCGATGTAAATCCAAACAAAAAAGGAACCATTTACATAAGTTACTGTAGAAACCGATGTAGCAATTTCCACTTGTTACATCGGCTATATATAAACCGATGTACATTTTGTCATATATTACATTACAACCGATGTAAATATTTGGGTCTGTTACATCGGTTTTTTTTTAAACCTCGCTTTATAAAACGGAAACCCAATCTGCAATTTCATACAACAAAATAATACTTGAAATTTCATAAAGCAAAAGAACAACCCGACAAATCCAACCAAACAAATACACACAACAAAAGATATTTTTCCCACCAATATATTCAACAACCTACATAAGTTTTCTCCATTAATGCATCATTCCAAGTACATGAAAAATGTCCCAAAAACAATATTCCGCACGATCCAATTACATACAAAATATGACACAAAAAAGGATTCTAGTAATTGCATACCCCGAAAAGTTACAATCATATCAAAGCATCATTCTAATACATGAAAAATGTCCCAAAATTGCAAAGAAACAACTCTCCACTTTGATGGGATTGGTCCCATTTCTTCATCACTAAAGCTTTTTGAATCCGGCCACACACTGGTTCAATCAAATAACATATGAAAGTGGGTATGACAAAACAAAGGGCCCCTAGGACATGAATGACAGTGAAAATTGCAAAGAAACAACTCTTTCAGACCATAACAACATTTGGTGAATCATTGAAAATAATACGCAATTCAAGTAAATGAAGGATTATTAGCAAATTTGCGATTCAATAAATAAATGAACCATGAAAAAAATGTAGGAGGATGAAAATTTCATAAACAATCGAAAATGTCCAAGATAATCATTTTCCAACATAACCATTTTCAAATACTAATTACCTTCGCCCAACAAAGTGTCCCATCGACTATTCACAAACAAAACCCGACGAAAGGACTACAACAAAGTGACATATAAGTAAGAAACATTTAGAATCTTCTTAGATAAAATGCACGAAAAAAACAACTCGTAATCACAATTTCTCCGCATATGTCCATAACACCATATATATATATAGAAATGGCGGCCAACTTAGTAACTTCCCAATTTTAATTCCGTCATAAAATAATACGACGATACTAATACGAGTTGACATTATTGAAGGAAGCTTTTGACAATATGAAAAGCTATAATTACAATACCATTTAGACTCAGTTAGTCCCAAACCAAACAAGAATTGGATAAAGAATATCACATCAAACTTTCTTAAGCACTAAGAAGATTTATACGATCCGATCCGGCGTAGAGTCGCATTTATCTATGATCACTAAAGCGAGATATAAGAATCCTATAAAAATCCTCGCTCTCATCTAAACCTAGCAATTCTCAAGCTCAAGATTTTCAAGATCTATCTATCATCAACAATCATCTTTGCTATTTTTCAGTCTAAATACAAATAAAAAGCAAGATGAAAATATTTCCAAATTTTCACCTATCAAGTTAAAGATAACACCGAAAACCTATCTTAATTAACTTCAACACAATCTCAAACCCCACATGGAAAAAAAAAAGCAAATATTAAGCTCAACCCAAATCAAAATCTCACCAACAAACAACATTAAATAAACAACACCAATTCACTTCACCAAACGAATGAAATTCCAAGTAAACCGAGACTCCGATTCATTAACAATCCTAGCCTCGCTTCGAAACCATATCAACAAATCCAACCAAGTTATGGAAAATTAAAAGTTCCGATTCCTCCATGACTCTTGCATCACGGGTTCTTGCGAAAAAGGGCAAAAATGGGAAAGTGAATAGAAAAGGGCAAAACTCAAAATGGGTTGGAGTCGTTGGAAATAATATGGGCAAAACCAAGAATATCACACCAAACCCTCCGATTTCCCCTGTTTTGCAAGCCGAACCGTACACAATAACTGGAAGCCTCTTCTTCATTCGGTTGGCGCAAGGTTGTCAGCTAGGGTTTCGCGTGGGTAGGCGAAAGGGGTTCAGTGGTTTCGCTTGAAACCGAAAGCCGGGCCGGCAAACGGGGTAAAGAGGGTCGGCTGCAGGGCTTGAACTACAAGTCGTGGATCCTGGGATTCGCGCCGGTGGTGGGCAAGAGATATGGACTCGTGGTCAGCCCAAATGGTGGCGCCGGTGACCGACGGATTCGTAGAGAATAAGATATCCAAAGATAATTTTTGATTTTCGAGTGCAAGTATCGAAACGTGGAAGTTCGATATAGTTTTGATCTTTTTCTTCAATTTTTTTCACTTGCAAGGATTCATCATATAGCAAGTGTAAGCAACCAAATGGTAAGTTTTAATGCTAAGGCAAAGTGAACATAGTTGAATACAAGGTGAAGAGGGCGGGCAAAAGGTTAATGGCTACAACAAAATTCGAAAAAGGTTTTAATTAAAAAATATCTACATCGTTTGTATACGAACCGATGTAGATATACTAATACCTACATCGGTTCGTATACAAACGATGTAGTAAAAACTTATATTCTACATCGGTTCTGTTTAACAACCGATGTAGATAGAAAAAACCTAATTATTCTACATCGGTTCGTATCAACAACCAATGTAATCATATCAAATATTTACAAGTTTGCCACGGATTTTTTTACATCGGTTGGTTTGTGAACCGATGTAAAGGCCTGATGTAAAAAGCCTATTTTGTGGTAGTGGTGCTAACATCATAACATCGTTTGGTTGAAGTTAGAGATTGAGCTTCATTTTTTTGACAAGGGATATAGTAGGCTAATCATAAATATCCAAACTAGTGCATTAGATTGTTTGGTTGCAAAAATTGACAGAGATATCACACAATCGAGTCCATTAACTTCCGTAAATATTGTGCGATTTAGCTATACATGTTCCCGATAGAGATTAACAGGGTAACCCTTTTTTTAAATATATATATATATATGTAATTATAATATTCTATCTATTTTAGATTATCTCTTACTAGTAATATTTTTCAAATTCACGTGATGATTTTAGTTTGTATAATGGTGGTATTTATTTTTAAAGAGCTTTTAATAATTTATTTACTCATTTAATTTTACAACTCATTTGTGATACTTTATAGTTTTTTTACGACTTGATTTAAATAACATAGACATAAAATTTACGTATTTCTATGATTTTATTTATCAAATTTAAAGTTTGCGTGTATGAACTTTAAGATATTGTATCCGTAATGCAACTATAAAATATGTGTGATTTTTATTACCATGGATCATTAAGTTATGTATATTTAGTTTGATTGTTAATGTTATGCATGTTGATTTAAAATTTTAGATTTAAATATAAAATTTTAATTTTTTCTATTACTTGTAGCCCGATTGTGACTGTGTATCCGAATAAAACTCGAACTGTCATAGAAAATGCCTTGTTGTATTGTACCATGGAAAATAGCTTAATCAAATTGAGCACTAAAATTCACAGTATATTCAAAACTGGCATTGTCCTCGTCATCATCAATGTAGTAGATAACTAACTAATACTACTGTAAGAAGTTTAAATATATGGCGTATGTTTGAAAATTTTCACCTACTAGTATATTAAAGTTTTTATTTTAAAAGGGCTTCTGGTTGTTGAAATTATTACTCTCATTTGAAATTTTGAATGGGCATTATTGTCTACTTAAATGTGTTGCATACAAAAATTCAAATACCTTGGTTATTTGGTAGATTGCATAAATGGAGGTGCAGTCTCACTTGAATACACTTGACAATATACGGATACATCATTTTAAGGAAAAGTTATAAAAAAACCCGAGACTCGGGCTAATTACGAAAAATCTTGGGATATTTGAAAATTGCAAGAAATTTCATTGAGGTTTGATTTCGTCTTACATTTTTTCTCTTTATAAGTAAAAAGTATTTCAAAAATCCCCATGATATTTATAAAAATGTTAATTACCTGTTAAATTTAAGTCGAGTCAAATCCAAGGAAGCTTTTTGTAATTTTAAAATATCTCTAGATTTTTTTGTAATTAGCCCAAACCTGAAACTTTTTCCCCTTGTAGTTATCCTTTTCCTTAATGATGGTCTAGTGGGTATTTTAATAGTAAAAACGAATTTATCTTATAATAAACAAAATACTATTTATTTTCTACATATTTAATATATTAATTACAACTTGAGTTAATTTCCCGAAAGTTAAAGATTCTACCACTAAAACATAAAAATCACTAAAACATAAGAATGATCCCACATTTAACATTGCCATATTGGTACACATAAATATACAGGATTCCTCTCTCATTTGCTTTGAAAATTATGTAGGATTTCTCTCTAATATACTAATGAAAAAAGTAGCAATTATTAATTAAAGGAAACCTTACTATCCCCAAATTACCCCACCCATCCGCATACCAGAAAATAGAGGTGTCAAACGGGCCGAATGGATTAAAGGTGATCGACCACTAATTTGTGAGCCACCCAACTCATGGAAAATACATTAAAAACACCCGGACGATTGGGTCGGCCCAATTTTTCGGGCCTAGCGGGCTGGACTTGAGGCCCGGTAGTTTCGGGCATGAGATATTACAGTCCAGCCCGGTAAAAATTGGGCTGGTCGGGCCGGGCCGAATTGATATCTCTACCAGAAAAGGATATCATAGGGGTATTTATGTCTTTTGACGCAGGGTACAACTTTTTTTTTTTTTGAGGAAACGCAGGGTACAACTATTGAAGTTACCTAAAAACAGAAGTCCGCCAAACTAAAGTTAAAAAGACGGACAGATGGTCTCTCTGCTAAAAAACACACACACAGAGACACATTTACACACAGTAAACATGGAAAACAGCAAACATATGATGACTCAAAGAAGCTGGATTTTTAGTGGACATTAACAGAAACTTGCAGCTCTAGCTCTCTCCATCTCCATTGCTCATGTGAAACGAAGGTAAGGGTCGATTATCTCATCTCAATCCCCATAAAAGAAGAAAGAAGAAAAAGAAAAAGTGAAAGAAAAAAAAAAGGCATGCATGTTATCTTTTTGTGCATATCATTAATTAACTTTACTATTTGGTGGGCTGGTCCTCGATTTTTTTTTTTCTCTTTTTGTCCATCTCCACTTTTTTATCCTTTGTTTCTTTGAGAAGATTCTGAAAATTGATTTTCAATTCTTGTTGTTAAGACTGTTCTGTGATGTTTTTCCATTTTCTTTCATAGAATGTGAAAGAGGGTTTTTGTCAGACAAGCCTTTGAGCTCAAGAGAATAAACAAAAATGATTGCTTTTGTTGGAAATTTGTTGGTTTTTGTTTTTTTCTTTTGCTTTACTTCTTTGAGATCTGAAGTGGGTTATGGTCATTTTCTATTGGGATTGCACTTTTATTGGCTTGGAATGCAAGTGTATGTTGAAATGCTGTCTATAATGATTATTAGATTGCTTATCTGTTCAAGAATTGGGATGAAAAATTGGATCTTTAGAGGGCTCTGTTTAAGAATGTGACCTAAAATTATTAGTAGGGTCCATGTATTTGTTGGCAATTGTGGTATAAGATCTTGAAGGGCATTTTTTAAATGTATGGAAAATTAGATACTTTGCTTCAAGTGCATTAGCCTGAAGATATGGGTATGGTGTAACATTTATATGTATTTGCTGTTTAGTATTTGAGTTGCAAATCGTTTTAATGTTCTGTTACTAAGGTTGTTTCTTGAGATGTAATTGATGTTTTTTGCTTAAGAGTTTAAGTTGATTAACTCGGAACTGAAATACAGAAATCGAACTCCTAAGCGGTGGTTACGTATGGATTGGCTTACGAGTACTTTATGTTTTGTTAATTTTGGAAGGCTATTTTCTGTTAGAACATAATGTAACACTAATGTTGGTTTTGTAATACTTGATTGTCATGCTCTTTTGAGTCGTGCGATTGTCTTGTATGTTTGATTCCTTGGTGATGTTTGTATCAGCAAGTTCTTGATTTTGATGTATTCAGTAACATATTATGCACATTGAGGCGAGTATTTCATGTATTTGCTTTATAATTGATCTTCAAATCCTATCTGTTGTTCAATGCGAAATTTATCGTTAGTATGTTCTATTCGGTTTTTACTGATCTATTTTCTATTTTTGGTTCTTTCTAGGAGGTTTATCTCTCAATGAGACTATAGTAACCAGACATGGAATTAGACTTTGATAAGTACTGTCTTGTAGATAGTAGTCCTACAACCGTTCTACCATCTCCTCGGCATTGTACAACAGTCCCAAATAGAAAACCAAGAGAAAAGCCCAAATACGGGAAAGATATCGCATGCCTCAATCAAAACTTCACTGAGATTAACTTTAGTCACTATCGTAGTGCATCGTGTAGAGATGTTCGATCCGAGAGACTAAAAGAGGAAGGTGATGAAGTTTTGAAGAGGGTTTCAGTCGAAAGGAAAAAATTGAGTTCTCACAAGGAACTAAACCGCTTTCCCATTTGAAATTATCGATTCGTTATGTAGTTCTGATGAAGATAGCTCACTAGTGGAACCAAACAGTTCCTTAGAAATGTCTTTCTCAGAACAAAGTACATCGTCGGTTCTTAGAAACCAGATAGAATTGCGCTCTCGGGATTCCATGATCGCATCTGAATCAGTTAGCCCACGAGAAAAAGATCCGCCTGTCAATTTGCACAAGTCATTATCGACAAAATTAGCTCTGCCCCATTCACCGGCTAAATCAGAAAACGATGGCTCAAGAACCGGCAGTCCAAAGTCCCGGTTTAGCCCTGTCAAAAAGATGTTCGAACCTTTTATTAAATCCAAGTCTCACAGAAGTCCGTTGAGTAGCTCCAATGAAACCGGCACTAATCACAATGATAAATCGGAAAAGCCACGTCACGTGGAGTGCAATTATCATTGTGAAGATAAAGAGAACTATAATTTAGCTGTGCAGTGTTCTGCAGCACACCTGCATGGCCTTCTCAAGTTGGGAAACAAGCGTGGGGTGCCGTTTTTCGAGTTTTCGGTGAAGGCAACGGAAGATGTTTATGTTGCAAAGACATGGAAAGTAGAAAATGGTTTAAATTGGTTCTACACCTTCCATTCACTTCAACATAGACGAAAAAGTAACGCTAGAGAATCGTCTATGGTGGGACAGATGCACGTTTTATGTCATCTGTGTAACGGTGACGGAGATTTAAATGATTCCCTGGTGACAGAGTTTGTGTTATATGATATTATCCATTCAAGAAAAGTACTTCCCCGAGAAAATTGCGAGCCGAAGGAAATATCAGCCAAGACAAAGACTAAAAAAGGTCAACCTAAGCATTCTCAGCCTCTGACATCAGCTGAGTTACGTCCCGAGTTAGAACTTGCAGCCGTTATTATGCAAGTGCCGTTTGAAAAAGAGAGAGTCTTAAGAAAAGCGATGAGACAAAGGCAAAGGAGGGTGTTTCTGACATTTCAAGTTCCCTGAAGATGCATGTTGTGATCCCAGCTGGAAACCACAGTTTGCCCGTTAACGAAAGTGGTGGCCCTTCACGGTTACTAGATAGATGGAGGTTGGGTGGAGGATGTGATTGTGGTGGCTGGGACATGGCGTGCCCCCTTAATGTTTTTAGCAATCCAAATGTTGAGAGTGCCGAGGACGGTCCTTGATGGACGACCAGAATCGGGCGGACCTCTTTGTTCAGGTAATTTCGCCTTCTTATGCAGGTTCGTTCTTTCATTTTTCTTTGTGATCATTCGTAATTCGTGCAAAATTCCAAAAAAGCCCATCAGGTTTGGTTCTACCTTAAATTTAAGGGGTAACTATAATATTTCTAGAAATATCAGGAGGATTTTGAATTGTCCTTGCTTATGACGAGAGAAAATGTAAGATGGAATCAAACCTCAAGGAGATTTTTGCAATTTCAGAAACCTCTGGGTTTTTTTTGTAAATACCTCTACCCTCAGGGTTTTTCTGCAATTATCCCTAAAATATATCACGAAAAATAGAAAACAGAACAAATGCCATATATCACAGATTTCTTTGTGGTGCATCTACTATATCCAATGTACTTTTACCATAGTAACTCTTTTGGTCTCTGACAACTTCCGCGCTACCTACTCGTGTACAGGGTAAAAAAGACAATATACCAGCATTTACCATGAGGGCGATCGAGGATGGAAAATACGCAGTTGATTTCCATGCACAACTATCTTCGTTGCAAGCGTTCTCCATCTGCGTTGCTATGTTGCACGCTGCTGAAGCCTCCTCTGCCGTTGGGCCAAAGAGAAGAAACCAAATGTCACAAATTGATTCACTTAGGGGATTTGCTAAGGATGAAATCGAAAATAGGAGAGATGCCATAGCGGAAGAAGAGATATCTAGAATTAATAGCAAGATGGAACAAGTCTTACCATCTTTTGTACTCAATCCGCCATTCTCTCCCGTTGCTCGAGTATAGGCCTTCACATTAGCAATGGCGAGAGAAACCTCTGACGGATCGTGTAATAAGATGGAGATTTTTCTACAAGTGGATCCTAGGAGGGTGATATATCCTTTGAGGGATGAGCTGATCAAGAATATTGCATCTATGTTTGATTAGATGTTTGATGTGGTACGGGATCGCTAGGTATTGTCTGCTTTGAGTTAGTCTCGTGGTTTTGTCGTAAAAAGAGCGCCTACTCGGGGGAAAGAGGCTTGATTCTTGTTTATAAGTCACAGTCCACTGCGTGTTCAATCGATGTCTAAACCGGTGTCTATGAATTGGTTGTGGCAAACTCTTTTGTGGCGGATTCAGTTTTTTCAGAGCCAAATTTTCAAGAAATACCATATTGTTGATATTTTTCTTAGACTATATAAATTAGGGAGGGTTGAGGAATTGTTTTTTTTTTTTTTTTTTGTGTAATTAAGGTGGTTAGGGAAATTATATCCTAAATTGGAAAGATGTTTACTTTTCTCATTGTACCTATATACCATAAATGAAAGTAATCAGCCATCTATTTTTCTTGGCATTCTCATTGTATATCTCTCAATTTCTCTTCTTTTCTATAAAGTATTATGTGATAACTATCACTAATAATATGCTTGAGATATTGTATTAATAGCATGATCTGATTTTTATGTTGTTACAGTTGACCGTTAATAATAAATGTATAATATTTAAATTGTCGTAATAATTTCACAAGCTTGATAGCAAGATTTGAATTTTATGTCGTTACAGTTGACCGTTAATAATAAATGTATATCTAAAGTGTCATAATAACCATTTCACCCATTTCACAAGCTTGAGGGCAAGATTTGATTTTTATGTCGCTACAGTTGACCGTTAATAATAGATGTATAATATCTGAACTGTCATAATAACGATTTCACAAGCTTGATATCAAGATTTGGTTTTTTTATGTTGTTACAGTTGACCGTTAATAATAAATGTATAATATCTAAAGTGTCATAATAACAATTTCACAAGCTTAATAGCAAGTTTGATTTTGTTGTCGTTAAAGTTGATCGTTAATAATAAATGTATATTGATTTCACAAGCTTGATAACATGATTTGATTTTTATGTTGTTATAGTTGATCACTAATAATAAATGTATAATATCTAAATTGTCATAATTACGATTTCACAAGCTTGCTAACGATATTTGATTTTCATGTTGCTACAATTGATCGTTAGTAATAAAAATGTATAATATTGTTACTATTGCCAATTAATAAACTTTACTTTAAGTCCCATGAGATATGAGGTGTTACAGTTTTGGTCTTTTTATTCCATAATGATCCCATAAAAACTTTTTCTTTTTACAAAAATAGTCACGCCGTTAAAAACTTAACGGTCCACCATCACAATCTGAAATTGGAGACTTGAGACAAAAAATTTAGCCCAAGTAAACTTAGGACTAAACAAATCCCTATATAGTATCTATAAAATTCGAAATATTACTTTACCCTCAAACGTTTTTAGAATGTTAATTAACTCCTCAAATAAATACTTGGTCGATTGTCTTTCTTTTCAAGGTAAATGAATAACCAATATTTTGGAGTTAAACCAATTATTGCAAAAGAGTCCTATTCAAAAAGGTTGAAGAGTTTAAGATGGATTTAAATTAAATACAATATCAACATTCCTAATTAAAGTAATGGTTGGATCATTAATTTCTTGAAGGAAAAAAATCCGTCTCTCATTCAGACAAGAATATTATATACATTAATGCAACCTTGTTATAAATTGCAAATTAACACACCTGAGATAATAATGAATTAATTCGTAAGTTTGATAGCGATATTTGATTTTATGTCGTTACAGTTGACCGCTAATAATAAATGTATTATATTCAAACTGTCATTATTATTTCTCAATAGCAAGATTTCATTTTGGCAAAACTTGTATGAGACGGTTTGACAACTTCTCATTACAATTAACCTTCTTATCACTTGCATTTTACGATAAATATTTTTTTTCCGTCGTAGTAGAAAGGTTAGACTTATTTTTAAATTTGATTAGGAGAAAATCTATGTTAATTAATTAGGAGAACTGAGACCGAAAATCAGCTTAATTAATACTTTTAATTTTTTTCGAATAAGGTTAGTAAATAATTCCCAATATAATATCCCTAGATTTATTTATATAAATACGTCAAACTGGTTTAGAATGTCACTTGACTCCTTGAATATTAGGTCAATTTGTTTTCCTTTAAAGGTAAACAAATAACCATAAAATTGGAAACCAATTAAAGTCCTAATTACATATGGATTCAAATATTTGTAACATTCCTAATTAGAGTCATGTTTGAATTCTAATAAATTAATCCGTCTCTGATTCAAATTTCAGAAAGGATGTTAATGTTATATATACTATTTATACTAATGCAACCTTAATTTCTTCTTCAAACCAATCAAACATAATTCCAACATGGGTTCCGATCAAGAATATTTCTCCTCCGACATAATATTCGACATCCTAACCCGAACACCATCCTTACAAACGCTCGACACATGCAAGTGCGTGAGCAAGACATGGAAACGTATGATTTACGAATCGAGTTTCATGCCTCTCTACTGCAAAAGAACTAATAACGTGTCCGGATATTTCATCCAGGACATGAAAAATAACAAGCATGTGTCCGTGTTCGTGTCGATTGACCAATCGGAAGAAGAAGGAGGACGAGGACGAGGTGGGTACATTGGGCGTTTTCCGTACGACGATATGAAGATTTTGGCGTCATGCAATCAAGGGCTTTTGTGCTGTGTGAGACAAAAGTACCGAGCGTATCGGTACTATGTGTGCAAGCCGCCACGCGACAATGGCAAGCTCTGCCTAACCCGAAACTCTGTTATGAAACTGTTGCGGTTGCGATTATGGTGTTGAGGGCGAGCCCTTTGCGCTACAAGATTGTCAGACTATCGAAGTTGGACATTGTAGAGTATGTTCCATGTCCTTATTTGTTGCCAATGTTGTCAAATTTTGAATTGATATATAATATTGTTATATGTTCTTGTTTCTAATTGATTATAATAATAATCTTCTTGCCCTTTAGGAACTACCGCATGCTAAGATGTGAGATATTCCATTCAGATTTGTGGACATGGAGGGAAACACAAGTTCTAAACTTGCCATATAATGAGATGATAACAAAGTATTGCCCTGCTGTCTGTGTGGGCAACTCTGTCCACTGGCTAACAAATCACGACAACGTGCTCGCGTTTCATGAAGACGACGAATCTTTCGACAAATTTCCATCACCACAAATGGTGAACGATGCATACGAATGCAAACAGCTTATGGAGTATCAAGGGAGGCTTGGATTCACTTGCCTCCGTAAAAAGGACAGTACTATAGAACTGTGGTGGCTAATAGAGGACGACCCAATAAATTATTATCATCAGTGGACGAAGAAAATGGACTTGAATATTTCAAGTCTTGAAAGGAGTTTAAAGTATCCTTCTCCGGCTGGTTTTTATAATGCGGAAATCGCATTCATCAATGCCGTTTATGAGGCCGTGTTCTACAAACTTCAGGATTGCAGTGTTAGAAAGGTGAAACTGAATTATGACTTTTGGTTCGCACATGAGTATTTTCAATTTCGGTCTGATTTAGAGACGGTTAACCTTAGAGGTGGGATCTAGTTGATTTGATATACAATGAATAATTGCCATTTGTTGCTGTTATATTTTGGACATGAATTTCTTTTTGTTTTGAGTCAGTTTTGTGTTTTTTGTCTTGCTTTTTGAAAGACTAGCTAGATTGTTTTAGGTCACTTGGGAATTGAATTATAATCTAGTGGTTAAGACTCTCATGCTCATAACAGAGTTCTAAGGTTCGATTTCCACCACTCGCTCCTATCTTAGCATATGTACCCAACAAAAGAAAAAGATTGTTTTAAGTTACTTTGTACCTTTTTGTTTCATATTGGGTTCAAAGTTTTTAATTTTATGCAGTTTTTGTGAATGTTAATTTCAATGAGCAAACGGCTTAAATAATTCATTTTACTTGTTAACCAGTCATTTGCCTTACTTAGAATTTTACCTGGTTAAAATTTTTCGTGGCCAGCAGTGTTGTTTGATCTATTAGTTTATTAATTACTCTATATATTAATTGATATTCTAATAGGCAAAAACTTGCATGACACTAAATCCGTGAGACGGAGCCCTTACATAAAGTTTTAAAGGTTTTTTTTTTCAAATTTTATTTTTCTTAGGGTTTATATTTGTTTTTTTAGGGTTTATTTTTAATTGATTTGGGTTTTTAGGATTTTTAATTTTTTTAGGGTTTATTTTTTATTTTTTGGGTTTATTTTTGTTTTTCGGGTTTATTCTTCATGGTTCATGTTTTTATGGTTTATTTTTGTTTCTTCATGGTTCATTATTATTTTTAAATTTATTTTCATGGTTTATGTTCTCAAGACGGAGCCCTCAGGAGGTCCGTCTCACGGATTTAGATCCGTGAGACCGTCTCACAAGAGACTTGTTCATTCTAATATAATTGAATTATGATGATGCAAATGTGATAATATGGTTCATTTGACAGCTCTATACAAAACACATAACATGGCTCTTTAGCCCCGGTCCTATACAGCCTGATTTTACATAATATTTCTCGAGCATAGCAAAATTGAAGTTGTGAAGTGATGAAAGCCAAGTCCATCTAATTTTTTTCTAAACCTGTATCTCATCACATCACAACCAATTCAAAGCCCCCGATTCCACGAGTTTATAAGATCTTTTAAAGAAGGGTATCGAAGACACAAACTACAAGAAAGAAGTATATAATAAAGTATTGAGTTATAATTAATTACCACTAATACCATGCTTGAGCCTTGAGATCTTGCATAATAATTATTTAATTCAGAAACTTGTATGATAGCAAGATTTGATTTTTATGCGTTACAGTTAATCGTTAATAATAAATGTATAATATCTGAATTGTCATAATAACATTTTCACAATAGCAACATTTACCTTTGATGTCACATATGACCGTTAATAATAAATATTAATTTCACAAGCCAGTATTTGATTTTTATGTAGTTACATGATTTGTTGGGAATAAAGTTAAGACATTTATATTACTAATGATGATCACGATAAATTTATACAGGGGATGGGATTAACAAAAAAAAAAACATGTCTCACTTTTTTTTGTTGGATTATAAACTTGATTTTGGTACAATTAATATTGGGCTTGAAAATATATATTTGAGTTAAAAGATAAAATAAGATTCAAGCCCAAATGACCCAAGTTCTAGAATTTATCTAGAAATGTCTTGAGAAAATATCTTAGATGTTATTTGAGGAAAGCTTGTAGAAACTTAGAAACTTCTAGGAAAGTAGATATTTTGGAGGATGATTCTAGTGGATGAGTTATAGCCATTAGATCAAATAAATCATAGCCATTGGTTAGAAAATTGTCCTAGTATAAATAGGGATGTGTTGATCATTTTGTAACAAGCCAAATTTGAGAAGAATCAATAGAAGTAAATATTTCTCCACCAAAACTTTCTTACATTTCTTAGCATAATTTTAGGGGTGGTTTTGTAGTTATCCTTATAAGTATTTATAGTTTTGAAAGATAACTGAAATATTTTTTAATTAGGCTAAATCTGATTGGGGTTTGTTTTTATCATTTACCCAAAGTTATATATATTGTTATATGTTCTCAACTCTCAAGGGCGGAGACGGTGGGCAACCTGCCCACCCTTCTCTCCCTGTTTATCTTAGAATTTATATGTTGCCCTTTAGGAACCACTACATAATCAGATGTGAGATATTTTGATATTTGATTCAAAATTGTGGACATGGAGGAAAACACAAGTTCTAACATTGCCATACAATGAGCTAATAAAAAAGTATTTTCTGTTGTCAGTATGGGTAACTCTGTCCATTGGCTAACCAACTTCGACAATGTGTTGGCTTTTAATGAAGACGACGAACAAATTTCCATTGCCACAAATGTTACTAAACGACGAATGCGAACACGAATACAAATACAAGCAGCTTCTAGAGTACCAAGGGATTCACTTGCACGCGCAAAAAGGACAGTATTATAGAGTTGTGGCTAAATGACGGCCAAATTATTGTCAGTGTTATTATCAGTGGACGAAGAAAATGGATGTGAATATTTCAAATCTTGAAACTTGGAAGGAGTTTAAAGTATCTTTCATTCATCGAGTCGGTTGGAATGTCATTGGGTGGGGTCAAGCTGGCCCGAGATGTCATTGGAATGTCTTTCTTGTGGTCTAGTTCATTCCAGCAAATATATTTCTTGTTGGGTTTTGAGTTATTTGAGTCAGGCCAAAATAGGCTAAATTTTTTTTGGACCTCTAAAAATGAAGTCCAACTCAGCCTTATGTGCAGGCTAGTTGGGCTAATTTTCAGGCCTAGATTTGGGTATGTTGTAAAGATGTCGGAAGTATAAAATATTTAGTATTACTCTACTTTGTAAAAAATATTAATTTTAAGTATTTCTCGATTAGATTTTACGTAAACTTCTATTGTATCTCGATTAGATTTTGTTACTTCACAAATTACAGTATGTCAAACCACTATTTTGTTGTTTGTATTATTTTCACATGTAGCCATCGGCAGTTCATCTGTCCATGTGTTGTGTATAATTGCTAGATATATCGCTTGGAGTCATTCTGGATAATATTTTCATTCCCTTGTAAGGCAAATGTGTTACTCGATACTCGACTTGACTCTATAGCAGGGGTGAATATTGAAACTAAGTTACTCGGTACTCGACTTGAGAATTGAGATCGATCGTTAAAAGTTCGTTTGATCGCAACTCGTTAATATAACAAATCAAGCTTGAGCTAGAGAGGAAAAACGAACCGAACTATTCGATATTCAACTCAAGGATTGTTACTGACTAGTTCGACTCGGTTTATTTTGCAAGATCCAAGTTTGATTACATTTTTTTCATTCGAAAAGATTTAAAAAATTGACTTGAGCTCGGCTCAATTAGTAAAATAAATAAATAAAAGATCAGTAAATATATCAAGATACTCGAGTTCGTTCACGTTCGCTTTACTAGAGCTCGTTCAAACTCGATTTGATTAATAGCCGACACTTAGTTTTGGGGGCTAGATCAATAAAAAATTATATATTTAAGTACCAAAAATTAATATTCAAAAATAAAATATACATAAAGTAATTGAATTCTTGAAATTTTTTTTTTTTTTTTTTTTTTTTTTTTTTTTGGGGGGGCTCTAAAGCCCCCACATGATATAAGAAGGAAGGCCCCTCCTAGCGTTGAAGCTCGATACAAATTGGAACAAACTTAAATAATATTGTGTTCAACTTTAGTCGATTCGTTTTTTACCTTGCAATTTTGGAGTGTCAAGGGTCTATCTTAATAAACCATCAACCTATCTCTCTAATGGTTTTCACTTTTCCCTTTCTAATGGCGTAACTCGGATACGAAATTGGGGTGCGCCGACACATGAAACCCGGTGTCGTAGCAAGATACGAAATTTAAAATAAAAAATTATAGCTATTTTAAACAAAAATTCTTAATAACTCTTTAAAAAAATTGAAGAAGGGGCCCGGGGCCCGTTATGCCCCTTCTATCTCCGCCCTTTCCCTTCCCCATTTTCCAATTCAAATAGCAATTCAAAATGATGTTTGGATTGATGCAAAAACAGAAAAAAATTCATGTTTGGATTTTACAGAGTTTGCTAAATTTTTGGGTTCTTTAAATTCCTTCCACTTCCTCCCCAAACAGGTCCCCCATCCCTCATAACTCTCCACCAGTCAAGATTTCAACCCATGTCTTACTTTTAGTGAGATCATGAAATGATTTCACCAAATCTTGCCCTTTTGCATTTTCTTTGGCGCATTTTGTCAAACAGCATGCATGGTTTCCAAAGGAGCAAGCTTTTTCTGGCATATGCCGACTTAACTTTACCATTCTCAACCAAAAAAGGTAATACTTTCTGACTTAAGTTAATAAGCTCTTTTTCTGGCATATTTTAGTTCTGGTATGTTTTGCAGCCATGGGGGTCCTGGGGATGAGGATATAATAGTATACTATAAACTATTTTCATTTCAAGTTGATCTAGTCAAATTTGAAGTCTTTTAATATCTTTTTTTCTTTTCATTTTTAAATTGGAACATTACTTTTAATAAATATATTTTTTTTGGTGTGTGTATATTTGTGGGTAGAGAGGGGTCAGATTTCAAGAATGGCTACTGGAAACAAAAACCAAAAGGGGGTGCCAGAAAACCTTAGGAAGCAGCTTGCTTTTGCAGTTAGAAGTATCCAATGGAGCTATGCTATCTTCTGGTCCATTTCTGCTAACCAATCAGGGTAAAGATCCAATTTTTACTTGAAATCCAAACACCCCACAAAAAATAAATGTTAGTGGAAAAAAATAAATAGAAATTCACACATGATTTGTTTCTTTCATGATTGAATGGTGGCATAAAATTTTGAAGGCATAAATGATTTACAGGCTGGAAAACTTGTTATTTCACACATGATTTGTTTCTTGAGGAAAATTATCACCCATTGACCCTCTTTTTATGTTTTGGCCTATTGGAAATCTATCACTGATATAGATTGTTCAAATGTGCATCAGATTTTGATGGGCAGAAAGGTTTTGCTTTTGACCTTCTTTAATTATTTTCCTAATCTGTAGGGATAATTACAAAAAGTACCCGAGGTTGACCTAATTACAAAAAAACCCAGTTAACTTTTAAAATTACAAAAAATACCCCGAGGTTTGATTCAGTGTTAAAACTAAGGGGTAAACTGCAATATTTTTATAAATACGAAGAGGGATTTTGAAATGATTTTTGCTTATGAAGGGTTTAAATGCTAGACAAAATGAAACTCCGGGGGTATTATTTGTAATTTTGAAAGTTAAGTGGGTTTTTTTGTAATTAGGTCAAACCTCAAGGGTACTTTTTGTAATTATCCCTAATATGTATAATAAGCTAATCCTTGTGGAATCGAGATAATATTTTGGCAAAATTACTCTTTGTATCCTTGGTAATGATTTTTGTTTCACCGTTGACTTATGGATGTTATTGTACTTTCTTGTGGATTAAGTTCAGCTTTCTGGTGGCTAATTCATGAATATTGCTAAGAGAGAATCTTTTTATCTCACATGTGTTGATGGAATTTTTTAGTGCTTTGGAGTGGGGTGATGGGTACTACAATGGAGACATCAAAACAAGAAAAATGGTTCAGGCCGTCGAGTTAAACGCCGATCAGCTGGGATTGCCGAGAAGTGATCAACTGAGAGAACTTTATGAATCTCTCTCACTTGGTGAAACCAGCCCGCAGCCTAAAAAGCCTACGGCTGCGTTATCCCCTGAAGATCTCACCGATGCAGAGTGGTATTTCTTGGTTTGCATGTCGTTTGTATTCAAAATCGGACAAGGGTAATTTTGTACTCCCACTTAAGGCTTTAAGCAGTCTCTTTTCGTTTCGGTGGTTAGCTGCTTAGTTACCATGATAATTTGTCACTCTGAGTTTCAGTGCTCAATCATATTGAGAAATGACATTTTTATCACTTATTGTGGATATATACTAGTAGCATTATGACATGAAGTCCTTTAAAAAGGATATAAGTAGCAATATTTTTGATAAATTGGGTTGAACTCGAGCGAACTTTACATTTTATTCGAACGGAATAATGTGTTCAAGTTTGGTTCGTTATGCCAACAAACCGAGCTCAAACGATTTTTTAACGATCGATCTCAAATTGAGTATCAAGTAGTTTGTTTCGTTTTTCAGCCCCAACTATGTGTTTCAGTGATCGATCTTAGTGAGACATGCCATTAGTAACAACTTTCTTATCACTTTACTGGAAATAGATGTAGCATTATGATATGAAGTCCTTTAAAAAGGACGAGTTGAGAACTATTATATACATTAAGAGCTCATGACTACTTATTGGGACCGCTTGTAAAACAACAATTTTTTTCTTTGCTTTGAAGTAAAAACGTTTCAATTTTCATGTTGATTGATTAAAATTTGTTGCAAGGTTGCCTGGGAGGACAGTAGCCAAAAATGAAACATTCTGGCTACGCAATGCTCACCGTGCAGACACCAAAGCTTTCTCTCGTTCTTTGCTTGCAAAGGCAAGTGAAAAACTTTAAAGAGATAATTACTAAAGGCCGCCTAAGGTTTGGGCTAATTACAAAAAAACCAAGAGGTTTTTCAAAATTACAAAAAAAACCTTGACGTTTGATTGTGTATTAAATTTTAGGGTGTAACTGTAAATTTTGATAAACGTAAGGGGAGCTATTGAAATGTTTTCTTGCATATGAAGGGGGAAATGTAAGACGTATCAAACCTAAACGGTTTTTTCGTAATTTCAAAAACCTCTGGGTTTTTTGTAATTAGCCCGAATCTTTGGGGTGTTTTTGTAATTATCCCAAATTTAAATGAAAGTTTTATGTCAGTCCAAAGTATCTAAATATTCCCTTCGAAGGATTACTTAGAAAATTTACTGACTTCCCGCTGCTTTTCAATTATATATCACACGGCTGGCTTGACTTGCATTGCTTTCTCCAGAGTGCATCAATCCAGGTACTAATACTTCTACTCAGGGACGAAGCTATGTAGGGGCCAAGGGGGGCACTGGGCTCTCCTCAAATTTTGAAAAAAAGTAGGGGTATTTTGGTCATTTCACTTTTTTATTTTAAAATAAATACAAAATAGAAAAATGGAGGGAAAAAGTCTTCAATTATCTTGCATTCTTCTTTCATTTTTCATTTGTGAATCTTGAAAAATATGAGTCTTGTCATTTTTTCCTTTTCTTAAAATTTGAACTTAAGCTCCGCCATAAATTTTAACTTGAAGTTTTGCTTTATTCTCTTGTGTCTCTATTTGTCCATTTTGATATATTGTATAATTGTTTTGTTATTTATTTTTGAATATTTAAGATGTGATTGAATTAATATATTGACTCGATCAAAATTTCTACTTATTTTAAATTTGAAGTATTGTTCTTCATTTTTATCTGTGGTAATGGACAAATTGTCCACTTATGTTTTGTAAAAATAAAAAATAATCATATTTTTTTAATACATGTTTTTAGTCATTTTGACACGATTTTACTCTTCTTGTATTCTCTAATGAGGTACTTGAATATATTTCAAAAATTGATCTCGTACATTTTTTGATCGAGTCACTGACTGGTCCCTAGAAATGGAAAAAGACAACTTGGATATATGAATTAATTCAATGGCTAAAAAAACATGGTTAAAACTATTTTCATTATGGAGAAGTGTCAAAAAGTCCGATAAACTATTTTTATACTAATATTAGCTGGGCCCCCCTACCCGAAATTCCTGGCTTCGTCACTGCTTCTACTTGAACCCAAAACCTTATTATAATTGTTTAATATTGCATTTTGACATGATTAACATAAACTGCACATATTTCTGAGTGTTCATTCATAAGACGTCGTGTTCTTAACTTGCAGACAATAGTGTGCTTTCCGCATTTAGGAGGTGCAATTGAGCTGGGAACAACTGAGCTAGTATGCACTTTCAAATAAGTGACGTATTTTATTAGGGATAATTACCAAAACATCCCTGAGGTTTGGGGTAATTACAAAAAAACCCAGAGATGTTTAAAAATTACAAAAACTCCATCATGTTTGATTGTGTGTTAAATTTAAGGGGGTAACCGTAGTATTTTTATAAGTATCAGGGGTTTTGATATGTTTTTTTGCTTATGAAGGAGAGAATGTAAGACGGAATCAAACTTCAAGGTTTTTTTTGTAATTTTCAAAAATATCTGGGTTTTTTTGGTAATTAGCCCAAACCTCAGGGGTGTTTTTGTAATTATCCCATTTTATTATTCTAAATTGATTTTAATATGTATACCGAAATAATTTGTCGTGATAAGCAATTTTCATGTGCTTTCTAAAGGTTCCAGAGGATCTGAATCTGATTCAGCATATAAAAACATCGTTCCTGGAGAATCCATCTTCCGCCGTTGTTAACAAGATTCCCAACCATGGCTCAAATGATATTACAAATAACAATGATTTCGTCCATGAAATGCTCGATCATGCTAATACGCCTGAAAAAAATCTTGATCGGGTTTTGGATTGTCGAGACATGGACTTTTGTTCTCCCGAAAATTGTTCAGATGATTTTGCCGACAATGTATTAAGAGAAGAATCGAATTTTGTAGACGGCACTGATGGGGAGGCTTCTCAAATGCGAAATGATAATTCCATGAGTTCGAGCGACTGTGTATCTCAAACTCATGCAAATCCTGAGACCATCGTCCCGTTTTCAGACGGAAATAAGGCCAATGGAGGTCAAGGTGACGATGTTCACTATCAGAGTGTACTTTCGAACCTTTTGAAGAGTTCTCAACAGTTGATTCTAGGGCCTTACTTCAGAAATGGAAATAGAGAATCGAGTTTTTTAGTTGGAAGAACAGAATGTCGTGCTGCCAGTCGCCCCAAACTGCAACGCCACAAAGGTTACTAAAGAGAGTACTCTTTTTTTTTTTTTTTTTCCGAACGATAGAATTATATTAAAACAACTCAAAAACTAAAATTACAACTACAATCGTAGCCAACGGGCTAAGAGCCGACAAGACTAACTAAGAGCCAAGCGGGGAATTGGTAAAACCAATTCAGATTCACATGTACTAAAAAAACTACCCACCCCAAAACTACCCACTCCACGCCGGGAGACTTCAGCACTCCTTAAAGGAGACTGTAATACACCAAAAAAACTAAAATCGGGCACGAGCAACCACTACATACTGCAGAACAGAAAAAACTGATCCGCCTACGAGTTTCGCAAATCAACCGAGAAAAGAAAACACAAACAAAATAAGAAAACAACAGAAATACTAACAAACTAGAGAAAAAAGCAAAAAATTGCCTCTCCTTCTCCTAAATCTCTTTGCCTCAGCCCATCGTCTTCTCCGCTCCAAGACACCTCACTAAAGAGAGTACTCTTTGAAGTTGCTAGAATGCATGAAAATTGCCGGATCGAATCTGGTAAACAAATTGACAGAAATGATGACATTTCTAAACCGGAAGGTGATGAAGTTGATAGAAATCATGTATTGTCTGAGAGGAAGCGCAGAGAAAAAATGAACGAGAGATTTATGATTCTTGGATCACTAGTCCCATCTGGTGGCAAGGTACATTTTTTTCTGATAGGTTAATTACAAAAGATACCCTTGAGGTTTAGTTTAATCACTAAAGTACTCAGCTATCTATCAAAATTACAAATACTCCGATATTTGTTTCTATTTTACAAATCACACCGTCAGTAGGAGGGTATTTGTTAAGAAAATACAAACCTCAAGAAAGTATTTGTAATTTTGAAAAAGTAATTGGTTTTTTTTTCTTTTGTAATTTGGCCAAACAACGGTAGTTTGTGTAATTATCCCATTTCTAATAGGTATAATTACAAAAACACCCCTGAGTACGCTAATCAAACCTCAAGGTTTTTTTTTGGCAATTTTCAAAAAACCCTGGGCTTTTTATGTAATTGCAAAAACCTCAGTGGTGTTTTTGCAATTATCCCATTCTGATATATTTGGATTAGCCCCTCATCTAAAATGCAATTTTGAAAGAAGATTCCTTCCTGGCTTTACTTATTGCAGGTTGACAAAGTATCAATCCTTGATCATACAATCGAGTACTTGAAAGAGCTCGAGAGAAAGGTCGTCGAGCTTGAATCGTACAAAGAAGTAATGGAGCTAGAGTCGACAACACAAAGTAAACCTCATGATGCCATTGAGAGGACATCTGATAATTATGGCCCTAACAAAATCGACATTATCAAGAAGCCACTGACGAACAAGAGAAAAGCTTGTGGTACGGATAAAACGGCAGCTGATAATAAGCGGAATCGATTGAGAGATTCTTCGACAGACAGTATAACCATCAGCGTGACAGACAAGGACGTGCTGATTGAGATTAGGTGTTCTTGGAGGGAGTTTGTATTAGTTGAGGTTATGGAAGTTATAACCAAACTACATTTGGATTCGCAAACTGTTCAATCTTCCAACACCGATGGAGTTCTCTCCGTGTCTATAAAAGCCAAGGTTTGTTGTTATCCGCAAATGAAATATGATTTTCTGTTTTTAATTTTAAGACATTTATCAGTTAGATACAAATTTCATTGGAAGTGTTGGTTTTTTCATTTATAGTATCATTGTGAGCGATATAGGTTCGACTATGATAATGGGTTTGTCGTAATTTGCAGTGCAAGGGACTGAAAGGTGCATCAGCAGGTGTGATCAGGCAAGCTCTTCAGAAAGTTATCAGAAAATCTTGAAGATCAAAGCTCACAGTTTTTGGATGAGTTGATTTTTTTTTGTGTAAAAACTGTATCCAGCAACTTCAACATGTAATTTGCAGGGATTTTTCCACTGTAAATTATTGTTGGTTTCATTCATTTTGTTTATCAACTTGGCTTTATGTTTTTGTTTTTTGTTGTTTCTTTTCTTTTGTGTGTGTGTGTGTGTGTGTTTTTTCTTTTTTGTGTTTCTCAACTTCTATCCAACTGCTCAAGATTGAATAGTGTTGATCACCAGTTATCTTTCAGAATTATAGATTTAAAAAAATGTTTCAGAATTATAAATGTTCCTTGACATATGCTTCTATTTCAGAAATTGCACCCATTGAAGAGTTTATTAATGAATGAGACACAAACCTCCTGTAATTAGCACTGTTCTAAAAATCCCCGCCTAGGCCCGATTAGTCTCCGCCTAGGCGTTAGGCCCCCTTTATCCGCCTTGGTTATTCTTCCGATTAGGCCCGCTAACTTTGATCCCGTCTAACCCCGCCAAGGCTCCGCCTAGACGTTAGGCCCTAGTCTGCCGTCCGACTAGATCCTAGCGCTTTTTAGAATACTGGTAATTAGAATTTGTAACTTTAAAAGATAGCTTCTTTTTTAATCAAATTAAAACTCATGAATAGTTTTCATAAGTATTCCTTGTTTGAAAATTTGAGCTTGGCATGCTAAGCCAATCAAGACATGTTCAATAAACATTTTGCTCAGGCTAAATAGTTTTAACACAATAATCATTGTTCAATTATACTATTAGTTTGTCCTCCTGCATTTTTCAATAAGAATCATCCAAATTAGCTCCATAATATATACTCATATGAAATATTTATTAACTAATACATCTATTTCATATATTCTATGACAAAAACTGAAACCTTGGGAACATGTACAAGGGCTTCATGAATGAAATCCAAGTACAACATCCAGAACAGATTCCTCAAGAATGTCTTCTGAAATGTGAATCATAACATGATCAGCTTCGGTTCGGACATCGATCCACGATCTCGAATCTGCAACATCATTCGCAACGATCTCGTCCAATGTTCTTTCCTCGGTTGTAGGAAGTAAATAGAAATCGGCTTCTCTCATTATCTCATCAACCACAAGCTCTTCCAATGGCACAGAACAGTTTTTCCGTTTTACGAAATGGGATCGACGTATCTCTAGTAAAACTTCATTTATATGATCAAAAAGGATCTTTGGATCAAAATGACAATCGGACGGCAGAAAATCCACTTCATCGAATAAGGATGCATGGAGAAGCTCCTCGGATTGTGGCTCGATTTTGGATAGCTGATCCCAGTTTAGACAAGAAGCTTGCAACACTAAATGCACATAGTGTGAGATGTAATCTTGTTCATCTATGTAGGCATTTTCACTTATTGGTGGATCTTGGGGGGACGACTCGATTGAGCATTCTTCAAAACGGAGACGTAGTGGTTGTAATCGCTTTCTTTCTGCGAAAATGGTCGAGAAATATGATTTTTACGACTCTTTTTGCTCCGAAAGAGAAGGGAATGGATCTAATTTAGAGATAATTACAACAAAGACCATGAGGGTTGGACTAATTACAAAAAAAAACCAGGGGTGTAACTGTATGATTTCTATAAATACCGGGGGATTTTAAAATATTTTGCTTATGAATAGGGAAAATGTAAGACAGGATCAAAACTCAAGTGGTTTTTTGCAGTTCTCAAAAAATCTCTGGGATTTTTTTTAAATTAGCCTGAACCTCATGGGGTCTTTTGTAATTATCCCTTTAATATATTTTCAAGCTTACCAGTCTGAAGCATGATGTTTGATGGACTGTTAGCATCTTCTGTTAAGAATTGCTCGAGGACAGAAACCGGGCTTTGATGTTCTTGTTGATGTTTAGTAATGCTTTCGGGCATGTTTAACTCGTAGACACTTGTTGGAGTAGATGGAAGATCGTCTACTGTACTAGTAAATGTCTCGTTCTCTGAAAATGAGTCCTGCAAGAACGAAAACGTGTTAGCGTGGTATAAGCTGATAACAAGAAGGGATAATTACAAAAACTACCCCGAGGTTTAGCCCAATAAGCGGCTCTTTGTAACACCTTAAGGGGGTATTTGCAATTTTGAAAGATAATTTGGGTTTTTTTGTAAGTAGGCTAAATCTCTGGGGTAGTATTTGTAATTATTCCTAACAAGAATGTTACAATGGTATGAAGAAGTGCTTACCAATATGGGATGCATTAGCTTACTGCTGATAACATCAGTCCTGTTTGTTTCACTTGGCACTTCTGAATGGCAGATGTTCTTCATTTCTACTATATTTAGCTCACCTGTAGAAACATGCCAAACAGATCATAAAAAAAAGAAAGCATGTCGATAGAAGCACAAAACAACACGCGTTAATCGAACATATCCTACCATTAGACCTCATATTGCCAGTTGCAGAAATGTCGAAATCACGTGCTCCTTCATCAGTGCTTCGAATCAGACAAGTCCTTCGTCTTCCATTTGGGCTAAGGAGATCACGTTCGGTTGAGGACAGAATCATCCAAAGAGATTTAGGCGATCGTTTGCCTGTCAAGGCACCTATTGCATTTAAAAAATTGAGTCTTTCAAACAAGTGTCTTTTTGCCTCCAAATCTACATTAACTTCTCGTTTCTTAGACAATCTGGTGGCACTCGAGAAGTCTATTTTTTTGCGCACAGTTTCAGTCGAGCAAGCAATATCAGGCTTCGACATTTTCTTTATTGCTTCTTTGTTTCCGTTTTGGAGCATCATCGGCTTAAGGATCACTATTTTATCCAAAGGCAGTTCTGCCATACGATGCTGATAATCGACCCTTTCACATTTTGAGACCAGCACAGAATTTGTACTCAAAACTTGCAATGCATCAGAGAAGGGCTTGTTTGGCTCTGCCAATTTGCTTACGAATTTTCCATCAACGAACATCTGATCGATAATAGCTTTCACACTCATCTTAGCCTGCTGCATGATTTTCTCATCATCAACATGAGACAAGGATGACTGATAAGCCCTTTGGCTCTTCTTTCTTCGTGCTGCTTTTTGAGATTTCACCAGACGATCGATAAATTCAGAATCTGTTTCGGTCAGTTGCTGTCCCTTGAGCATGATTTGCTTGTTTCTGTGCCTCTCAATGTACATGTCAGCTAGAATTTGATTCCTCGCGCTTCTTTCACTAGCATCGACTCTAATACTTCCCGAGTTTTTCGCTTCAGTCTGGAACAAAAACAGATGATGCGTATTAGAGGGTATTTGGTTGATAAGCTCTTAAAAACATCGTATAACTTTTTAATAGCTTATAAGCTCTGAAAACTATTTGAGAGATTATAAGATGTTTTTTAAAAATATATCTCTTTAATTTTACAAAACTGTCAGTACTATCATCTTAAAAGCTCCATCATCTCATTTTATCTAAAAAAAATTACTAGTTTTGAACTCTTAATTGAGGATATCTACTTTAGCACTATAATGCAACAATTTGCAACAAATTTCAACTATTACCAACACCATTACTATATTAGCAAGTGAAATTGGAAAATAATCCAATAATTTACACCCCTTATGGCCTTATACAACAACAACAAAGAATTCTTCAATACAGCTTAAAATTTTCTGGGCTCAAGAAAATTACGAACTGCGATAACTTACTTGAATTTTTCGACATTCTTCATCAAAGCTGGCAATCTGGTCAAGCTTTCTTGAATAATCTATTGCAATATTTTCAAAAAATTACAATGTTAAACCTGTCAGACCAGTATTGACTAAATAAATAAGAGAGTGTTTGCAAACTCTAAAAAAAAGTGATTCTGGGTCGTTTTTTTCCACCTAAAAGCTGAGAATCACTTTTTTTTTTTAGAGTTTGCAAACACTCCCTAAGAATTCGGAAAAAATTACCGGTAACGTTTGTTTTGAGGGGCCTTCCGTTAGAAATGAGCTTAGGACTGGCATGGCCTTGGCAGGAATTAAGGATACTAAACAATCCCCACATACAGTTCACTTCACTTTGCTCTTGAGTTCTTGCTGATGTCTTTGCCATGATTACTTACAACTCACTCAAATTCTAGTGAAAGAAAATTCTAAACTAACCTCTGAAACTGCAAAGAAAACAGAGAGAAAACATAACTCAACACATACAGAGAAGCAGCAATATAAGAAATACCATGATGTTAATTTAGGGAAAATTACAAAAACTACCCCTCAGGTTTAGTCTAATTGCAAAAAGAACTCCGGTTATCTTTTAAAATTACTAATAACCCCTTGAGGTTTGTATTTACCTGACAAATACCCCCATTTATAAAATTACTAATAACCCCTTGAGGTTTGTATTTACCTGACAAATACCCCATTTCTGAAGGTGCAATTTGTAAAATAGAAACAAATGTCAGGGGAGTATTTGTAATTCTGAAAGATAACTGGGTTCTTTTTGTAATTAAGCTGAACTTCAGGGTAGTTTTTAACCGTAATGGTTACCTATGCCCAAAAATTGTTCATAATCATCACATAATGTCTATTTTATGAACTTATAGAAGTTTGTGATGAATCTTGTTCAACACAACTTAACCATTACCAAGAAACTATCAATAGCTTGCTAGAAACTCAATTAGAACAAAAATATTTGTATTTGTGAAAAGAAGGTACTAGGAACAAAGTTTGTCCTATCAAGAGCTTTTGAAGGACAATGGGGGAAAGAAATGCCAAAGCACAAGAAGAAGGCAAAAGAGTGTCATCTTTTTGTGTGTGTGTGTGTGTGTGTGTGGATTTGTTGGTACTACAATGAGCATTAAATTGAGAATGGTGTGACATTTGACTATGGACAATATAAGCAACAAAGTTTGATTTTTATTTTTCAACCACTTGAAATCTTTCAACTCAAGGAAGATCTTGAATTCTTTTTTGCTTTTTGTCCCCCTACATATTTCATTTGTCATTGTTAAGGACAAAAAAGATTGTGAATATTTTAACATATTGTTGTTTAGCATGTATTGGCATATGTTGACAAGATGGTGTCAAATCCTACTAGTATTCTTCTCTCTCTCTCTCTCTCTCTCTCTCTCTCTCTCTCTCTCTCTCTCTCTCTCTCTCTCTCTCTCTCTCTCTCTCTCTCTCTCTCTCTCTCTCTCTCTCTCTCTCTATTTGTGTGTGTGTGTGTGTGTGTTTTGTTGATTAAATAATTGTTAAGTTTATTTGGGATTATATTTGCCAATTGTGAACTAGTAGACTTTCTTGATTGCAGACATTTAAATGCACCAACTTGAGTTGGCCCCTGAATTGATCCATCAATGAGGAAAACATTTCATAAAGACATTGAAGAATTGCAAATTGTTAGAGGCCCACAATTAATGAACATATGGACTTGTACAATTTAAACAAGGGATAATTACAATAAACCCCCTGAGGTTGGGCTGATTAAAAAAAATCCGAATCTATTTCAAAATTACAAACAAAAACCTCAAGTTTGCTTTTGTCTTAAATTTAAGGGAGTAATTGTAATATTTCTATACCTATCATGGAGTATCTTTGAAACGTATTTTGTTTATGAAGGGAAGAAATTTAAAGGCGAGAATCAATGTCAAGTGGTTTTTAATAATTTTGAAAAATCTATGGGTCTTTTTGTAATTAGCCCGAACCTGAGGGAGGTTTTTGTAATTATCCATTTAAACAATAAAGAATGTAATAAATTATGCACGTAAATTAAAAGTTTAATTAGCCACATGTTGGTTTCTTGTTTTATTTATGTTACTAAATGAGTTTATACTGGTGAAAACGAGCATATATAGGATATGAGGATGTGTTGTAAAATGTAAATAAAATACACTTATTACACAGTCACATATTTGAAACTTGACTTTATCATTTTTTTGAGGTTAAATTAATGTCCTCCTTATTGGTCGGATTTGGAGATAAAATTAAGCTAGATGTGCACAAGGGTGTAGCCAACCCGCATGAATACTCCTAGCCCAAATTTTTTTTCCCCTAGCTCAACTATTTTTTTCCCTTAAAAATGAAATATAATCATTTTTTCCATGAAAAAACGGGACAAAAAAAAATTGGAGTGCGCGGGTGGCCAGGGAGACACCCCTTAGGCCTTAGCTACGCCCCTGGATGTGCACTGTGCACAAGCCACCCTAAACACCCATGCATAACATCTGTATGTTATAATATACAAAAAATATCTCTCAATTATCTTAATTATAGAAAAAAATATTATTTGAAGTTATAAATACCCTTAAAGTTGCTTTTGTTTTACAAATATTTCCTTAACAGATTATGGTACTTGGCCTCACATATTAGAGATGAGGCCAAGGGTTCAGACTCTATCCCTCTGCGCAGTCCGCTTTTGAATTTGTATTCCAAAAAAAAATACACAAAAGAAAAATTTAACTTGTCCATACATTACTAGCTCATGTTCATTTGATTATATAATACGGTCTCAATTTTCAATAAATCAAGTTGTCCATGCAAGTTTGAACTATTAATTACATAAAAGCGTCAAGAAATTGACATAATTATTCAATATCTCAGTTGACATAGTTTGACCCACATTTTTATTTTTATTTTACATCCTCAAACTCTGCAACGTATTAATTGTTTGTTAGGTAAATTATTATGACTTGTGACTTATGATTTGGTCGATCCTGCAAAATAGGGGAATAAATATTACTTCGGAGTCCAAGGTTTTCCAGCATTGCGTTCTCAATTATTTTCAATGTCTTTAGATGGACAGCATGAGATCTGATACTGCTGGCTATTTAAATCCATCGTACAGATTTATTTAATTGGAATTCAGATGAAATTTTAAGAAATTAAATTGTATATAATAATTGGAGATGAGTACATCCCAGTCCCACATCAAATGAGCCTGCGGGTGCATGTGGTAGTGTGGTTAGGGTTAAATCTAGAGCTGTCAAACGGCCCGGAAGGGAAAACCAAGCCTGGCCGGCCAAAATAGTAATTGGGACACTATTTTTGGAGCTCAGTCTGACCCAACCCATAAAAATACACATAAAAATGTTGGGTCGATCGAGCCATCCTGGTGTTTCGGGCCAAATAAGCCCGGCTCATTTCAGGCGTCTAAAAATGAAGCCCAGTTCAACCTTTTTACCGGCCACTTGGATCGGCCCATTGGCACGAGCTCATTTTGACAACTCTAGTTAAATCCATTTCTCTCAATAGACACATTTTTCACGACAAATTTGCGAGGTCGGCAAGGGCGGAGCCAAGGTGGGTCGATACACGAAAATGGGGTGGGCCAGATAGAAAATCCAAGAAAAATTAATACAAATTATAACTATTTTTTTTAAAAAAATCCTCACTTTTTTTTTTTAAAAAAATGGGTGGCCCACTGTCTCCGCAAAGTGGAGGTAGGCCAAAATGAGAAATACTAAGGGATAATTATAAAATCATTCCTCGAGATCTATCTTAAATACAAAAAATCCAGTTATCTATTTATCTTTCAGATCACAAAACCCTCTTGGTATTTATTTTATTTTACAAAATACACTTTTAAAATTTGTTAGGTAAATACAAACCTGGTTGTAACACTTTAATTAAGGTGATATGTAACTTTGAAAGATGACTCAAATTTTTGGTGTAATTAGGTTAAATTTCATGGGCAGTTTTGTAATTATCACAAATATTAAAATACATCTTTCATGGACGTTTGTTGCCGTTCCACGTCAATAATAAAATTAAAATTTTCATTATATGATATCATCATCGTATTCGCATCTTTTTACTATGCTAATTTGGGTGTTTTATGGTAAAAGGCAAAAGATGTGGGGTCGTTCATGTCCTAGGCAAAGGGCAGCTGGTTTTTGGCTTCTTCACTATTTTTGTTTCCACTCAACCATAACTATTTTTTGGGACCATATTTCTCACCTCCTGCATTAATTGTATCATCATTCTTTGGTCTTTTCTTTATTTATATACATATATATAATAGAAATATGTTCACATTAGGCATGATAAAATTATTGCACATTAAATAACATTAAAAGATGTTAGTTTCAGAAGATAGAATCTCTAATGTTTTGTCACTCGGAATATTAATTGGGTTCCAGCAAGTGGAATGAGTGGGGCCCATTGGAAGAAGCGGTTTGTTATCGTTGTTGTTTTTTTCCCAACGATACATATCTTTACACCACTCGCGACGACTTCACACTATATTCGTCCTATAAAACAACCATCAGGGGCTGATTTAGGGGGGCCTTCTCGGTCCTCGGCATACCCCAAATTTTTTATCTTATTTTTCTAAGGGGAGAAAAAATCATGTCTTTTCTAGGGAGAAAAATAGTTGGAATATAGATAGTCTAGCATGCTGGCTACGCCCTTGACAACCGTCCACTAGAGATGAGTCTAATCCTCTACCCAACCTAAACACTCTGCGAGTCGAACCCTCTCGTTGAAAATAACAAAATTATCTCTCAACACTAAAATTAATACATAAATTGAGTTTTCAGGAAGATAGATATTCAAGTTGTTGAAACAATCGTTTCTTTAAAATTGATATGACTATTTGAAAGACCTCAAACTGTCAAACATAATGTTTTTTGAAATCATGAGTCGTGTAAATTAAGTGACATTGCTCACCATTTAAAATAATTTTGATGAGAGTTTCAAATTCGAATTTTTGCATTTTTTTTCAGATTTATCCCTTCCGTTCAGGAAAACAAACATAATGTTTCTTGGGAAACGATAATTGTTGGTACCTCATTGATTGGATTTGTTTTCCATTCAAAACAACATAAAAAGAGCATTTGGGGGATAATAAAATCTATTCGAGGGGGAAATGAGAGAATATTACAAATGGATATCATCAACCATGACGTTAATATTTTCCACAAAAAAATAAATCATGATGTTAATATTCTAGATATATCATCATATGCGCATGTTAATTAATTATCTCATAAATCTGATGGTTAATATTCACTAGGCAATATATGAAATTTCATTGTTTTTAAATGACTTTTCTTTGGAGAGGGAATTATTTTCCCAATAAATGATGATAGAAACATTTAACATTTTGACACGAGAATAAAATTGAAGAGACACAAAATTACAAACACAAAAATTTGTCTTCCTCTTGTAAAAAGACAAATAATATAATTAACTGTGGTAACACGTATGGCTGAATAGTGACAAATACTAGTACTATTTTGTCATCAATATTATTATGAAGGGGAAAATAAAGAGTAGAAAATACAAACTAGAGAAAATGCGTTAAAATTAATACACTATGTAAATAATTGCTGTGGTATCAAATTTCAGCTCATTAGAAGAAAAATTAGTTTACCTATAGATTTTATGTAGGTAACTATTAAGATAATTGTAAAGTGTAGGCAAGGACGGTGCCAGAAATTTTTTTGGGGTGGGATACGAAAGTGAGGTGGGCGAATAAGAAAATCATATAAAATTTACTTAAAATATTTTTTTAAAAAAATTATACACTGTAAATATTTTTTTATAAAAATGGGGGAGGGGCAGATTGGCCCTCCCTCCCTCTGCCATTGAGTGTAGGTAAAATCATTGTAGATAAATATTTACCTACAAAATCTAAAATTGTTGCCTTGTTGGTAAAATACCTACAAAGATTTCACAAGAAACTTAAAGCTATCGCGATCTGTCGATAATTTGTTGTTATAATTTGGGGTAAAATATTTTTTTGTTCAGTCAGTATTCTGTAAATAACTGTAAAATTTAGTGGCAAAATCATTTATATCGATAAAATGGAATTTTCTTGTAGTGGTTATTCGACTTATTTATATTTGAATTTAATTTAAATAAATGTGAGAAATTTAGATTAAATTAATTAGTGAATTTGTAAGATGAGTTCAAGTCTTATTAAGTTTAGTGAAATATTTAATACTTGAGCCCAATTTCAATTCGTGTAATTATCTATCAACCCTATATACTAAAAAAAAAAACATGCGCCACATGTCATCACATCCGTAATTTGGTACACATGTCAACACCTTAGTCTTCCAAATCCACGTGTCACCTTCATATTTAGCCACGTGGCGAACTATGTCACCACCTTATTCTTTCAATTATAAATTGATTTGCTATCAATTTATTATCAACTTATTAGTTAAATCTATGTATTTCCATATATATATTGACTCAATTAATTTCCTTATAACGTTGTAATTAATTTTCCGTATATAACTCTATTGACTCAATTGATTTTATCAAAATCTAATCCAATCAAATATCGATGTATTAATTAAATTTTTGTATTGCTATAATATAATAATTGACTCGATTAATTTTCCGTATAACGTATTAATTAATTTTTCATATATAACTATTGACTCAATTAATTTTTCGTATATTTGGATAAATAGATATACTATCACTTGGATAAATTATTTTTTTGGCTTCTAATTATAAGTTGATTTTCTTTCCTAAAAGACCATAAAAGTCAGCCAAAAAATTGAATTAATTTTGACCGTATGCAAATTGATTGGAAAAATTAATTTTTAATCCAATCATATATATAATATATGTATGTATATCCAACAAGTTTAATCCAATCAATATTTAATGCAATGAATATTTAATCGCCAAATCATATATTTTATATACGAGTTTTGAAAAATATATTTAGTATATTTATATAATATGTATGTATATCCGGCAATTTTTTTTCTAAGTATAAGATGATATTCGTTCCTAAAAGACTATAAAAGACAATAAAAAAAATTGAATTAATTTTGACCGCATGCAAATTAAGCGGAAAAATTAGTATTTAATCCAATCAATTATATGCATGGCAATTTTAATCCAATCAATATTTAATCGGTAAATCGTATATTTTATATATGAGTTTTTTTGAAAAATGATATTTAATATATTCATATAATATGTATGTAACTTTCAAATTTATTTTTTTATAATCACTATTTTCGGTCCCTTCTAACTATTACAAATAAATTTGAGACAATAAAATTTTATCTTTTGACAAATTCCAGTAACACACAATTGTTTTTCTAGTTGTCATATAACTAAATTATTTCGAGAACTACACAAGGTAAGATCATTATAGGTATTTTGACAAGCTTACAGAAATTATGAAAGTGAAGAAAATAAGTCCAAGTTTGGAATCTTTATAAGCATTTGTCTCACATTATACACATTTTTTTGAGAATTTAGGAATTGGTAAGCATTATAAATTCATTTGCACCTTTAATATATACCATCAGTTCAATATTTTATTTCATTTTTAAAGTATCGTAGACCTCTATGGCTTAATTTTCCAATCAATTTCACCTTTTTTTTGTGTTTAGTGCAAAATCGGAACATAATTACTTTTCTTTATTTTTGTTTAATTTCGTATAGTATGCAATATTTGTCATTTTTGAGTTACACTTAAAAATTACACATGGACTAGCTGTAAAATAGAGCATAGCAATTATAAATGTTAAACGGGCTGGCTCTAGTCCTATAGGACCAGCTCTAACGAGCTTTGGGTTAAACGAGTCACTATTAAACGAATTAGCATATTGCGAACCTAATCCTAGCGGACTTTCAGGCTAAACCAATCATTATCAGGCTATAAATAAACAAAATAAAAAATTATATAGATAAATTTAAAATTTTAAAATCAAACATATATAACATTTAAGTATTTAAAAATATATATATATTTAAATAAAAATAATACTTTAAAAAATATCATATGACTATAAGTCATAATTTTAAGAATTATATATTTAAACCTATTAAAGATGAGGAGATGTGAACTTGAAAAATATATTTAGTATTAGATAATATGTAATAAAGTACATTTATAGTATTAGAATTATATCTTTAAAAAAATACAATTGGCAATTAGCTCGGTTAACCTCCTGATCTAGCCCTAATAGGCCTCGGGCTAAACGGTCCAGTGCAAAAAAAGGTCCGGATTTAAAGTGATCAAAATAATTCAATTTCTAACCTCTTTTTTTCCCGATTTAAATGGTCCGCACTAACGAGTCGCGGCCCGTTTAACATCTCTAAGATTAGCAATATTTTAAGTTACCCAATCAGGATTCAGGCATTCTTGGTCTATTAATTACATAATTTTTTAAAACAGCTGGGCTTTGGCCATTATTTTGGAAAGGACGTTTGACCCAATAAGAAAATAAAGATGACAATGTTTATAATGGGCCATGCCATCAGGGCCACGGCTTTAAAAACATTGGGCCCAAAGAGCCCATGAGATAAATCTTTCATTTTGTTCCTGAACTAAATAGTCAAAATTAGCAAAATTTTATGGCATAAATGAGTTTATATCAAATACTTCTAGAATAAACACTATTAAATTTTTATGGACATATCCAGTGTTTTTTTTTTGGACAAAATGGACATATCTAGTTAAAAATTGTTTAACTTGTTTAATGTAATATTTTGTGGTTATATATATATATATATATATATTTAACACTTAGATAATATGTAAATCTATATGTTGATGTTGTAATGCTACTCATGAGATTATTATACGAATGAAATGTTTAAGTTTGCAACCTCAAACTTTTAAAAAATTGATAAAAGTAAAATAGTTTTCATTTTCCAATTAATAAAAACTAAAAGTCTAAACAATTTGTCTTGAGTTTTATCATTCAAGTTTAAATACAATTAATGTGTTTTAAATATGTCTAAACTCAAAGCAAAAGCCATCTTTTATTTAGGAAGTGTATTAGAATGATAAAACTCAAGAAATGTGTTTGTACTTGAATGATTGATACCGTCTAGATTTGCCATATAAAATTGGATCAATATTAATTTTGTCATCAATATTAGAAATTGTCTCAAATACGAATATGGGCTCTATTAGAGCCACAATTGGTAATATTATATATATTAAAGAATAGATGATAAATACACCAAATATATCTAATTGGATGAAAAATGATGCTTATCCACAAGATAAGGTGAAATTTTATCTTATTTATTAATCTTCTTATAAAGATGGCTTTCCATGAAAAAGAAGTATTTTATTCTCCTATCTTCTACATTACCTCTTTATATGGATTATTTAATTTTTTCCTTTGAGAGATTACTGACTTTAGCGTTAGAGAAGGGGGCCAGAAAACTCTCCCTTTTCTCATCTTTGTTTTTGCAGGCGTCAAGCGAAATGAACATCGAAGATAAACGCAGATCGGATTTTCTAGGTGGGATAAATTTCTTGCCTCGACAATGATAAAGCTCAAGAATTTTTCTTAGATTTAAATAATTTGTTAAGAAATGCTATTCGATTTTACGTTGCAAAACTTTTATTAGATTTAAATTAAATTCTTAAATATAAAAGAGGGAATAAAATTGAAAAAATAAACATTTTATTGTATATAATTCCAGCAAACAATAAACTTTTTGGAACGACGCCGTTTTATCGTCTGCTACCTCAACCTCCAAATTCACTCTCGTCTTCCTAAAACCCCTCTATCCTTTCCACTGCTAAAGCTAAACCCTCTCTCTCACGCACACATACACACACACACAGAGTAAATATGCCTCTAGCTTTCCTATCTCTGCCACCGTTTCCTCCTCCACCACCTCTCTCTTTCTTCCCCAAGCTCAAACCCACCTCCTCATTCAACCTTCTCCTCAAGCCACCCCTTCTCTCCACTTCCACCGCCATCTCTGCCATCGGCCCCGACGGAAAATACTACCCAACCCCATCAGACGACGACCCCCCTGAAGCCCCCGAGGACTCCATGCACGGCGTCAACAAGTTCCAGCAAATCCAACGCCAAGCAGCCCGAGCCCGCAAAATCCAAGAAGAAGAGTACAAGAAAGACCAGCCCGTTTTCCTCAAAGCCCTCGAGGAAACCGAGGATATTCCTGCTTCCGCGATGAATGACGACTCCGGCGACGATCTTTTCGGCGAAATCGACAAGGCCATTGCCTTGAAACGCCAGGAATTTATAAAGAAGGGGTTAATTAAACCGAGCCCGAAGAAGAAGCCCGAGCCCGAAATTGAGGTTGCCGATGAATTGGATCCTGAAGAAGTGGTTGATTTGGAGGAAATCGAGGGGCTTCATGGTTTGACTGAGATTTCTGATGATGATGGTGTGGAGGAAATTGAAGACAGGTCCGATTTCGAGGTGAGTGATGGTGATTTTTCGAATTCATTCGACATTGATTTTGATGAGTTTGGAAAAACTAAGGCTAGGATTGTTGAACCCAAGTTTAAAATGAGCTTAGCTGAGCTATTAGATGAAAGCAAAGTTGTTCCGATATCGGTTTATGGTAATTTAGAAGTAGAAATCAGTGGGATTTCTCATGATTCTCGAGTTGTTGAGAGTGGCGATTTATTCGTGTGTTGTGTTGGGAAGAAAATGATGGGCACCTGTTTTTATCCGAGGCGGATAAGAGAGGTGCTGTTGCAGTTGTGGCAAGTAAGGAAATTGATATAGAGGACACATTGGGATGTAAGGCCTTGGTCATTGTAGAGGACACGAATGTCGTTCTAGCCGCATTAGCAGCTTCGTTTTTAGGCATCCTTCTAGAAGCATGTCTGTGATTGGTATCACAGGGACAAATGGGAAGACGACGACTTCATTTTTGATAAAAGGGATGTACGAAGCAATGGGATTGAGGACGGGAATGTTGAGCACCGTTGCATATTACGTTCACGGTGATAACAAGTTGGAATCGACTAAAACGACACCAGATGCGGTTATGGTTCAGAAGTTGATGGCGAAGATGGTTCACAATGGGACAGAGGCATTGGTGATGGAGGCTTCTTCTCATGGGTTGGCATTAGGAAGGTGTGATGAGATCGATTTTGATATTGCTGTTTTCACGAATTTAACAAGGGATCATTTGGATTTTCACGGGTCCGAGGAGGAGTATAGGGATGCGAAGGCTAAGCTTTTCTCGAGGATGGTGGACCCCGCGCGACATCGTAAAATCGTGAACATTGATGATCCCAACGCGTCGTTCTTTATCACGCAGGGGAACCCTGACGTACCTGTTGTGACATTTGCGATGGAGAATAAGAATGCCGATGTTCATCCTTTGAGATTTGAACTGTCTCTGTTTGAGACTCAAGTTTTGGTCAATACGCCTCAAGGTATATTGGAAATTTCGTCGGGGCTACTCGGGAGGCATAATATTTACAACATTCTTGCGGCGGTTGCTGTTGGGATTGCGGTTGGGGCACCTTTGGAGGACATTGTTAGAGGAATTGAAGAGGTTGATGCAGTGCCAGGCAGGTGTGAGTTGATCGATGAGGAACAGGCTTTTGGAGTTATTGTGGACTATGCGCATACTCCCGATGCATTATCTAGACTTCTTGATTATGTTAGGGAGCTTGCACCTAGGAGGATTATTACTGGTATGTGCTTCATCAGCTTCGGTCTCTCTTTTCATGTGTGTAAAAGCATCTTAGTTTATTTCTTTCTTTCTCTTTTTCTGGCATTTACTAGATTTTTTTTTAATAATAAATTTTGATTGTGATATAAGAAGCCTGTATTGAAACATGAAATGGAAACCTTGATCATCACTGATATACAGCTGAGTTTCTGCGGAGATTTTCTCTGTTTCTGACCTGGTCTTATGGTTTCTTTAGTGTTTGGTTGTGGTGGCGAACGTGACAGAGGGAAGAGGCCCTGATGGCAAAGATAGCAACAGATAAGAGTGATATCACTATATTGACATCAGACAATCCGAGAAATGAAGATCCTTGTAAGTATTTGAGATATATTTGCTACTGGTATGTCATGCCCCAACTCATAATATAACACAACAACGTCTCATAAAATACAAACTATAATTTATTAACTTAGGCTCGTCAAGAGCTATCCTCCAAATACAACTATTTTAAACCATAAATACATCGGAAGTCTATAAGTCTAAAATATACCAAAGTAGCATGTTACACAACTATTACAACATAAAATAATTAATAGTTACATTGCTCAAAATATTAATAAAAGTAATCTGGGAATACTAAATCCACTCTTAATCCGGGTGCGTGATACTTGTCTCCTCATCAGCTCCAATAATGGAAAATCTACAAAACTCACTGAAAATATTCTGATTAAGGATCCACCAAATAAAAGACATCAAGATGTTGTTTCAAAAATCGATATATCTCAACAGAAGAAGATTCAGCTACCTAATAGACACCGTTTCTCCTAGGAAAATTCATAAAATGATACTCCATAAGCTAGATGTATTGGTGTCTAGAAGAAAGACAAAATCGCCAATCACTTGATGAGATTAATAAACCGCTAACTAAACCCATTGAGTGATTTGGAACAACAGTTGCAGAGCAAAACTGCATCTGTAACAAAAATATGGAGGAATAAAGTGACACAAGGTAAAGGAGGGAAAATTCAAAAGATATAGGTATATATAAAGCATCATAAATGATCACTTAGCCAGTAAAGTAACAAAACAAGTTACAATATAAGATGATCAAGATTTCAGCTTAAATAATTCTGTTTCGAATGAGCGCCAAATACGGAACATGCAGAACTTACAAAATCTGAATGAAAATGAAAGTTTGCAAGGCAACTTGAATGAAGCTGAATTAAAATTCAGTTGGCTCCAAAGTGTTTATAGCATGTCTTACAAGCTTGTTGTTGACACTATAACCTTAATTTCTGAACAAGTTTCTAATGATCTCCAAACAGTGGTATAAAGATGAACCTAGAGCTTAAGTAGTAAAATTAAGATAAAATACGTAAACTTAGATATTTTTTAGTATAGAAGATGCGCTTTTCATGCTTAATAATCCCAAAGATAGATATCACTCATACTAACCAATCAAACACCTATTTACTTCTCTTTGCCACAACATAAACACCTAAGTTCATCGCTCAAATTCAATTCTTAAGGTCGTACGACCGTGGTAACCCAATTACAGGCCGAAGATCATATCCTGGGTCATCTCGGGTGTAGATCCTTTTACACCTAAGCTCTGATACCATAATTGTCAAGCCCCATAGATTTAGCGCACGACCTCTGATAATTCCTAACGCTACCTCACGATCCATCTGTGCAACCGCCAACTGGAATAATGCCGCGTCCAGTTGTTGTTTTCGTCCATGAAGGGTGACTTGAGTTACCACCAATAGAGCTTCTAGATCAGCAATACGGGTCTCCCTATCTTGTACTAAATTCTCAAGTTGAGTAAATGCGTTGTTGTTCCTGGTTGAACGACTCCAAATTACCCTCACTTTTCTTCGTATAATACTCGATCAAGGTCTCGAGATAGCTAATATGTTCCACGTATCGTGTGTGACCGTTGGAGCTACCCTCAGGATCCATACCTACACCATCAACAACCTTATTAGTCCATGGAGATTAGGTAGCAAAGATGGTGCACACGGGTGACATAAAACCATAAGGTAAGAATCATAACTTATCTTGATGAATAAATCCCATTAGAAATCTTCAAAATGTAAATATCCCAATATAATTCTACAATTAGGGGTCTAGTCGGGGTGCCCAAATCCAGGCGGAAGAATTATATTGGGATATTTACATTTTGAAAATTTCTAATGGGATTTATTCAACAAGATAAGTTATGATTCTTACCTTATGGTTTATGCTAGTTGTGCACCATCGTTGCTACCTTATTTTCGTGGACTAATAAGGTTGTTAATTGTGTAGGTGTGGATCCTGAGGTCCAACGGTCACACAATGTGTGGAACATATTAGCAATCTTGAGACCTTGATCGAGTATTATACGGAGAAAAGTGAGGATAATTTGGAGTTGTTCCACCAGGAACAACAACGTACGACTCAACTCGAGAATTTAGTACAAGATAAGGAGACTCGTATTGCTGATCTAGAAGCTCTATTGGCGGTAACTCAAGGCACCCTTCATGGACGAGAGCAACAACTGGCCATTATTCCTGTTGACGGTTGGACATATGGATCGTGAGGTAGAGTTGGGAATTATCAGAGGTCGTGCACTAAATCTATGGGGCTTGACCGGTACTGAGATCTAACAACATACTTCAATACAATTTTGGGCATATTTTTGTGTGAAGTTTCTGGCTGACTCCATCCTTATTTTTTGAAGGTAGTTTTTTCCCGATTTACTCTGAAAAAATCAGATACGCTTTTCCCCGATGAACTAAAGAAAAGTAGTGAACTACTTATTGACAAATAGATGTTTAAAATTTGCTGAGATAATTTTCTTCTCTCTTTTTTCAGTATCGTAATTTTTGGTCATATCCCCTCTCTGCCTTCTTTCAATCTCTTTTGCTTGTATCTGTGTGTTTTTATTATCGATCTTGCTGATGCATGACCATTTCTTTTTACCAGTGGACATCTTGGATGATATGCTGGCTGGTGTAGGATGGACGATGCAAGATTATTTGAAACACGGAGAAAATGATTACTACCCACCTCTTCCTAATGGTCATAGATTATTTTTACATGATATTAGACGGGTAGCTGTACGATGTGCTGTGGCGATGGGTGAGGAAGGTGATATTGTTGTAAGTCCGTGCTCGTATTCATTTGCATTTCTGACCAAACATTTTGGGACAAAAATAGGTTTCTGAAATCAATTTTACGAGTTGGGATCCTTGATTGAGAAATACTTTTAGAAGATGAATAAATATTAAGAAAAGAACTTTAGGTCTATCATATTTTTTTAGCTCTAACTACAATTAAATGACATTATTGAGGGATTAAAACGAAATGCGTGAACCAGGGGAAGAAATGCTGATATTTAATTCTCAAATTGGAGGACAAGATGGTAGAGAACATTTGAGGCATGCCTTAAAGGCATAGGCCACAAAGCCTTTTAAGATGCATGCACAAACTCTAAATGGGAGTTGATGAATTAGTTTTTCTTTTGGTATTGAGACATGTAAAATAGATTCACATCCTTGCTTTTGATCTGGGGATAATTACAAAAACTACCCATGGGGTTTCGGTTAATTACAAAAAGACCGAGAGATGTTTGAAAATTGAAAATTACAAAAGAAACCATGAGGTTTGATTCGTGTTAAATGTAAGATGGTAATTATAATATTTTTACAAATGCAAGGGGGTGTTTGAAATTTCTTTCTTATGAAGGGTGTAAAGTGTAATACCGATTCAAACCTCAAGTGATTTTTGTAATTTTTAAAAACATCTGGGTTTTTTCATTAGTTAACCCAAACCTCCGGGGTAGTTTTTGTAATTATCCCTTTGATCTATTTCTATCTTTAAGTTGAACTTTGAAATGGGAAAGCTCCTTCGTGCAAATCCTTTTTCCTCAATGATTTTCTCATGTAGTTGAGCAATTGCCACAGGTGGTTGCTGGTAAAGGCCATGAAACATATCAAATTGAAGGTGAAAAGAAGGATTTCTTCGATGATAGGGAGGAATGCCGAGAAGCACTGCAATATGTAGATGAGCTTCACCAAGCCGAATCGATACGAGTGAATTCCCATGGCGGTATGGTATCCAATAATATTGCAATTTTAATCAGTCTTCTTAAAGGATAACTTTAACTTACAAGTCAAGTAATTGTAACTGTATGATGTTGAGATCATGCGATGAACTTGTAGGTCATTGTAAAACAAAAAAACGAGTAATTACAAAAATTGCCTCTGAGGTTTTGCCTAATTACAAAAGAAACCAGTTATCTTTTAAATTTACAAATGCGCGATTGGCATTTGTTTCTGTTTTACAAATTGCACCCTTGGAAGGGGGGTGTTTGCTAAATGCTAGGTAAATACAAACCTCAGGAGGAATTTGTAATTTTTGAAAGATAACTAGAATTTTTTATAATTAGGCTAAACCTCAGAGGTAGTTTTGGTAATTATCCCTAAAAAATAGCTACTCGAAGTAGGTATCTTGATTGTGGATTCATTTTCCATATATTCCATAAACGGATTGTAGTGTACCGACTTCTATTTTATTTTCTTTTTTTCTTTTGCATTTTCGTAATTGTGTTAGCACGGAAGATAAATTGATGAATGGTTCTCTTACTATTGCATGTATGCTGCCACAGGTTGCCGGAGAGTCATTAGTCTATTACCAACCATAGAGAAAATTATCGAGACTCGACTAATGTAGAAGGCAACTTTTGTCATTGTACTTCCATTGAGGAGCTTCTGTGCCTGGTCGATCTTGTATTGGAAAATGGGCATTCCTTCAATGGAGAAACGGGAATTTATCGCTTTAAGGTGCAGATGGTATGTACTTGATCACGACTTTCTGATTATAACTCCTGAGTTTACACTCATTTATTTGAAATGTAAGTCATGCTCATGCATATATAGGGTGTGTTTGCAAACACTAAAACAAAATGAGTAAAAAGTTTTTTTTAGTGTCTGCAAATGTGAGCTTTTATTTTTGCTTCTGCTTCATGAAATGAAAATTCAAAACTTGGAGTGTGGGTGCTTCTGATTTTGGAAAAGTGCTTTTGGTATTTTTGTAAATAAAAAGAAATATATACTTGATATTCTTATCTTCAGATTTCTTTCAGAATCCAAAAATGCACTTGCTCTCCCTGCATACCCATATGACCATATCATTCATAAGAAGGGTGTTTTTGTCTTTCTATCAGGAAGCTCGTTTTAGAACTGCTTTCTTTTATCAAAAAACTTCAACTTTGTTGTTTGGGATAATTACAAGAACTGCCCTGAGATCTAGCCTAATTATAAATAAAAAACTCGGTTATCTTTCAAAATTACAAGTACCCACCTGACATTTTTAGTATATTACAAATTGCATCGTCCTGAGGGGGGTATTTGTTATGTAAACCCTAAATATAAACCCCAGTGGGGTGTTTGTAACACCTCACCTTAAGAGGGTATTTGTAATATTGAAAGATAACGGGAGGTTTTTTAATTAGGCTAAACCTCAGGGCTAATTTTTGTAATTATCTCTTGATTTTCTCAGCTTTTACTTTATATTTGCAAACACTACCAAGTTTTGATTCTCAGTTACTTTTAGCTACTACTACAATAAATTACTTCTTCTAAAAGCAGAAGTGTCTGCAAACACTCCCGTAAAATTCTTGACGTATCGTAAAATATAATTATGTTGTGCCTTTTTGCTTTGGGATTAAATATAGCTCATGTTTTGTGATGTCATTGTTTACAAGAAATTTTGGGCTTATTTTCTTGATCTTTGTTTTGCAGAAGTGCGTCTTGTCGTTGCATAAACCTCATCTCTCTTTGAATAGACTGAGAAGTTACAATTAATTGTAAGTGGTGTGTGTTGTAATTTGTAAAATTGCTCTATATATGATCAGTTTTATTTTCTAAAGGATAATGTAGAGAAATTGCTCTGACAAATTATATCCTGTCTAGGGGTGTACACAAACACATTAATATACGTGGACCACACTATATAATCTATTATGATAATTTAATAGAAATATGTAAAATGTACAATACAAAAATGTACCTATTGTCTTTATATTAAAAAATCATGAAAATGTTGCCATTAAAAACAAACAAAATGTAGTTTTTTTTAGTACAATTGGGGGAAAGTAGGGGATGGAACACAATACTCAAATGGATCGGACTTGGGTCAATCATCCTGACAACACATTCTTCTGTCACTGAAGCATATGGTTGATCTCACCACAAAATATGGTTAATATTGTCAATTTTGTGACTTCTTGATTTTTGATAACATCAACTTTAGTTAAAATAATCAATGAGGCTGGTTTGCTGTTGGTAAGATCGAACTAACATAACAAAAACATCAACATTAGAATTTTGCCCCCATAAAAATATTAAAAATTGTCAACAATATTTTCACCAAAAAAAAAAAAAAGAGTTGATCCCCGAAATTTTTGATGGGCTGATCTAAACCATAAATTTTAGCAGACCAATTTGATAGGCCTCGAAAGCCTGTCGAGAAATGTCCAAAGGAGACAAAGGTCCCATGTGAATGGGCCATTGGACTATCAATAATTTCCGCGTCTGATCTATTTCCTGTCTAGATTATGGTTGGATTTTTAGTCAGTTGAAAAAAGACTATATATAATATATAAATGAAAAGTTTGTATAGATTATAGATAAAGCCATATCTTGTTACGATTTCTTTTCCTATTCATAGTATTCGACATTTTTAAAATTTTTGATGACAACCTTTTTCAGATAAATTTATTTCATAAACTAATGAATCTATTAGCAGGGCATCATTCTAAAAATCTTTACACGCATAACTGGCATAAGCTAATCAGAGACGAAGCCAAGGGGTTGGCGGCAGCCATCCCCTCTGAAGAATTATGAGAATCTGCATGAGAGCTAAAACTGGGAATTCAAATCTGTAAATTTTCATATATGAATGTGAGCTACAGTGTTCTCTATTTATAGAGAAAATGAAACATAACTGCTAAAGTGCTAGAAAGGAAATGACAACTTTTAACTAACAACATATAGACCCGACTATAGGTATAGTAAGAATAGCTATATCCAACACTCCCCCCTCAAGTGGGAATGCTGTGCAAATCTTGCATTCCCAACTTGGACAGCAAGGAAACAAACACACCAACTCCCAATGACTTGGTAAACAAGTCCGCCAGCTGCAACCGGGTAGAAATCTTTTGTGGAACCACAAATCCTTCCTTGAACTTATTACGCACAATGTGGCAGTCAATCTCCACATGCTTGGTCCGCTCATGAAACACTGGATTAGCAACAATGTAAAGAGCAGCCTGGTTGTCACACCAAAGAGGAATAGGAAGAGAATAAGGCACATGCAAATCAGTTGCAAGATATGTCAACCAAAGTAATTCACACACTGCTTGACTCATTGATCTGTACTCTGCTTCTGCAGAGGACTTAGACACAGTAGCCTGTTTCTTGGTCCTCCAAGAGACAAGAGCCCCACCAAAAAATACACAATACCCTGTCAAGGATCTCCTACTGTCAAGACAAGTGGCCCAGTCCGCATCACAATAAGCCTGAAAATCATAAGATTCTTCTGCAGTATAGAAAAGTCCCTTAGAAGGTGTACCCTTCAAATATCTCAACACATGCATTGCAGCATCCCAGTGAGAAGAATAGGGATCATTAATAAATTGGCTCAACTGCTGAATAGAATGTGCCACATCTGGTCTGCTCATATTCAGATATAGCAATCTCCCTATCAATCTCCTAAGAATTGGGATCGAGACAAAGCAATCCCATCCTTAGCTTCTTGGATCTCAACCCCCGAGGAAGGGGTGTCTTTGTGCTTACGATCTAAGAGACCAACATCCTTAAGTATATCCAACACATATTTCCTCTCGTGCACATAAGTTCCAGAAGAACTCCTTGCAATCTCCAACCAAAAAATATTTTGCATGCCCAAGATCCTTAATAGTAAACATCGATGTAAATAAGCCTTTAATTCATCAATTTCGAGGACTAGAACCGATTTACAAAGACATCATCCACATATATGATGAGTGCCAGAAAGGAATCAGCAGAGGATTTAATGAACAAGCAATGATCATTAGGTGACTGATAGAAACCAAACCCAATCAATTTTGCACAAAACTCAGCATTCCACTGTCTGGAGGCCTGTTTTAAGCCATACAAACTCTTCTTTAAGTGGCAAACCCGCCTGGTAAAGCCTCGTAGTGTATCCTTGGGGAGGATCCATATAAATGTCTTCTTCGAAGCCATGGAGAAGGCATTATTGATGTCAAGTGGGCCAAAATCCATTGTTTCTTTGTAGCCAAAGCAATGATCATTCTGACAGTAACTTGCTTTGCTACAGGAGAAAAGCTATCCCAATAGGACTCTCCATAGACTTGATCATACCCCTTTGCCACAAGACGAGCCTTATATCTGTCAATTGTCCCATCTGAATTCATCTTGATCTTATATACCCACTTACATCCAATAGTCTTCTTCTCTTGTGGGAGAGAAGTCGATATCAAGTGTTGTTTAGCTCTAAAGCCCTTAACTCAAAGATCCATGGCCTTTCTCCATTAGTGCTTACAAGCTTCAAAGATATGTGTGTGGCTCTTTTTCAATGTAGTGACATTAGCCAAAAAAGAAATATATGATGGACTAAAAAGAAGAAGACATTTGATAGGGAAAAGTGGAAATGAGATATGTAATACCCGGAGAAGATGGCATCGACTCGATTCTATGGCATGGGGCAAATCACATGAAGCAACATTTGTGACAAAATCATTGAGCCATACGGGAGGCTTAGTAGGAGCGGTACTTTTCCGAGAACGAGGAGGAAGTGGAGATAGAAGAAGGAAGTGATGAGGAGGAGGAAATGTGAAAGTCATCACACTCAAAGAATGGGAATGTTAAAGAGTGGAGCGGGAGGAGACACGAGAAGAATGTGAATGCAACAAGCTATAAGGAACTCGATCCTCAACAAATTTAACATCCCGAACACTTGAATCTTATTAGTATCCAAATTGTACAAACTTATATCCCTTTGTGCCATATTCATACCCCGAGAAAGACACATCTATGTGCCCTAGAATCAAACTTGTCCTTATGAGGTGCGATTAGTGGCATAACACAAGCATCAAAAGGTTTGACCTTCCATAGTCGGGTTTGGTACCATACAACACCTCACAAGGTGACTTCCATCTGCAAAGATATCTGGTAGGAAGTCCATTAATGATAAAAGCAAAGAAGTAAGAATGGAAAACATCCAGAATTTAGAGGCGGACATGATTGCAACATCAAAGCCCTAGCAATCTCAAGTAAATGTCGTGCTTCCTCTCCACTATCCCGTTCGCCGAGGTGTGTAAACACACACCTTCAGTGAAGAATGCCACACTTCGTAACAAATCCCGACATTCTCTCCCCAAAAATTCTCCCCCATTATCACTCCTTAACTCCTTTACTTTCTTTCCAAACCGAGTAACCACCATTCTAAAAAAAAATTATCAAGTAATTTTGGAACTTGCCTTTTATGAGACATAAGGAAAATCCAGTGGCTCTACTATGATCATCCACAAAGTCATAAAATAAGGTGTATGGAAATAAGATTGCCCAAAGACATAGGCCCCACACATCCACATGTACCAAATCAAAAATGGAAGAAGAACATGACTCACTTAAAGGAAAAAACAGCCTAAAGTCGTTTAGCTTTATAACAAATGTCACAATGTTTCAAATCGCTTATTTCAAAGAAGAGGAAGGAAGAAAATCAAGATGTGCCAAAACAGAACTAGAGGCATGGCCCGATTTTCCATGCCAAGAATGCAAAAGCAGAATTACAAGTAAGTGAAGTTGAAGAAACTTTGTTAACGAGAAGAACAAGTATGATGAACAGGGAAAAACATAGATCCGCAATAATAGCCTTCCCCATGCCAAGACTTTATCACCCAAAGGTCCCGCATAATGCAATGAGTAGGAAGAAGACACACTTGATTAGAGGTTTGAAGAAGTTGAGAAATAGATAAGAGATTGTATTTAAAGGAAGGAACCAAAAGGACATCTGTAAGAGTAAGTAAAGGGGACAGAACCACACTCCCTGAGTGTGTCACACTCTTCATAGAGCCATCTGGCAGATATATGGAAACAGGAGTGATAAGAGGAGAAAGATGAATCATACATTCCACATTTGCACACATATGCCTACTAAAGCACCACTGCCTAATATCCATTCCCCATCCTTCACACTATCAAAGCTGGATAAAGCAAAATGTGAGGTACATGCATGCCACTACACAATGTGCAAAATCCACCTGTGATTCAGCTCCATTAGTACCAAACACAGGAAGTTGTGTTGCTAAAAACTTGGCAATATCCTTTTGTATAAGTCTGAGATATCCGGAGAGCCGGCATCATTATTCTTATCCGTGGCTCCCACTCCGGTGTTGTGAGTATGACGATGTCTACCATATTTGCCATAAACGATCACGTTGTTCCTTATATGTTTTATACCAACGGATAGCCGTGTAGCTTAAAGCATTCATGTGCCTCATGACCAGTGAATTCGACAATGATCACAAATTAACTTTGTCTTTTCTTCTTTTGATCTCCTTGGTATATATCATCTACCACCGCCTCTCATTCCTGGATGAAATCCACGACCTCCTCGCCATGACTTCCAAGAGAGTTTCTTTGCCAAGCAATATCTTCGTGTACAACAGAAAAGCAACATGTACACTCCTCTGCTTTTTCGATCGTAAAATCATAGAGTAAGCTCGATTTACCGATGGTAGAGGATCCATGAGAAGTATTTGATCGCGAACATGCTCATATGAGTCATTTAATCCATGCGAATCGCATAAGCCTTGTGTTCATCTCATTATCCGTAATTTTGCCATCCGCACGTGAGCAGTAGATTTCGGTACAAGGCAACTATATTCATCCCAAAGCCTCTTCAATTTTGTGAAATAAACCATTATAGATCGATTACCTTGATTCGCGATAGCAATTTCTTTTCAATCGATAGATCATAGGTCCGTTGGACTCTCCAAAGCGTTGTCCAATGTCCTCCCAAAGAGTTCGTGCGAGTCCGCGTATATAAAGGCATCAACGATATCACGAGATATGGTGTTGAGAATCCACTCACCACCATGGAATCAACTTTCTTCCGATGCTCAAATTTAGGTGAATCCTCTGCTTTGGTTGCATTATCTTTCCATTGATAAATCCGAAGCCGCTTTAGTGACAAAGCTATCATCATCGACCGCTCCATGATAAAAATTGTTACCATTCAAAATGTTTGAAACGAGTACGAGACCAGGATGATCCGATCCATGAAGCCGAATGGATCATCCTCGCGGTGCGAGAGTATTCCCGAGTATTCGGTAATTTCGTGATTGTCGCCATTAACGGCTGCCGAGAAGATCGAGCTTCAATCGCAGAGAATACGAGAGTAACCTACGCTCTGGATACCATGAAGAATTATGAGAATCAGATGAGAGCTAAACGGGAATTCAAATCAGAATTTTCATATATGAATGTGAGCTACGAGTGTTCTCTATTTATAGAGAAAATGAAACATAATCGCTGCTAAAGTGCTAGAAAGGAAATGACAACTTTTAACTAACAACATATAGACCCGACTATAGGTATAGTAAGAATAGCTATATCCAACACCCTCAACTTTTCAAAAATTTTCTTTATTAATATAAATATTTTTATATAATATTATTAAGTTTTATGATTTTGCTCCCTTAAAAAATAAGAAATATACATTTATCTATTAGTTTCAAGAAAAATAAATTTCGGCCCCCCCGTCTTTGTTTTCTGGCTCCGTCCCTGAAGCTAATTCAGATTCCACTACTTCTCATCTCCAAAAAAAATATTTCAGGGTATTTTTGAAAATTATGCTACCAAGTCAAAGACTATGTATATATATATGACTAAGTTGCAATTGTAGTCCTTTAGTTATAAGTGGTTGACAATAATAGTCATGCAGAAATCATAATTTTGAAAAAAAAAATTGTAATTATCAAAAAACTATCGATTTCAGTCATTTGTACCTTTGGTCATTGAAAATTAGAATTTTGGTCGGAACAATCCACGTGTTCACATTTTCGGGCAAACCTGTTGATGTGAACAACAGTTTCACATATATTAATATCTTTTAAGTAGAGATGGCAGTGGGGCGGGGATTCTCCATTCCCCGCGGGGAACCGTCCCGAATGAGGCGGGGATGTTTGATAAATGGTTTTATCATGATTTTGATGATTTTGATTTTACACCAAAACAATGTTTTTAAAGGTTGTCCAAATACTCCTAAATGTTTTAAAATGATTTTAATATTTTTTGGAGTATTTCCTCAAGTTTATTTTCGATACAAAATTGGACAATTCATTTAATGTTTTTAGTCAACGGGTTTTTACTTTGAAACTATGTTGTCCTAATACTCCCAATTGATCTAAAATGTTTCTACTATTTTTCGGAGTATTTATTGGAATTTATATCGGACAACACTTTGTGTGTAAATGTTTTATTTCTTCAAAACTATATTTCTAATGTTGTCCTAAATACTCCCGATCGGTTTAAAATGTTTTTACGAATTTTTCGGAGTATTTCTTGAGGTTTATTTTTGATAAAAATCGGACAACTTGACATTGAGGAGGTCGACCGGTCGGCCGCGAGCGACCAGTACACTGGGAACAAGTTTCGTGGGAATGAAACTTGAGAACTCTCAAATTGATCGTCTGGCAACGGTCGCACATGAAGCTCGACCGGTCGAGGTGCACTTCGACGGCCGCCTGTGTTAATTTGGTGCTATATGTTTCAAACTCTATTTCGTGCGACCGTGGCCGCCTTTAGTTTGACAAAAAAATATAACGTTGTGCGGCACAGACCATTCTTCCTTAAAATGTGGAATTGTTCTATAATCTCGATTTTTGTATCCTTATGAGACAACCATATTTATTTTAATCTCTTTGTCTTATTTGTAGACAAAAGAAAACATGGAGGAGCCCATGAAGGAGCCTATGTTGGAGGAGCCTTTGGAGGAGCTATGTTGGAATTCAAATTTGAAGGCTCTCCTATAAATAGATGAAAGCTTGAGGATCAAATACAAGACTTGATACAAACAACAAGAGATATCACAAGACATAATCTTTGTTATTCATTTCAACATTCTTGTTGTAATAGCCTAATACTATCACTTTCACATCTTGAGGTCTAGGCTTTCATTCTTGATTACACTTGCACTTTTGAGTTGTAATATTTTTCAAAGTGTAATCTTGATTGTAATTCATCAACCAAACACAAGATATCCTGTGAGTATTCTTGTGGTAAGAATACACTTGGGTGATCTAGGTGATAGGTATTTCAAGAGTGTGGTGCTCTTGAGGTGTTGAAGAATTTGGTATTCTTCAAGATTGAAGATTGTGGTGATCTTCAAAGGTGCCGTTGAAGGAAGATTGTGGTAATCTTCAAAGGGAGATTGTGGTAATCTCCAAAGGTGGTGTTGGAGAGTTCGGTGCTCTTCAAGACGGAAGATTGTGGTAATCTTCAAGTGAGATTGTGGTAATCTTGAAGGTGGTGTTGAAGAAGAGTGTGGTGCTCTTCAAGGTGTTGTAAGTTGAATTTGTATTAATTTTGGTAATTAATAAAATTCTTTTTCTTTTCGAAATCCATCCCGGATATACTGGGGTGGTAGAGGATTAGGCCCTAGGTGGGTTGAACCTCTTTAAATCGACGTGTGTTGTTTATATTCCGCACCTTTCTTATTTTGTTTGAGCATTCGGTTTGAAAAGAGGGCGAAATCGAAAAGATGGAGATAATCTATTCACCCCCCCTCTAGATTATCGTAGCCGCTTGGACTTACAAGTGGTATCAAAGCCAAACTCTTTGGCAAGCTCGTTTCACATCGCGAGTGAAGAGAAACGATCGTCGGCTACGAACGAAGCTCACCTTTCCGGCACCTCCACCACCAAGCCACCTCGGTTTGATTCCAAAAATTTTATATTTTGGAAAGAAAGAATGGAATGCTACTTACAAGGTTGCGGGTTCGACATTTGGAACATCGTCATTAATGGAGAATCCATTCCAACGAAAAAGATATACCATACACCTCAAAAAGGCTTCAAAGAGCTCAATGATGAAGAGAAGAAAATCATCTCCTTAAACGGAATAAAGTCGGCACATGAAGTATGGCAAAAACTAGAAGCCATCTATGAAGTATATGCAAATAAAAGGAGCAACTCAAAAGCATCTACTTCTCAAATGGATACAACATCAAATCCAACAATATGGGATGAGCCTCTTACAAATTCCGATGATGAAGCCGAAAAATGTCTTATGGGCATCGAAGAAGAAAACAAGGTAAGTTCCAAACCCTCTACTTCTTATGACAATGAATTGCAAAATGAATATAGTGACTTGCAAAATGATTATAATGAGCTACAAGATGAATTCCAAGACTTACTTATTAAATACAAAAATTTGAAAAAGGAATTCATTGTTTTGAAAAATGATAAGGATAGTTTATTTACTTCCTATGAATCACTATCATGTGCTCACACCACCACTCTTGACAAGGTTAGAAACCTTGAAAAAGAAAATAGTACTCTTGTTGAGAATATTGATTGCATGAAAAGGATTTATTAAAATCTAACTTGAGTACAAATAAAATGTCCAATATTGTTGATATTCATAATTGTGATAAGGAACTTGATCATAAGCCTAATGTTGTTAATCACATGAAAAAGGATCAAGTCACTATGCATATTGGTCATTATGCTCCTAGAATTATTACTTGTTTTTATTGTGGCAAAAAGGGTCATACGGCTAATTCTTGTCGGGCTAGAAATAGCTCTAAATATTGTTGGAGACCTAAAAGTCTCAAAGCTAATCTTAAAGGACCCAAACACATGAGGGTACCACAAAACAATGTGCTATTAGGTACCCGGCAAAGCAAAAATCGGAGAAAATTCATGCCACCAAGAAAACATCAAATGAACATATCATTTGATCAAAGAAGGAGAAAATATTTTCGACAAAGCCAATTTCCAAGAAGAGGATATAATCAAAAATGGGAAGAACACAATCCTTGGAAATGGCAAAGACATCATCAACAAGATGATTTTCAAAGAAGAAGAGACTATCAACAATGGGAAGGCAACAAACTTTGGAAATGGAGTAATCAAAGAAGTCATCATCAACAAAGTGACTTCTCGAGGGGAAGATATCATCAACAATGGGAACGGCACAACCCATGGAAATGGCGTAATTGTGATGAAGAAGATAAAAAGGGTATTAGGAACAAACTCGATGAACAAGGCAACATTGGTCGAACTAAGGCGAGGTTAGTAGCTCGAAGGTATTTTCAAGAAGAAGGTAATTAATTTTGTTGTAACATTTGCACTCATAGCACATTTAGTAGCTATTTGCATTTTACTTGCCCATTCTTGTTTTAAAGAAAATTTCAAGCTTTACCAAATGGATGTTAAATCCAACTTTCTAAATGGTTTTATTCAAATATAAGTCTATCTGAGTCTAAAATTTTAGGCCAAATGATTTTTATAAAAGGCCTTGTAAAATTGATAGACTTAGCTATTTTTGCAAAATGATTTTACAAAAGGTAAAGTTGATACTACACTTCTTGTTTTGAAAAAGGGCAAGGTTGTTTACTTGTGCAAATTTTTGGTTGATAATATTTATGGTGCTACTAATGAATATTTGTGCAAGATATGTTTTTCCTAAGTTGATACTAGGTGAGCTTGAGATGAGAATGATGGGGGAGCTCAATTTCTTGCTTGGACTACAAATTATTCAATGCCAAGAAGATGGTTATATAAGAACTCTTGAAGGAGTTAAGCATTGAAGGAAGAAGAACCATCTCAACCTCTATGGCTAAAGATTGACAAAGGTTGAGAAAGGCATATCGGCCGACAAACAAATTCGAGGTATGTTTTCTTGTATTATTCCTATATACTCGACATTCCATATGCCTTATGTCTATATGCTCGACTTCAAAACTATCCCAACGAATCTCATTAAAGTCTTTATTAAAAGAAATTTTCAAATATTTGAAAGGCACTTCTTCTTATGACTTGTTGTATCCAAAGATTTAAAACGTTCTTTTTTTTTCGGGATAACAAGTTTGGTATCTATTATACGGTTATTCGTATTCAAAATTTGTTCGTCATAATCGAACTAAACATATTGAGATTCGATATATTTTTAAGGGATTGTGATTTTTAACAAAAACTTGAGATGTGTTTAATTCCGTCTCAAGGATAACTCGCGGACTTTTTAACCGCGAGTATTTTACCTCATTTCGAGCTTGATTATAACATAATGTATATTGAATGAGGTCTACGTTTGCATTTTGCACGTTTTAAAACTTAGGGGCGAAAAATCGGATTTTTGGTTGAAAATTCGGATTTTGGAAAAACTAACGGACGGTGGGGTGAAAAGGTTGAGGGCAACCGTCGCCTCAACCACGACCGGTCGCCTAAGCAAAATCTTGGATTAAAATGGTTCTGTCTTGACATTCGCAAGTTTTAACTTTTGGCCATTTTTCATCCCCTTTGCAAATTTCACACACAATTCACTTCAAATGAGTTTTGATGCATGAATTATATATTTTGGGGATTATCTAGCTCGACTATCATCATCATTGCTCGTCTTTACCGATTGAATGGTAAGAATTTCACTATCTTTAGCTCAATTGGGTTGAACCCTGAGTTTGTGGCTTATATGTATTTTTCTTGTTATAATTCATATATGTTTGTGATGAGCTTATTGATTGTTGATGAATGATATTTGTTAAATTGCATTTGGTGATGAAAAACTTGGCTTGATTTCATTTACAAGGGCTATATATATCTTTCTCAATTTTTGGCCCGCCAAGTGTTCGATAAAACGTTTCAATGAAAAATTCATCACCTACACGATTCTCTCGATTTCAAAAGTCTTATACATTTATAGAGATCATGTTTTGCTTATCAAATGAGTTTTCATAAACCTCTACAAGTCGTATGATTCGACTTTTCCCTCCTATTTGGTTTATAAGCTTCAATGCTCAAATAGCTCGATACATCGGTTTAGTTGTGCTCTTTGATATGAATATATGATGTATTTATCGTGCTAACATTCTTTTGATGATTCCAAAGGGGAGAAACAGGTGGAGAAACAGGTTATAAGCTCTTTAGCTCATAAAAGCTAAGATATGCTTAACGAAAAAAGTTTAGTTTATAAGCTATGGCTTCATAAAGCCATAAGTTGTGGATCATATTTAGTCCACTTGGTGCATTTTGGTTATGTATGAATCATGGTCCATTGGTTGTAGTATGGACTTATATATGTTTCTAACGATGTCTCTTTGGGGGGAGTTTTTAAGTTTTGATACTTAAGCTCAATATTGAAAAGCTAAGCTTTTAGCTTATGTTTAAGTTTGCTTCTATATAACTCTTGTTGTGCATGTTGATAGGGAGCATTTGCTATATGTGTTTAAATATCTCTACTCCCATCCTTGTGTTTTTATTGCATGAAATGTTGTCGCTCACAACGGATAGTTCTCTTTAACCAGTAAAATTGTTTTGTTTTCAAAATCGACCTCGTTAAAATTGTTTTGGTTTGTAATCATCAAAAAGGGGAGATTGTTTGATAAATGGTTTTATCATGATTTTGATGATTTTGATTTTACACCAAAACAATGTTTTTAAAGGTTGTCCAAATACTCCTAAATGTTTTAAAATGATTTTAATATTTTTGGAGTATTTCCTCAAGTTTATTTTCGATACAAAATTGGACAATTCATTTAATGTTTTTAGTCAACGGGTTTTTACTTTGAAACTATGTTGTCCTAATACTCCCAATTGATCTAAAATGTTTCTACTATTTTTCTGAGTATTTATTGGAATTTATATCGGACAACACTTTGTGTGTAAATGTTTTATTTCTTCAAAACTATATTTCTAATGTTGTCCTAAATACTCCCCCGATCGGTTTAAAATGTTTTTACGAATTTTTCGGAGTATTTCTTGAGGTTTATTTTTGATAAAAATCGGACAACTTGACATTGAGGAGGTCGACCTGGGTCGATCGGCGAGCGAGCGGCCAGTGACTGGGAACAAGTTTCGTGGGAATGTAAAACTTGAGAACTCTCAAATTGATCGGTCAATCGGTCGCACATAGGCTCGACCGGCCGAGGTGCACTCGACCGGTCGCCTGCGTGTTAATTTGGTGCTATATGTTTCAAACTCTATTTACGTGCGATGGCCGCGCTTTAGTTTTGACAAAAAAATATAATTGTGCGTGAGACCATTCTTCCTTAAAATGTGGAATTGTTCTATAATCTCGATTTTTGTATCCTTATGAGACAACCATATTTATTTTAATCTCTTTGTCTTATTTGTAGACAAAAAGAAAACATGGAGGAGCCCGTGAAGGAGCACATGTTGGAGGAGCCTTTGGAGGAGCCTATGTTGGAATTCAAATTTGAAGGCTCTCCTATAAATAGATGAAAGCTTGAGGGATCAAATACAAGACTTGATACAAACAACAAGAGATATCACAAGCACATAATCTTTGTTATTCATTTCAACATTAACATTTGTAATGCTTTAATCTTATCACTTTCACATCGAGGTCAAGCTTTCATTCTTGATTACACTTGCACTTTTGAGTTGTAATATTTTTCAAAGTGTAATCTTGATTGTAATTCATCAACCAAACACAAGATATCCTTGTGAGTATTCTTGTGGTAAGAATACACTTGGGTGATCTAGGTGATAGGTATTTCAAGAGTGTGGTGCTCTTGAGGTGTTGAAGAATTTGGTATTCTTCAAGATTGAAGATTGTGGTGATCTTCAAAGGTGCTTAGTTGAAGGAAGATTGTGGTAATCTTCAAAGGAGATTGTGGTAATCTCCAAAGGTGGTGTTGGAGAGTTCGGTGCTCTTCAAGACGGAAGATTGTGGTAATCTTCAAGTGAGATTGTGGTAATCTTGAAGGTGGTGTTGAAGAAGAGTGTGGTCTTTCTTCAAGGTGTTGTAAGTTGAATTTGTATTAATTTTGGTAATTAATAAAATTCTTTTTCTTTTCGAAATCCATCCCTGAGGATATCTTTGGGGTGGTAGAGGATTAGGCCCTAGGTGGGTTGAACCTCTTTAAATCGGCGTGTGTTGTTTATATTCCGCACCTTTCTTATTTTGTTTGAGCATTCGGTTTTGAAAAAGAGTTATTAAATCGAAAAGATGGAGATAATCTATTCACCCCCTCTAGATTATCGTAGCGCCGCCGGACTTACAAGGGGAATCCCTGAAAATACCCCAGTGGGGCGGGGATGGGGATTTTTTCTCCCGTTGCGAGGACGGGGATCATATTCCCCGCCTCCGGGATCCCCGCCTGATTTCAATGGGAACTGATATATATTAAATATATAATATATTATAAATATATTCACATTAAATATATAATCAAAAAATATTTAATTTATTTTATATAATGAGTGCTTTTATTAGTCTTTTTTATATAATTTAAATATTTTTTAAATATTAAAAAGTCATTTTTTAAAAAAAAATTCATCAAAAAAAAAAAAAAAGAGCGGGGGACGGGAACGGGGATGGGGATTGCTCCCCCGCCCCGCCCCGTTGACATCCCTACTTTTAAGTTAGTTTTTATTTCATGTGGACTTTTCGGGAAAAAAAATTAAAAGCGCGATTGGATATGCTTTCATTTTGAAAATTTCATTTTGCTAGAGAATAGTGGTGAAAAAATTTTGGAAAAAAAAAGTTGAAGTTTGAGAGTGATTGGATGTGAGATGAAAAAGTGATGATGATAATTGATTTGATTTTAAAATAGTAAAATAATGATTGAATGTGACTGAGTAGTTAGAAATGTGTGAGTAGGTGAATAGTGAAATTTGTGTGAGATTGTGTAATAATGATTAGTTTTTTATGAAAAAAAATGTAGATGTGATTGATAAGAAAAAAAGTGAGAAAAAGTGAAAGTGAGGGAATAGTATATTTTCTGAAAATTTTCATAAACAATCGCATGTTTGGTCAAAAATAATTTTCCAGCGAACGAAAATGATATTTACTTCATATCCAATCGCTGCCTAAATAACTTAGATTTGAAGTTTTTTAAAATGTTACATAGTTTTTTTTTTATTTTTAAATTGTGATTTATGCAGGAACCCCTAAAATTATATGAAATGTCTTCTCCTACCCTGATTCTCGGTTACGTGATATTATATTACTATTGTTGTAATAAGTTAGTAGGGGAAAATGTAAAATGACGCTGACTGAAGTCCAACAAGTCCAAACACAGTAAATAAATCCACGACGCCTTTTTCTTTTTTTATTTTATTCTCATCCATCTTTATAGCTTGTGTTCTTTCTTTCACTGCTGAAAAAGAGGAAAGGAAAACAACAAAACCCATATGACCCTTTAATGTATTTTTAACCCACCGCTGATTCCTCCTCTGTTTTCTGGACGAAAAAACACAGTCTTTCTCTCTCTAAAGTGGGGTTAGAGGTGAACAAGAAATTACTGATCACGTTTTTCTGAAACTTCCCCATGGATTTTCAGAGATTTTGCAGTTTAATTTGCTTATGGGCTGCTTTGCTGGTTTTGTTAACTGGTCCTGGTAGAGTGACTGCCGGTGACATAGTTCATGATGACGATTTGGCTCCCAAGAAGCCCGGCTGTGAGAATGATTTTGTGCTGGTAAATTTACAGTTTTGTGCCGACCCACTTAATTTTACTGTGATATTTCTAATGGGTTGTCTTTATTTTATGGGATTATTGGATAAAGATTTAATCTTGGTGATTCTTGTTATTTCTTTGATTCGTGGATGGGTGGGTCTGATTATGTAACTCTGATATTATTCTAGTTGTATTGAGCTAAATTTGATGATGGATTGATTATTTAGTGACAATCATCTATTTAGATTTGTATCATCCTCTTGTAGTTGTGAAATTTCTGTTTATATAATGTAATTTGCATGTCCTGATATATGTTCTGTTGAGCTACATGTTATTCCAATTCCTCAATTCACTTTCTAGAGTTTCCTAGTTCATCAATTTAGAATTTTAGAAATTATTTTCCATTGTCATCAACACCATAAACTAATTTTAAACAATTATCTGACACTATAAACTTCACACCACCGACCCCAAATAGTGGGATAAGATGCAGTTGATGATGATGACAATGCCTTTGTTGTTGTTATTATTATTATTATGGAGCTTGTTGCTGCCTTTTCCCTGTCTTTTTGTTGTTCTTTGCATTTTTCATTTATGCAAATCCTTATTTTGTATAAGGTAAAAGTTCAAACTTGGGTCGATGGTGTAGAAGACGAGGAATTTGTCGGTGTTGGTGCTAGATTTGGCACTACCATAGTATCAAAGGAGAAAAATGCTAACCAAACTCACCTCGTTCTTTCGAACCCTCGGGATTGCTGCAGTCCTCCTAAGAAAAAGGTTCTTGTTGTATTCCTGCTTAAGTGTTGCTTATAGCTGTTTTAGTTTAGATGGGATTACCATGTCTCAGATGCTAATTATGGGTTTTTTATGCTTTTAGTTTGCTGGAGAGATTTTAATGGTGGATCGAGGCAACTGCAAATTCACATCAAAGGCAAATTTTGCTGAAGCGGCTGGTGCTTCGGCGATCCTCATTATAAACAACGAGAAAGGTATTGATTGCTTATGTTTGTGGACATTTAATATGGCTCCATTTTCGATCTTTTTATTCTGTTCCGAGTTCTGAAAGCTTAGCTGGTGTGAAGTTGTTTCGAATAATATGCAGTACATGGTTGAGCTTATAGCTTTGTTTACATGCAGGTTACCACGCAGGATAAATAATATGGAGACCAATATACATATGAAATTTAATCACAGTTTTGATGATCTGATTTAAGTTTGTCTTCAATAATGTGGATGAAATTGATTTGCATTTGAAATATATACTACAAATGTTAAATTTCTCAAACAAGTTTACGGGTAAATGCATATTACATCAGCTAAAAGATGGTATAGTTCAATGATTTAAGGGCTACTCTCCATCTCCAAAATGGTTTTCTGCTTTCTAATATTCTAATTGCTTCATCTTTCACATTCCGGCTAATGCCCGGGTTTCCTCAACTCTGCAGAGCTTTACAAGATGGTTTGCGAGCCCGATGAAACTGATCTAGATATACACATTCCTGCTGTCATGCTCCCCCAAGATGCTGGCGCGACATTGGAGAAAATGCTATCAAATGGTTCATCGGGTAAGATTTGGTGTGTTGTGCTTGATTGCAATTAGGTTGAAATGATATTCTCTATACATCTCGTCTTTTTCGCTGTTTTCTCTTTTCTTAGTCCGTTACAGTATTGTTAACTTAAAGCTCTATCCTATATATAGTATCTGTGCAGCTTTACTCTCCAAGGAGACCCGTGGTTGATATCGCCGAAGTGTTTCTTTGGTTGATGGCAGTTGGTACCATCTTATGTTCTTCATACTGGTCTGCATGGAGTGCCAAAGAAGCAGCCCTAGAGCAAGATAAGCTGTTAAAGGTTTGGCATTTTTTTAGGGATAATTACAGAAACACCCCCGAGGTTTTGGCTAATTACAAATAAACCCAAAGATTTTTTGATATTGCAAAAAGCCCCTTGAGGTTTGATCCGTCTTACATTTTCCCCTTCATAAGCAAAAAAACATTTCAACCCCCCCCCCTGACATTTATACAAATATTACAATTATCCCCTTAAATTTAAGACATAATCAAACTTGAAAGGCTTTCTGTAATTTTGAAACATCTCTGGTTTTTTTCGTAATTAGCTCAAAATTCAGGTGTGTTTTTGTAATTATCCTTTTTTTTTATTAAGGCTACTCAGATACTTACTTACTTAGAAAGTCGAATTTGATATCCTTTGCAGCCTTTAAGTTGACTCCTATACTTATTATTTCCTAATCGTAGGACGCTACTGATGAAGTTCCAAGCATTAAAAACACGGGTGGAAGCAGTGTGGTGGATATCAACACGACATCTGCAGTCTTATTTGTTGTTGTTGCTTCGTGCTTCTTGATTCTAATTTACAAACTAATGTCATACTGGTTCATTGAACTCTTGGTCGTTCTCTTTTGCATCGGTGGTGTAGAGGTGCAGCCAAATTCTATTTACATTCTGTTTTTCCTCGAGTTTTTTTTCTCCCTTTTATACTAGCCTAAAGATCAAACTTTTATGTTTATAGGATCACACTGATGAAATCGGGTTGAGTGATGTGATTTAAGGTCTTCTAAATTTCTGGTTATTTCTTCTTGCAGGGTTTGCAGACTTGCTTAGTTGCGTTGCTATCAAGGTACAGTACTTCAGTCCATTTCCCTATATTTGAAACCACTGACGAGCAGAGCCCGCATGCGTGGAATTTGTGCATATTGATTCTAGATGAATATAAAGCACTAAGAAAATATAGCTGAACTTGTCATTACATTTAGGGTTTATTACAAAAATTACCCCTGAGGTTCAATCTAATTACAAAAAAAAAAAAAACTTGCTATCTTTACCAATACCCCCTTGATATTTGTTTCTATTTTACAAATTACAACCTCGAGAGAGGGGTATTTGTTAAGTAAATATAAACCTCAAGGGGATAACTTTAGTACCGTAAGGGGAATTTGTAATGTTGACAGATAACTGAATTTTCTTTTAGTTAGGCTACATTTGAAGGGTAGTTTTTGTAATTTACCCTTAATTTATGCTTTTCGGTATGTTGCTGCGAATCATTGTTTCTTTTAAAAGAAAATGAACCCAAAAGAACTAAAGAAAGGATTTCTCCAGTGAGAATGAAGTAATAACTTACTAGGGATAATTACAAAAACACCCCTGAGGTTTGGGCTAATTACAAAAAAAAAAACCAGAGATGTTTCAAAATTACAAAAAAAAAAAACCTTGAGGTTTGATTCCGTCTTACATTTTCCCCCCTTCATAAGCAAAAAGCATATCAAAATCCCCCGGATATATATAAAAATACTACAGTCATCCCCTTATATCTAACACATAATCAAACTTGATGGGGTTTTTTGTAATTTTGAAACATGTCTTTTTTTGTAATTTGCCCAAACCTCGGGGGTGTTTTTGTAATTATCCCTAACTAATAACCATAGTTCTGCTGTGTTTCATTAGAAAAGAAGAATAAAACTCTCAAACGAGGCACTTGTACAATTTTTCAGGTGGTTCAAGCAAGCGGGAGAATCGTTTATTAAACTGCCTATTTTGGGGGCTATCTCATATCTTACTGTGGCTGTTGCTCCATTCTGCATAGCTTTTGCTGTGGTTTGGGCTGTGTACAGAACTGTCTCTTTCGCATGGATAGGCCAAGATATACTCGTAAGTATTATCATTATTTTTTAGGCCATTGCCATCTTTTGCTCGAGTATTTAATTGCTGTTAAAGTGATTATAGTAGCTATTGCTTTTATCTTCTGAACCATTTCCTTCATACCTGAAGTAAAGAAACACATTCCAGAATATCCAATTTATCAATAATTGTCCGGGATAATTACAAAAACATCCCCAAGGTTTTGGCTAATTACAAAAAATCCAGAGATGTTTCAAGACTACAAAAAGCCCTCTCAGGTTTGATTTTGTCTTAAATTTAAGGGGTTAACCGTAATATTTCTACAAACATCAAGGTAGTTTTTTGAAATATTTTTTGTTTATGAAGGGGGAAGTTGTAAGCAGAATCAAACCTTAAGGGGCTTTTGTAATTTGGAAAAATCTCTGGGTTTTTTTGCAATTAGCCCAAACCTCAGGGGTTTTTATGTAATTATCCAATAATTGTCCCAACCTCCTTATTTTATGAAATGATGTGACTAAGAACTTACCAGATGATTCACATAAAATGCAATTTTTCTTGATTCTTGCCAGTTAAACAAAAAACATGATGGATTTTACGCCATCCCTTTCTCGTTACAAAAATTATTTTGGCCAATCATGGAAAAAAAATTTAGAGGTAGACCTTAGCAGGTTTGTGAAGAGCCTTGTCAGATTAAATCTTACGATTTCTCCTGCATCAAATTAATGAATTTCCTCGCATAATATGTTTATTGTGTGTAGAGGTGTTGTCATATGAATTCCTTTCTTATGATACATTCCTTTTGTTCACCGACTTATATGCAATTTTCTTTATATTATTTTTGCTGACCAATTTATTGACACTTTTGTGGTTGATCAGGGAATTGCACTAATAATTACTGTTCTTCAGATAATCCGAATTCCTAATCTCAAGGTAATCGCACTTATCCAATTTGTATCTTTCACTTTGTTGATATTTAACGGTTTTGTGTGGGCCATACAAGTATAAGAATAATATTGAAGATTTCACTTGATTTTTCTTTACATTTTATTGCGCACGGTAGTTAGACCCTGTGATAGGCTTGAGATGAGTAAAAGTATTCGAATAAGTTCTCCCCAATAACCACGTCCACTGAATATAAACATTAAACTAAAAGCCAAAGTTTTCATTTCCAATTGATTAAAAAAATTAATCTACTGATCCTTGACTCATCATGATTATTATTTTCTTATTTTCATTCTTGAACACGCATTTTCTCAGTTTCACTTCAATGTATGCTCAATTTAATTATAAACATCTAGAAGCATGGATATCTTTGTGTTATATCTATTGAATTTTTTTATGTAACATGACTTTGGTTTTACTTTTCAGGTGGGTACTGTCCTCTTAGGCTGTGCTTTCATCTATGACATCTTTTGGGTGTTTGTTTCCAAGAAACTGTTCAAAGAAAGTGTGATGATTGTGGTGAGTAAAATATTGTGCCTCAGTTTCTTAAGCATATATTTTTTGTGTAAATAATTTCAAGCCGGAAAGACTAATTTTGGCTTTTAATGTCTTTCTAGGTAGCTCGTGGTGATAGAAGTGGTGAGGATGGCATCCCAATGCTTCTAAAAATCCCACGCTTATTTGATCCGTGGGGTGGTTACAGTATCATCGGCTTTGGGGACATTCTCTTGCCGGGATTGCTAGTAGCATTTTCGCTTAGGTTCGAGTTCAACTTTTCTTATTTTTACCAACTTTCTGTCACATTTTGCACTTGACAACGAGTAATTCACCGTGATACCAATTTGGACTTGAGCATTATTCTGAAAAGTGGCCGATCGGACCGGTTCAACCGCAAACTGGCGGTCAGACTGGTCCATCTAATTCTGAAAAAAACGTTTTTGCAGTTGAACCAGTCAAAATCGGTCAAGTTTTAAACTTAATATGTTGTTATATTTATACGACTACTTGAATTTTAAGCTATGTTAGATATCATTTAAGTTGTTTATCTATCTTTAATATGTATTACATAATAATTAATACATGACTTTATTGTTTTGTATATTATGATAAAATTAACTTTCACTAGACCAATTAATACTAAGACCGATTTGCTCACTGGTCCGGTTTTCAAAACACGGCCTACAAGTTTATTCTGATACAAAGTCAATATCCCTCTGGCAATCTAACAAAAAAGAGCAACAACTAGAGTTTTCAACTATGACGCTTCTGAGAAATGAAATTACGATCCCCATAACCGATCGATAAGGAACTATATGCAGTTAATTGGTTTGATCTTTTCTATCTGTTGCAGGTACGATTGGCTAGCAAATAAGAGCCTACGAGCCGGATACTTTTTGTGGGCGATGTTTGCTTATGGATTTGGTAAACATTATTACACAAATGGCATTTACGGCCAACTCATTTGAAGAATTGCTGTCAGGACCATAATAATAACTGGGGATAATTACAAAAACTACCCCTGAGGTTTGGGTAATTACAAAAAAAAAGAAACCAAATATTTTTGAAAATTACCCAAAAAAAAAAGCCCTTGATGTTTGATTTTATGCTAAATGTAAGGGGATAATTGCAATATTTGCAAATATAAGGGAGGTGCTTGAAAATTTGAAATGTTTTTGCTTATCAAGGGGTAAAGTGTAATACTGAGAATCAAACCTCACGGGATTTTTTTTGTAAATTACAAAAATCTGTTCTTTTTTGTAGTTAACCCAAACCTCAGGGTAGTTTATGTAATTATCCCTAATAATATCTTTGCTACCAATATGGGATTTTAACTTTGTGGGATAATATGGCAGGTCTTCTATTCACATATGTAGCATTAAACTTGATGGATGGTCATGGCCAACCTGCATTGCTTTACATTGTCCCTTTTACGCTCGGTAATTTTATTTTTCCTTATGACTGACGTGAAACTACACGAAAGCTGAATTGGTTGGTTTTTGTAATATATACCTAGTAAACGAACCTGGAATTTACGATGCAGGGACGTTTTTGGCACTCGGGAGAAAAGAGGAGATCTGAAGATACTGTGGACAAGGGGAGAACCGGAAAGGGTTTGCCCACACGTCCGTCTTGAATCGACTCAAGAATCACTGTGAGAAGCATGAAAAATATTTATATGTAATTGTATAAATTAATTGTAGTGTTAATATATTCAAATGCAGATCATATCAGCATTCTGGTAGAAAAACCAGAAGTGTTATTAGTCCCTAGCAATGCTTGCTAGTGTGATAATATGTATTATTAATTTTCTCAAATGTAAGGCAGAATATAGATTTTTAATCTATTAGCTATGTGCTACCCTTTGTTATTTGGCTCCTTGCCCTTGCTTTAAGTTGATGTTATGTCTTTATAGCTTGCTTTGTTATTTTGTTAATGTTATTTCTTTTTTGAGGTTTTGAGATTTGGTCAATGTTCAATCGGGGCGGTACAAGATCTACTTGGGACCTTGGCGGGGTTCGATAGGGTCTAATCGGAAATGATAAGCGGCTAGTCGCAGGTGAGGACTCGGTCTTCAGTGCGAGGGGATTTTTACAAGAGGATTTGGTTGACTATAAGGATTTGGATTTGAAGAAAGAATTTTAAATAATTTTATGCTAGGTGGATTTTCACTACAATGACTTTAGTCCAAATTAAAATGAGAGCTCAAAAAATTGATATTCAATGTAATCGGAATTATCCAAATATCTTTTAGTTTAAAATTCATTAAATTCAATTGACATAATAAATCCAACACAACTTGATAAATTCAATCCAAAATAGTTTTCGTGATGCCACCTTTAACATAATATACTAAACTATACAGTATTTTTGAAAAAATACCTAAGGAAATAAATAAACATAATTTCAATTTTTTCACATTTTTGAAAACAATTCCTATTTAATTCATCCAATCAAACATAATCTCGTCATAAATTTTGTAATATTTTTAGATTTTCAAACATTTCATCCAAACATATACATTTCCACTTCTCACAGAAAAATCATTACAAAAATAAAATCTATTATATTCTTAATCTGCATTTCTTTTATTCTTTTGAATTATTGTGTATAAATAAACAAAGTACCTTTCATTCCAATTAATATACATGTTAGAAATCCTTGCCCTAATCCATCAGGGTGACCGGTGATGGGTGCTTTTTATTAAAAAAAAATTATATAAGTCTACATGATTTTGAAAAGTCCAACCAATTGGACAAATTAATTTTGTCCTTACTACTAAATTTATTCATATCATAAGCTAAACATTCTCTCAACCTCAAAAACTTCATTAAAAAATTAAGTTAGGTGATGCATTATTACTTAATGGCTATTATGATAAGCATGATTTCGCCATCACTAAATTAAAATTAAAAACAGTCAAAAGCATATATTCCTACAAATGTCACCTCTCTGCACATTAAATTGAACTTCAATTTTATAAATATTTGAATCAATAAATTATAAATGGCAAAATTATGTGCACCACAAAAACAAAAAAGGAAAAAATAAAAGTCGGCTGGCTGGGTAGCTGTGCTGACCCTACTAGGGAAAAAAAACAAAAATTTGTGACATTAATAATTTATGCCACGCAATTGTGTACAAGAATTGTGGTATGTATTGTTTTTAATTAGTTACATTTTTATTCCATGCTTATTAATTTGTAGAAATCATATCGTTGACGAGATAGACATAATTCGAGTTTAATATTATGTTAAATTCTTGAAATCATGCGCGATAATCGGGCGTTACCACTTGGCCACCCCAAATTTCAAATTTTTTTCCCTTCATTTTCCCTACCAATTATTTTTTTCTCTTTAAAAAAAACACATATAAATTTTTTTTTTTTTTAATTTTTTTCCATTGAAAAAAGCAGGACAAAAAAAAATTTGGGGTAAGCCCCCCCGCCCCCTATCTACGCCTCTGGCGATAATGGTTAATATATATGCAAGATGCATTGGCACACAAATATATGTACAAATTGTGAAGTAAATATTGAATTATGATAAATATTACACAGAAAACGTAGCATAGAATGTAGGAATAACTTTCTTTCACAATAAGATCTAACATCTTATAAGTCTAAAAGTAACTTATAAGATGTAGGAATTTATGTGACCTTTTTTTTAGTAGAGTTTATATGATATTTTAAGTATGCTCAACAAATGACAGGAAAATAAGTTTTTAGTCCAATAAGTTGGATGTTTTTTAGAATTACCATCTAAGTTTACCTTCATATTTTAGTCCATTAACTTTCAAATTACTAGATATTGATCTTTTAACTTATCAATTTTACTTTTGATCCTATAACTTAACATATTTGTAAATTTACCATATAATTTATCGACGATCCTTGTTCTCTCATCAATCTCCAAGGTCCAAATATTAGTAGTTTCTGAAAATTAGCTCCACCTTGATGTCACACTCATGCCAAATGGGATAAATTTGTCACATATTAGGGTTTCATCCTAGCCGTTGGCCTTAGCCACATGTGCCATACATTCAAGATGTCACTTCCCACAACGGCTACTTTTAGTTGTTTTGGTAAATCCTATTATTAATTTCGTAATTCATAAGTACAAATGTTAAATTTTATGTTGTGTCTGATTTTTTTTTTCCCACTGAAAACTGTTGACCTCGACCGCAGAGCTTTTTGTTTTTTTCTTCCTTTCTGCGTAAAAAACGAGAGAGTAGGTTAAACTCTTACCTAACCGTAAAAATGACTGTTTACCAGATTTTGGAAATTATTACAAATATTTTGTTGAAATATCAATTATTAAATTTTAACTACCAATTAGTAATTAGGTTGTAACAATTATCATAATACTTATTAAGGTAAATATACTTATAATGACTAGGACAAATAAATTTCCAATTTTCCTTAGGTTTTTACCAGAAGATTTTTACAACTTTCTCTTAAATCTTATTCAAGTAGATTATATTGATTTAAATAATCCATAACGTTATAAAACGGTCTGATTTCACTCTGGAATTAAAACCTTTTTTTTTTTTTCTTTATCTTAATTGTGTTTCTGAATCAGATTATTTTATCCTTGATTGAGCTGGATTAAACAGCTTGATTGCAATTATTTCTTTTAACAAAATTAGGCTCAATCTTGTTTGATAGTTGCTTAGCTGCCTATACATATTCTTATTTAAGGGAATCAACTGAACCAAACCAGATAATCAAATGAATGAACTGAACAATTCTATAATTAATGAGAAAAAAATATTTGTTTGACACTCTGTAGAAGATAAGAACAGACCAAAAAACAAAACAGTCAGAAACCTGGCAAAAATCTCACTCTTTATTTCCAGAATACTCCCACTCTCCTCCCACTCTCAAGATCCAAGAACCATATAATTATTATCTATTAACAGAGCATCATTAGTTTAAATAATTGTATCAGCTATGGATGGCAATTTATTGTTGTGCGTTCACGTATCGTGTTAAAAATTTGTGTTATTTGTGCCAGATTTTACAGCTGTTTAATTATTTGTGTCAAATTTTCGAACCTAACTGACATGTTATTCATATTTTGAGGTCGACCCAAATAAAATGCATATTTTAAAATTCTACATAATTTATCCACTTATATGGATTTGTATTAGTTAATTTTTATCAACAAATTATAGTAATTTAATATATTTTTAAAATTCATCATTTATACTAACAACATATTCAAATATTCAATCAATAAAAAATGCCAAAAAAGCAAGAATATGGTCAAACATGCCATTTGAAGCTAACTTTAACCCGACACATTTATTATTCATGTTATTTGGGTTCGACAATATTCTAACGTTAACCCATTTATAATGTGTTAGGTTCTTACCATCTTTTTCGTGTCATATCGTAAATTGACATCCCTAACAAGCGGACATAGCTTGTTGGCCACACAAGAATGGATTCAAAATCACACTCCATCACAAGATACGCGAACTAGTGAATATTTGGTAGATACTCATCTTGAATATTATCGGTGTGAGTTCGATTTAGATGAGATAAACTATTATTAGATTCGGGAGGAATCTCTGTTGTAAAAATTCCCGTTTAGCCCCGATTAATCCCCGCCAGCGCTAGGTCCCCCTCGTCCGTCTACGATTTTTTTCCAATTAGGCCCCCTAGCCTTCAATTGATCTCGCCAGTCTTTGGCCAAGCAGCCCACGCGCCAGATAGTGCTAGCGCTTTTTTACAACATTGGGAGGAATCGAACATATTTGTTTCTTTTATCGGGATGATCTAATCAGACGCGATAACCACCACACCACAACACTCGCTAGTCCGTGTGAGATGTAAGATTGAAAGTTAAGTTATAGAAAAAAAAAGAAAAAAAGAAATTAACATCCCTAATATCAGCCTAATAACTATCCCAATAATTATAGAAGTACTAGTGACAAACTTTTGGGACAAATAAACCAAGAACCCTTTATTTTAAGCTAAGAATAAACCCCAAAAAAAAAAAGGGTTCTCAACTATAAAACGTCACTCACACCCACCTTTTTGTCACACCACATTTCTTGCTTTCTTGGGTGCTCAAATTGATAAAGAAGGTCAAATATAATTTTTTCCATTTATCTTAGAAACTTGAATATCCATGGCAGAGTACAAGGAGGAAGATGTTAAGCTTGGGGCCAACAAATTCACAGAGAGACAACCATTGGGCACAGCTGCTCAAACAGATAAAGACTACAAAGAGCCACCACCAGCTCCTCTGTTTGAGCCTGGAGAGCTGAAATCATGGTCCTTTTACAGGGCTGGGATTGCAGAGTTTATGGCCACTTTCTTGTTCTTGTATATCACTATTTTGACTGTGATGGGTGTTGGCAGGTCACCAAACAAGTGTGCCTCTGTGGGTATTCAGGGGATTGCTTGGGCATTTGGTGGCATGATCTTTGCTCTTGTATACTGCACTGCTGGTATTTCAGGTTGGTTTTTTTTTATATTTGAAATTTGTGGAATTTTTTTTTCTTTTTTGGGGGCTATTATTGTTCTTTGTTGCTGGTTGTGGGTTCATGGGTTGTTAGCTCATGTTTCTGTGAGTTTTGTTTATGTTTTGTCAAAGAAAGATGGGATCTTGGTGATGGGTTTCTAGAAATTTGCAGCTTTTTTAGGGGGTGTTTGCCAAAACTTCCAATTCTTAGAACAATTAGATTAGGGATAATTACAAAAACACCGTTTGGGCTAATTACAAAAAAACCCAGAGTTCTTTGAAAATTAGAAAAAAAAAACTTGAGGTTTGATTCTATCTTACATTTTTTCAATTTTTTCGAAAATATTTTAAAAAAACCCCTTACATTTGTAAAAATATTACAGTTACCCTCTTAAATTTAAGACAAAACGAAACGTTCGGATTCTTTGGGTTTTTTTTGTAATTAACCCAAACCTCATGGGTGTTTTTATAATTATCCCTTAGATTTATTGTAACGGAAGCCAAAACTATTTGAGAATTTTTGGTAGTTATTGCAAATAGTAGAACTGTCAAATGGCCCCAACTCGTGCTGGTCTGCCTGTCCAAAGAGAAAAGTTAGGCCGGCCGGACGTCATTGTTAGAGTCTAGTCCAGCTCGTGCTCTGAAAATATATGTAAAATGGTTCGGGCCGATTGGTCCAACCCCTCTAACTTGGCTTTTTGGGCCAAATAAGACGTATGGTCCCTTTTGGGCCTATAAATTGAAGCCCAACTTTGCCTTTTCTTTGGGCCAGTTAGGCCAGCTCATTGGGACGGGCTGACTAAAAATTGAATTAAGTTAAAAGAGAGTGTTCGTGAATTGAATTAAGTTGAATGTTCGGTGAATAAGTTGTAAAAGTACCTTAAATGTGAAACCAAAAGCATAATTAGACATTTAAAACACTCTTTAAATTCAGATTAAATTATCATAGGTTAACATTTGAAAACACTAAAAAATTGATCATTTATTAAGCCTTAAGCTAGACATCAACTTTTCTTTTTCAAGTGCTTACAAACACTCAAATCTTTTTGGTAATAATATCTTCATAGATTTGGCAAATTTCTCATCTTTGCATGTTATATAAACAGGAGGGCACATCAATCCAGCTGTGACCTTTGGTTTGTTCTTGGCAAGGAAGCTTTCCTTGACAAGGGCTCTTTCTACATAGTGATGCAGTGTCTTGGTGCCATCTGTGGAGCTGGTGTGGTCAAGGGTTTCATGAGGGAACCTTATCAGATGCTCAAAGGTGGGGCCAACTTTGTTAACCATGGTTACACCAAGGGTTCAGGCCTTGGTGCTGAGATTATTGGCACATTTGTTCTTGTCTACACTGTCTTCTCTGCTACTGATGCCAAGAGAAATGCCCAGAGACTCACATGTCCCGGTATGTGTTCTTGTCGTTTCGCTTTGGATTTACAGTTAATTTACTTTTTGGAAACTATATGTGATGGTTTCGGCTAAGCTTATTTAAAAATATCTTATAAGTTCTTACATTTTATAAAGATGTTAGATGTTAGGGATAATTACAAAAACACCCGTAAGGTTTGGGTTAATTAAAAAAAAACAGCATGTTTTAAAATTACAAAAAAACTCCTTCAGGTTTCGTTGTCTTAAATTTAAGGGGGGATAATTGTAATAATTTCGCAAATGTCGAGTTTCTTTTGAAATATTTTCGAAAATCACCAGGAAAAATGTAAGACGGAATCAAACCTCAAGGAGTTTTTGTAATTTTCAAAGAACTCTGAGTTTTTTGTAATTAGCCCAAATCTTAGGGGTGTTTTTGTAATTATCCCTAGATGTTATTTTAAAAATAAGTGGTTCAAGTGTTTGGATGCTTATAAGATGTTAGTAATGACATTTTAAGTTATTCGTTCGTTTCTTCATGTGATGGGAATAGAAGATGTTAAAAATGTAGTTCGGATCTCCTATTCCTTACGGTACAAACACGTGCATAATAATGGCATTATCTCATACACGTGACATTCACATTGTATTTCAAAAACACTAGATGAAATACGGTAGGAAACACACGATCCAATCCAATGTGGTTAAATAGCGAGTTTTGAAATTGTGCGCGATTCATGTTGCAGATTTTGGCTCCTCTTCCCATTGGGTTCGCCGTGTTTCTGGTTCATTTGGCTACCATCCCCATCACCGCACTGGCATTAACCCGGCCCGAGCCTTGGAGCTGCCATCATTTACAACCGAGACCACGCCTGGGATGACCACGTAAGTCGTCACTCTTAATATATATAATAGATTTACGTCTCACCGGTTGGCAATATAGTGAGTCATTTTCGATACGGTTTTTCGACTGATATATTTGCTGTTTATTTCTGTGACTCTTTCAGTGGATATTCTGGGTTGGACCCTTCATTGGAGCTGCTCTTGCTGCAGTTTACCATCAGATTGTCATCAGAGCCATTCCTTTCAAAAGCAGGGCTTGATGGATGATCTTTGCAACACATCATCTAATTAATTATGCTTTTTCTCCTCTTTACTTGTGTTGAACTGTCAAATTTGTATGTAAATTATGAGGCTATGTATTTTGTATTTGTTGCTTGATCATGAATAAAATCAGTATTTGACCCTTTTCCCATCTCCAACTACGTAAAATTTCTAATTTTTTGTTTTATTTTGCTACCAACTCCGCTGCATATAGACAGGGCAACCCGCTTTATATGTTTGGGTCCCAAGCCGGATAAAGGAGGAGGGTTGCGTTAGGTCGACAAATAGCGTAAAACTCTTGTCATTTCCTTATGGTATGGATCATATAAGACATCGTGATAAGGCTAGGATGCTCCCGTAAGGAGTGCGCCATGAGAGGTCCGATCGCGGTGTCTTGGCAAGGACCGCTACACCTCCATAAGGGCTTGGGTGTAGTGAAAAATACACAAAGAGCCCTCACACACTAATAAGAGGAACACAAATGATAATAAGAAAATTAGAAAGTATAGAATGTTTGGAACATAGGTACTTTGAGAGGTAAAACTATAGAGCTCGTAGATATTATGAAAAGACGAAACATAGATATTATGTGTATCAGAGACTAAATGGGTAGGCGAGAAGGCTAAGACACTAGATACTACGGGTTATAAGCTTTGGTATAGTGGAAAGGATAGAACCAGGAATGAGGTGGGTATCATTGTAGATCCTCTTTTCATAGATCAAGTAGTAGGAGTAACTAGAAAATGAGATAGAATCATATCCCTTAAAATTGTAGTAGGTAACGAACTTATAAATATTGTTAGTGTATATGCACCTCAGTAGGATTAGATGATGCTACTAAAAGTGCTAAATTTTGGGAAGATTTAGAAACTCTAATGCAATCAATCCTCAAAATGAAAAAGTCATCATAGGTGGAGACTTAAATGGATATGTTGGGAAGGATAAGGAAGATTATGAAAGGGTCCATGGAGGATATGGCTTTAGCTCGCGTAACAATGAGGGTAGAACCATCCTGAGACTTTGCGATTGCTTATGATTTTATTATAGGTAATACCTTCTTTAAAAAGAGACGAACATTTAATCACATTTAAAAGTGGTCCTAACAAATCACAAATTGACTACTTTCTAACCAGGAAAAACGATAGAAAAATATGCAAAAATTGCAAAGTAATACACGGAGAAAGCCTCACCACCCAACATAGACTACTATAGTTTTGGATATCAAACTTATTAACATACACTTAAAGAGAAAGAAAATTAACATACCGAGAATTAAGTGGTGGAACTTAAAGAATATAGAAAAAAAGAGATAGTTTTGTCAAATCTCTAGTAGAAACCATTGATTGGAAAGTGGAAGACAAAGCCGATGAAACATGGAACTATGTAACTACTCAAATGAAAAAGATCGCAAAAGAAACATTAGGGGTGTCAAATGGTAATAAATGGAATAAAGAGTCATGGTGGTGGAATCAAGAAATCCAAGAAAAGGTAAAGGAAAACGAACTAGTTACAACGTATTGTATTCTGTAAAAACGAAGAAAACCTTAAAAGATATAAAGAAAAAAAAAGAAGTAAGAAGAGCAATATATGAAGCAAAAAACAAGGCGTATGAAGATTTCTATAAGAAAACTAGATACTAAAGAAGGAGAGAAAGATATATATAAAATAGCAAAATTTAGAGAAAAACAAACAAGAGATCTAACCCAAATTAAATGCATAAAAGATGAGAATGAAAACATTTTAGTGAAAGACGAGGACATAAAAGATCGATGGAGGAGGTATTTCAATAATCTTTTTAATGAACCAAAGAGGAATGAAGTCACATTAGGGAACTAGGCCAATCAATCGAATAGAAACCGTACCTTTTATCGTAGAATTCAACTTCACGAAACAGAAAAAGCACTAAATAAAATGAAAACTGGCAAAGCAGTTGGCCTAGATGATATACCAATTGAAGCGTGGAAATGTTTAGGTGGAGTTGGAATATCATGGCTTACTAAATTATTTAATGTTATTCTAAAAACTAAGAAAATGCCTGATGAATGGAGAAAAAGTATATTGATACCTATATATAAAAACAAAGGGGATATACAAAATTGTGCAAATTACAGGGGAATTAAATTAATAAGTCATACAATGAAACTATGGGAAAGAGTTATAGAAGCAAGAATAAGAAATGAAACTAGTATATTAGATAATCAATTTGGCTTCATGCCAGGAAGATCCACAATTGAAGCTATACACTTAATTAGGCGATTATGTGAACAATATAATGAGAGAAAACAAGATTTACATATGGTTTTATTGATCTTGAAAAGGCATACGATAGAGTCAACCGTGATATAATGTGGCGCGTATTGGAAAAAAGAGGAATACAAATAGCCTACATAGATGCCATAAAAGATATGTATGATGGTATAACAACATGTATCGGGACACCAACAGGAATATCTAGTGAATTCCCAAACACTATAGGTTTGCATCGGGGATCCGCTCTAAACCCGTACCTTTTTATCCTAATAATTGATGAAATCACTAAACACTTACAAAAATCCATCCCGAATGTATGTTATTTGCGGACGATATAGTTTTAATTGATGAAACAAGGGAAGGAGTAAATGCAAAATTGGAAGTTTGAGAGAAGCACTAGAATCAAAAGGTTTTACTATAAGTAGAGGCTAAAGCGAGAATACATGGAATGCCACTTTAGTAAAAACAACGGGAACAATGAGACGAATGTTAAAATTGATGGACATGAAGTGAGTATAACAAAGAGTTTTAAATACTTAGGATCTATAATTGAAGAGAACGGAGGAATCAATAAAGATGTCACACATAGGATCCGGGCGGGTTGGAATAAATGGAGGAGTGCATCTTCTATCCTTTGTGACCGTAAAATACCATTAAAATTGAAAGGAAAATTTTATAAAACGGCCATAAGGCCCCCGCAATGCTTTATGGAGCGAGAATGTTGGGCGACTAAATATGAACACGAGCAAAAAATGAGGGTAGCGAGAGATGAGAATGCTAAGATGGATGTGCGGACACACTAGATTAGATAGAATAAGAAATGAACACATTAGAAACAAAGTGGGAGAGTAGCACCAATAGACGAGAAAATTAGATAAACACGATTAAGATGGTTTGGACATGTTTATAGGAGACCTTTAGATGCACCTCGTGCGGCGTTTAGAAGGTAGAGAATCACTCACACAAATCAAAAGAGGAGAGGTAGCCTAAAAAAGACTTGGAAAGAAGCTATTAAACATGACATGTTATACCTAGAAATAAACGAAAATATGGCTTATGACCGTAAACGATGGCGCGATATGATCCGTATAGCCGACCCCACGTAGTGGGATTAAGGCTTAGTTTGTTGTTGTTGTTGTTGTTGTTTTTGTTTTATTTTGCTACCGCAATTACATCGGTTCAGTATATAATTTTGTTCTATTTTCAATTTGGAATTTTATCTTGAAATATTTCGTTATGGGGTACACAGTTATAATTGATGCATCTTTTTAGCAGCATGCTACAATATGATATATAGTAGACCTTACCATAGTTTCAGAACTTATGGCTCATGAATTTGAACTATGGTTTATGACTTTATGTCAGTGTTTAAACATCTACTCATAAGCTCTGTTGTAAAAATCATCATTGTCTAGCTCCGCTTAATTCCCGCCTAGGCGATAGGCCCTTCTTGTCCGCTTACCAATTTTTTTTTTCCGATTAGGTCTGCCTAATCCCGCCCAGGTCCCGGAGCCTAAGCGCTAGCCCCAGTCTGTCTGTCATACCCCCTTAAAGTGAATTTAGCTAGAATTTATTCACAACTAAGTTAAGATTTTATATATCTCAAATACAATCAATACTTTACAAATATAGCCCTTTATTATAATTTTTAAAATTGAACTTCACATTTTATTTTAAGAGTACCTCAATCCACATTGTTATTGTTCATTATACAAAGGGATAATTACAAAAATACACATGAGGTATGTGTTAATTACATAAAAACCCATAGGTTTTTTAAAAATGACAAAATAAAAATGTATGATTGTATTACACTTTATCCCTTTCTTAAGCAAAAAAATTTCAAACACCCCCTCACACTCGTAAAAATATCGCAAATACTCCCTTACATTTAACACAACCAAATCTGAAGGGTCTTTTTTTGTAATTTTATACATCTGTGACTTTTTCTATAATTAACCCAAACCTCAGGGTAGTTTTTGTAATTATCCCTTGTAAAAATATATGTCGAACTTATGAAACACATTGGTTATGTCAAAGCTTTGGAAAAGCCTATTTGTAATAATATTGTTGTTGTGACATGTCAAGTTTATCAACAATATTAGTTCTTTTATCATCAATTTGAGTAACAGATTAATTCTATTTTTAGAATTGAAAATCTCAACCAAATAGACCGAAATAGTCCATTTCAGTCTAAGTACAACTTTTTTTATACATAAATGTTGTATTTCAGTATAACCGCAGAAAAGGAAAAATTGCAAAATTGGTCCTATAACTATAGAGGTATTGCAAAATTAGCCCTATAACTTTTAAAGTTGCAATTTAGTCCTTTGACAATTTTGCCATTTAGCAAAAATAATAATTTTAATTATGTAATTTTGGAATTTGGCAATTTTAGTCTTTTATTTTTTAGTTATGGCAGTTTTGGTCCTATTATTCAAAATAACAAATATTGACATATTTGTGCGTGTTTTTATATTTTCATACTTAGAAAATAATATATGTATAGCCCGTATCTCAAATTTTTTGATCATAAATCTAAATTTTTTCTATCATTAGGCAATCTATAGTGTAAATAGAGTTGTCGAAAGCAGGCGGGCGGCCGATCCATGACTCGCCAAAACCCGCCACTTGGCGGGACAGTATTGGCCCACTGAGAAAACCTCAGCCCAACCCGCCTTGGGTTGCGGGTTTGGGGGCATTTGCCCGCGTAAATTTAAAAAAATGAAAAAAATGTTTTTTTATTCATATTATTAACTTTAATAAATTAAATATACTAACGGATAACAAGTACATATTTTATAAAAATATTATATACAATTTTATAAGAAATACAAATATAAAATATCAATTATACTATTTTTTTGTCTATTTTATCTAATTTTTCTTTTTTTTTTTTTTGTAAATTTCGGCGGGCTAGCCCGCCACCCTCCCGACTCGACCCGCCAAGCCTCGACTGCAGCCGGGCTAGCCGTTAGGTCCGCCCTTTGGCGGGCTACTAAATACTTAACCCACCCTCTACCTTAGGCGGGGCGGGGCGGGGCGGGCCTGACCCGTTTTGACAGCTCTAAGTATAAATTGATCTTGATATATTGAATATTTTGGCTATCAAGAGCATTTTGGGAATAATTAAAATATTGAAATAGCCCTTTAAGACCAATTTTGCATCAAATTAAAACTTATAGGACCGAAACTGCACAAATATAAAACTTACGGGACCAAAATTGCACAAAAAACAAAACATACAAAACTAAAATCGTAATTTCAAAAGTTACAGGACTAATATTACAACTCCTCTATAGATGCAGGACTAATTTTGCATTTTCCCAGCAGAAATGGTGTGGCAAGCACAACTTTTTTTTTTCATTTTTATAAATGTTGTATTTCAGTAGAATTTTTTTCCCCCTATCATATATGCCCCTATATATTATTTTATTTTCAAATTGGAAAATATGTTTATTTTGAAATTTATTTTTTAAAATAATATTTAATGGATATGCTCTTTTGTCAATAAACTCTAATCAAAAGAATAATTTTCATTAGACGGAGTTGAAAATGAAAATAAACCCAAAACCTTCCAAGATTTATGTTTTCGTGGGTTGAATTTATATTGAAAAATTGAAAGAGTGTTAGTCAAAAACAAATTATTTAAGTGGAATAAACTAAAATAATTGTAAACTTTTTTACCTAACCTTTTTCTCGTATCTTGCGAAGCTCTCATGGGATCAAACGTGGGCGGTATATGATATAGTTGCATATTTTGTTTCTCGCTATCAATCTGTGAGAGAAAAAAAATGTGGATTTTCGGAAGAAAAGGGGCGTCAGGGTTTTCAGCTTGCTCAACAGCTGAGGAAGTTTCACGAGGAATTGATGGCTCTGGTCTCACCGCCATTGTCACAGGTCATTTTTTCTCACTTTGGTTCTTAATCAGAATATGCTTGAATCTTGATTCTGATTAGGGTTCGTTTCGATATGGTATAAACTTCCGTTTTTGGTATGCTGCGATTCTTTGATGAGTTAATTATTGAATGATGCACTTTTTTTTTTTTCATTTTTTATTGGATCAAGGTTCTAATATCTGTGATTAAAGTTTTTGATACTTGGTTATTTGTTACAGTAAGTCTTGTTGTTTGCTACTTGATTGCTACTACGGTATGTAGTTTGTTAATTATTTCTGAGGAAAATGAGTATTGTGCAACTTCATTTTTGTTAGATTATTCTTTTTTAGTGCAGTCTCTAAGGATTATATATCAACTCTGCTCATCGTAAAACTCTAGAGGTTGTTTACTCCGAGTATTCTTCTTCCTCCTGTCATCAGTGATTTCAACATCTTTTGATAAACGAAGCTCTCGCCCTTTTCTCTTCTCAACCACTCGCAACCACCGTAGGCGGAAATCCCACCACCGTTCATCGCCGACATCTCCAGCCTTCATAGCCACTCAAGGTGAAAAGGCCCAGCTTTGAAACCCCAACTTTCGAAATCCTAAGAAATTTCACTCAAAAGCAAAAAGCCCCAACCTTGAAACCCTAGTCCAGAAAATTTCAAATTAATCAAGATGGGGACTGAAACGACACCGCTCAGTGTCGAACGCCGCTGAAGCAGCTCCACCGCCTCCATTCGCCGAATTTCTGGTTTCTCCGGTCACATTTACCGCTCTTTATCGATTGCCCGGTCGCACCCACTCAACCTCGTAATTTCGGTCAAGATGATTACATGAACATTTTTCCGCCTCCTACTGAATAACAGCTTCCCCTATGGATTTTCTCCTCTTCCCCGAGATATCGCCTCCCAATATACATGGCCCAATCACGTTTCCGTCGCCGTCTCCGTGCGACCGCTCTCCTCTTAAATCTCCGCACCTCCAAAGAAATACCCAAGCAACTTCTTCAAACACCGCCGTTGTCCATCAAGAACCTACTCCCTTCCGACAAATCCTCATGAAATCTGTGGTAGTTGCTCCTTCGCTGAAGACGTTCACGGTGGTTCTCTCCTTCCGATTAGAAAGGGTAATCGCTTTCCTTAAAATTTCGATGAGATTTATGAATCCCGTCGTAAAATTTGTGAACAATCTCTTATTGGTAAGCACTTTATACAACAAAGGTGATAAACCATTTTCTTCGCCCAACTTCATGCTAAATTGAAGGATTTATGGGGTTTGTCTTCAAATTTTCGGATTATTTCTCTTGGCAAGGGCTATTTTAATTTGCATTTTAATAATTTGTTTGATCGTGATGTGGTTTGGCGTAAAAAAATTTGGTCATTATCTCCAGGGTTTATTCCGACTTGATCGTGGACTTGATTTTGACCGGATAATGTCGAGGGTTTATTGCCTGATTTGGGTACGTATATTTGGTTTAAGCTACGAATATTGGCATCAGGAAATTCTTTTGGGTATTGCTCGGCCGTTCGAACGCCAATCAAGATTGATAATAACACTTTGCATGGCATGATGGGTCACTATGCTAGGGTTCTTTGTGGATGTGGATTTATCGCATAGTTTGCCCGAAAAAATGATGATTGAACGATCTTTGGACACTCGGGTTTTGTTTTCTTCAATTATGAGCGGTTACGAGTTTTGTCGGCATTGTGAAATAGTTGGACATTCTATTTCATTTGCGAGAAAGACTTTGGCTTCTAATGCTCCTAGACGTGGTCGTAGCCTTTCCGGAAGCTTAATCATCGGGAAATATGGTGAACACGACAAATGATTTGGTTGATGGGAAACATTTGAACATGCGGTTTGGTGGAACCTCTTGATAGAGTAATGCACCTAAATCTCCTTCCGCAGGTAACCCTTCTAACACGCTACTTTTAATGCTTTTCGCTCTTTCTTGGGATTGGAGATAATAGTGAAATTGACGACATCGTAGGATGCCGCTAGAAACGGTTGCACATATTGACAATCCTATTTTGGAGATTGAGGTGGGGTCGACTCAGGGATATGGTTGATGATTCCCACCCCCCATGTTAGTCTTTTATGGCTAATAGGAATGATAGGTCATATGGTAATGAAGCAAATGAGTCTCGAATCGGGGCGTTGGGAACACTATGGGAATATTGATCTTACGGTGTTACAAGGATGTCAATCTCGATACCATTTTCCTCGTTGCACAATTCGGATAATTTTCATGGATACCTTAGCGGATAAAAAACTCCAGAAATTCGACAAAAACTCTCTGTTGTCCGAAAGGAGGGTCCTTCTAGGCCGGCCGTTAGAGTTCTGTTGGGAGTCGAATATCATAATTCTATGAATATGGTAGCCTCTACAGATCATGGGCGGATGAGATTGAGGAGGAATCCCGGGATAATCAAGCGGCTCTGCATGGGAGCCGTGACAATCAATGAATATTCTTCACTGGAACGTTCGAGGGATTTGAATGATCTCTCGGGCGTTATGCTCCGTCAAGATTGCTCTCTTATAAAGCCAGATTGGCTTTGCACAGTGGAAACTAAAACGGATATCTCGCCTATTCATTCCTCTTTCTGGTCGAGCATGGGATTTTCTATTTTGGCGATTAATCAACGACTGGCATGCATTCTAATATATGGATTCTTGTTTCTACTCGTTTTATTTCGGCAAATTGTTACATATGTCCGATCAACTTGTTTTGGTTGAAGCGAGTTTGTCGGTAGGTAATATCCGTATTGTTTTGTGCATGGGCATGCTTCTTATGTTCGGCGTCGTGATCTTTGGCGGGATTTGTTGGCTCCTCGGACTCTAATTATCCGGTCGTGGGGATTTCAATGCGGTGTTGGGTGCTTCTTAACGTCGTAGTTTGCATGCTCTGTAATGCGAATTCTGTCGGGAATTTTTGAGCTTTATTGAGGATGGCAGTTGATTGATATCCTTCGTCCGGTCATAAATTTACTTGGAAGGTCGTATGCACACGGGTAATCACGTGGAATCTCGTATTGATCGGGTCTTGACAGAGGATTCTTGGGATTATGGGAAATGGTTCATTGCCACGTGTTGCCTCGCACTATGTCGGACCATCATCCTATTTCCATCACTTGTAAGACACTTCTTTGTCTACTCCCGGACCTTTCCGGTTTGAACATGTGGACTCTTGATGACGGGCTTTATACTGGTGATTCACGATTCTTGGTTTTTCCGACATCCTCCGATTCTCTCCTTGGGGTAGGATTCGGGCAAGCTTAAACGTCTCAAAGCTCGCCAGGAATGGAATCGATGTTTTTGGTAATGTCTTTCAAAGAAAAAGAGTCCATTCTCTCCTCCATTACCTCGATTCAAGATACCATTGCATTTGAGGGCTATTCGAGGAGCTTTTTTGTCAAGTAGAGTCTAATGCGATGTTAGCCGAGGTTTTGAAGCGAGGAATACGAAATGTTACGTCAAAGAAGCCGTATTTCTTGGCTTAAAGATGGGGACCGCAATACTACTTTTTTCAACGTGCCGCTAAGATTCGTAGATGTCGGAACTCCATTTCTTCCCTTATTATTGATGGAGAGCTTTGTAGAGATCTGTTATTATCACGGAACATGTCACTCAAGATTACGAGAACCTTTTCAAAGCGTCTTTTGCTCTACTTCACATTCGTTGCTTGAGATCTCCTCTCTTATTGGACCTTGAGGTCAACACTGTTCACAATCAGGATCTCACGAGTCGTCCGACATATGATGAAGTTAAAGATGCGGTCTTTGATATGGACCCTTTGAGCGCTCGGCCCCGATGGCTTTCCGGGAAATTCTATCGGTTTGCTTGGGAAGTGGTTTCGATGATGTGGTTCATGCCGTTCAACACTTTTTTGATATCTTGGGTGATTCTAGGGCTTAATTCTAGTTTTGTGGTTCTCATCCCCAAGATTTGAAGCGGTCAAAATTGATCAATTTCGACCTATTGTTCTTAGCAATTTTTGTTTAAAATTATCACTAAAATTCTCTCCTCTAGATTGGCCCCGATCACAAAAGATCTATCATCTCTCCGATTCGGTTTGGTTTTATTGTCGCCGTATTATTCATGATTCGTCTCTATTGCTTGGAGTGCATTAATTGTTTAGATCGTCGGGCGTATGGTGGTAATATGGCCATCAGGTGGACATTCGCAAAAGGCTTTTGACACACTTTCTTGGGATTTCTTGTTGCACGTCATGAAAGCTTTTGGTTTTCAAATACTTTTTGTGGTTGGATTACTAGCATTCTTGATCCGCTAGACTCCGATTCTTTTGAATGGCTCGCCGGTTGGGTATTTTGGTTGTTCTCAAGGGGTCCGTCAGGGGATCCTCTGTCTCGCTTTCTCTTTTGCATTGCAAGAGGTTCGAGTAATCTTATTAGTCGTGCAAGCTCAATCTCAGGCTCTCATGGGTATTCGGGCGGCCGCGACATCTCCTTCCCATCTCACTTGTTATATGCGGACGATGTGATTATTTTTCGCCAGGCATCTAAAGCCATCTTTGGCATTATTTCGCGCATTATTTCAGATTATGAGCATGACTTTCGTGCCAATATGCTAATCGGGACAAGTCTACCATTTATTTTGGTAAATTTGTGCGTCATAAGCGGGCTATTCTTGGCTATTAGAATGCGGGAGGAAACCCGCCTTTTATTTACAGGGGTTCCGCTTTTCGGGAGCTCTGGCGGATGCATTGGAACCTATTGTGGATCGTATTATTTGCAAATTCGAATCTGGAAGGGCATTCTCTTTCTATGGCGGGTCGTGTCTGCTTGGTCAATTCTGTGATCTTGATTCTGTTGTCCACTCAATGATGGTCATAGGTGGCGGCCGCATTTTGACTCGTCGTTTGGACCGAGCCGCTCGCAATTTTATTTGGTGGAGACATCACAAAGAAGGGGGGTTGGTCATTGTTCCTTGGGCACGTATGTGTGCTCCTACTGCTCTTGAAGGTGGTTTGGGCTTGCGTTCGATCTCATCTATGAGAATGCATCCTTTCTACGATGCGCATGGCTTGGGATATTTTGGCCGGGTTCATTAGCGGCTTGTTTCCTTCGGAGCATGATTTTGGATCGGTCTCTTGAGCTAAGGCCACTCAGGTTACTTCTTCACTTTGTCGGGTTTTCCGCTTACATCTCCCCTTAAGGAAGACTCATTGGATTATCGGGACGGCACCTCTATATCTTTTTGGTGGGATAATTGGCTTGGATATAGTATTGCAAATAAGATGGGCGTTCCTCTCGGGCCAGAAGAGATTATCTCGGGCGATTTACGATTATTTAGTTGATGGTGTTTGGCACTTCACTGTTCATTCGAATTGTGAGGATATTGTTATGGACATCTTGACTATGCTGTTGTGGGTGAAGATGATTCTCGTGTATGGTGCAGATCGGTTCGGCTCTGTTTCTTCTCGTATTGCTTATTGGCATCTTCACCCGAGATTTCCGGTGGTTCGTTGGGGTAAGTGGCTCTGGAATCTAGTATTCCAACACGTCGATCTATGTTAGCTTGGCGCTTGATTCATAATAAGCTTCTTTGTGGGGTCATTTGCGGAAGCGCGGGATTTCGGACTGCGGTTTGTCGGCTTTGCTTTCAGATTCGAGGATCTCGATCATCGCTTGGGGACGCCCATTATTCGTTCTAATTGGGAGTATTTCACCGGTCTATTCAATGTACGAGTTGGATTTTCCGCTGGCATTTGGGGGTTATTCTTGAGTTTGGATGTGAAAAGCTCTCAAATTCTTTTTGTGGAAGTTAACGTTGATTACCTTTCTTTGGGTGATTTGGTCTTGTCGCAACAAGGCGGTGTTTTGAGTCCAAGTTCTCAAATGTTGCTATTCGTGCTTTCAGTGCTTTTTCTTTTATTAGGAAACCCGCCATGCTCCTATGGGCTTCATGCATAATGATTTGCTTGATCTATTCATTTTGAGGATGTTGGGTATTAGGGTTGTCATCGACGGCTAAATCCCCTGTATTAGTCCGTTGGAATCTCCTCTCACTTTGGTTGGATTAAAATTAACACGGATGGGAGTGCCATGGGGTCTCAGGGGGATTACGTGTGGAGGTGTTTTCCGTAATTGTCATGGCCGTTCTTGGTTGTTTTACTTTGCACCTGTGCACGTCGGGTTCGCTTTTCCGGGCGAGATTACGGGGGCCATCACGGCTTGTGAAATTGCTCTTGATAAGGGATGGCAATTTATTTGGCAAAGCGATTCCTCATATATCATTTCGATCTTCTCTTCTTTTCGGTGGATGTTCTGGGTCCTAAAGGGCGACTTTTACTCTTTATATCGTCGCCTCCGTCGAATTCATTTTAGGGCATCTCACGTTTTTCCGAGGCTAATCGTCAGCGTTGCCGATGCCCTTGCTAAGCAAGCTATATGTGGTGGGTAACACGGTGGGATGTCGCTCCAAACTTCCTTCGTGATGTTATTGCTCTTGATCGTACTTTACTTTACCATATTAGATATTAGTTCATTTTTTCCTTCATCATAAATGCGGCTTGTGGTTGTTTGCCTTGGATTATTCGTATTTATTCTTTTCGGGGGTACTCTTTTTTTCCTTCTAAGGGTTTTCCCACAAGGGTGGGTTTTACCTTAGAAGGTTTTAACGAGGCCCCATCTTAAAGGCTAGTGATCGGCCTTGTGATCAACATTCTATTTTTCTTTCTTTATTTATTTTGGCCTCCGGCCTTTTACTTAAAAAAAAAAAAAAATATATCAACTCTGCTCTATCCATATAGTTTATGACAAGCTTTCTGTGGGGATCTTTTCGCAAGTTTTTTGGCGGATCTTTTTTTCTTTGAACTTTAAAGAGTGTGGTCGAGACTCGAGAGTAGTGATATTTATTTCAAACTTAATATTATGGACAAACTTACGCTATTACAATATGTGACTATGTGAGAGTATAGGTTCTGTCATGGTATTGAGCTTTGCCTTTGGTGCTGCATCTAGCTGTTGTTGGCACATGTCGAGTTTTCAGATCATGTTTTAATTTTTCCCAACTCTTTTTGTGTAAAAAAAGCTATTGTTAAGCTCTTCATATTTAAGTCGGTTAGAAAAATCATTGGGCTCATAAATTAGACCAAATTACATGTAGTGAGGTAAGTGAGAAGTGCGTGAATAATCTTATCTTTATCTCAGATATGTCCCTCGTGTGAAAGTTAACATATATCAAGTGCATCATAGAAGTGTGGGAGTAGGCTTTGTTGAGTTAAAATGATGTATGCGGATGTGAATCTATTGAACTGAAAATGTTTCTTAGTCGATGGCTTGATTGAAGGTGCAGATTTGTGTACTTATCTTTTCTGTGTTTAATGATTTGATTTTGCTCTTTTATCTGATACGTGTTTCAGGAGCATCAAGTGGCATTGGAACAGAGACTACCCGAGTCCTTGCGTTATGTGGTGTACATGTAATTATGGCTGTACGTAATGTGGACATTGGTAAAAAAGTTAAAGAAACAATAATCAAAGAGATCCCTGAAGCTAAAATTGATGTCATGGAACTTGATCTCGGCTCTTTTGCATCTGTTAGGAAATTCGCATCAGAATATAACTCGTCGTCTCTCCCCTTAAACCTCCTCATGTGAGTTGGGATTTAACTTTCTTAATAGCAGCACATACACAAATGTTCTTGAATGCCCATTGCTTCGTTATGTTTCTTAGCCATCAGTTAAGTCAAATCATGGTATGCTTTGCATTGGAGATCTGTTTTGTCTTTAAACTAACATCTTTCCATATCTGAAAGTAATAATGCAGGGGTTATGGCTCCTCCTTTCATGCTTTCACAAGACAACATAGAATTGCAGTTTGCAACTAACCATCTAGGTATGTTTTCCTGCAAAATTTCAAATTTTAGCTGTTAACCATGTAATCTTTCAATGTATTTATGAATTTTATAATCTTTTCAATTCGTGTTTCCTGACGCAATAATTATGAGTCTGCTAATTTTTGTGCTGATAAATTAAGTAATTATTCAATTTAATTTTGTTGATCGTATGGTCTTCATTTGTAAATTCCTTCAGTGTACTATATTTAGGGTAACAGTTTTAATTTATTTATCTTCAAAGCATCAACCTTTTCATTTTCTAGGTGTATGGTCTTCATTTGTGAATGTGTAATTGAAATTTAATTGAAACCCTCATCAAGGACTAAATGTATAAACAGTTTTTGGTAAGAAAAATATCATAATTGCGGCAAGAAAGCTCTCGTCTTAACCAGTTTGTTTGCCTTTTTGCCCAAAACATAATGTTGTTGATGCTTCTACTATATTATCTTATTTGTTCATCGTGTGCTTTCTTCTTCTGAATTATCAAGTTAATATGTTCCTCTCTTTATATACAAACATGTTCGTCAGTTTGTCCTTTTATATTTCCGTTCGTAGGTCATTTTCTTTTGACCAATCTTCTACTGGATACCATGAAAAAGACTGCACGTGAGAGCCAGAAAGAAGGAAGAATTGTCAATGTTTCATCATCAGGTCATAATTATGCGTATCGTGAAGGCATTCGTTTTGATAAAATCAATGATAGTTCAAGGTAAGTTTTGATGAAGTTTTTCAACTGACTCATCTATGACACTAATCTTATATGTAGCCAGCTACTCCATTGCTTCCCATATTGAATGTGTCGTTTTGAATTAGCATGGAGTTTTTTATAATTGTTGGAACACTGAAAGATTTAGTTAAAATTTTACCTGAAATTTGTTAGTGTCACATCATTATTTTAGGTGAGCGAACTTTCAAACAGAAATATTCCCGTTTTAGAGATGAGACATTATTTAACTGATGTTCCAGAAACAAGATGGCATCATTCAATTTGAGATTCATTGAGTAATAAATAATCCTGCCATGTTTCAACATCTTCAAGGCACTATTGACAGCAATTGGCATTTTAATTTGTTCAATAATCTTTGTACATAATAGCTCACACAAATACAATCTAATAGTATAGTATGGTCGAGCATTTGAAGGTTTGGACAATTATCCAAATTTTACATAAAAGCTACAAATGCACAAAAGCTTAAGTTGAACTCTTCTGGCGAATAAAAGTGAGTTTAGACAGTGGACAAAGTAGATGAAAATTTCTTGTATAAATGTATGAGAAAATTTATAGGTGTTTCTTGAGTGCCAATGCTATAATTGGAATAAATAAAATTTGATCTTGTTAATGGTAATAAAAACTTTTATACATTTACAATACATATCGATACTTGAGTTGTTCATCTTTTTAGCATACATTTAACTTTCCTTCACTTTTTAGTATACATTGTTTTGCGGAAGGATCTAAACCTTCCACAACATTTACTAGATCCACATTTTAGTAGGAGGAAAAATGTTGATCTCAAGATTAACCACCTGTAAAGCCCTGTGTAAAGACATTCCGGTTTTGTATTTGAGTTCATTAAATTAGTATTGGATGTCTTATTTTCTTACTAGAAAATTCATTTAATAAGTTGTCTCCTATGTTATTGCTGTACAGTTACAATACCGTATTTGCTTATGGACAGTCAAAGCTAGCCAACATATTGCATGCAAATGAACTCGCAAGGCGCTTGAAGGTAATCCTGGTGAACAAATTGTCAGGGGACATGAAAACAATTTTAAGCTTTGGTTGGGTTCTGGGTATAATTGTCTTTGCAAATGCAGTTTGGCAACACTTTATTTGCAAGTTTATATTCATATCCATATTATATTAATAAGGTCTAAGTTTTTCTATAGGTCTCCTTAATAAATGCTTGTATTGGATCTTCAAGTAGAATATAGGGCGGAGTAAATGTTTGTTGATTATAGTTTGTGAAAACCCTGCATCTTATGTGTGCCTTTTTATCTCAGATGCTCGACTGGTACTACTCGGTTTTGCTTTTTCCTTTTCACTTAACCTACACTAACTTTTTACTAGCAAGTTAAACAGACCTAAATCTGAGAGACCTGAAATTTTTTTAAAAAATAAATTTATTGTGAACTAAAAACGGGGCATGAATGGCTGTTTTCTGTTGTCAACATGCAATTTCTCTCTCATCCGAGGTTTAACATGTAGCAGTTTAGTTTGCTTGACTGCTTGAGTAGAATTGAATTTTAATTATTTTTCTTGATCTTGTATTTAGATTTATGCTAGCAGGCTGTAAACTTCCATTATATGTGCCAAAGTGTGATGTCTACACAAACACACATGGATACCAGCTATTTGAAAATTTTAAAAATGGCTCCTTGTTGAAATTGATCCCGCACGTAGCAGCAACTTTAGGTTATTGAACAATGTGAAAACTACAATTCTACTAGTAAAAAGCTGTATATACATAATTGAAGTCCGCAATTTCATTTTTGTTGACTGTGCGGGATATTCACGGTATGAATTAATTAGCATGCTTCTTTAGTGATATGTGAGATTTTTCGTACGTTATATGCTAGTAGAAAAGTGTAACACTTGGTTTTTTCTACAACAGGAAGAAGGGGTTGAAATAACTGCTAATTCACTACATCCTGGAGCAATTGCCACCAACCTTTTGCGGCATCATGGTATCATTGAAGGTGAAGCTCTAACCCACTTTTATATAAAAAAAAATTAATAAAAGTCTAAAGATGATTGAAATTTGAAAGACTGTATTTTGGAAGTATAATTTGATAATGAACCTACAGAGACCATTCTATTATCGAGAAAATTGCAGGATGCGATATAGAAACAAATACCCCCTTAATGTACTACAAATACCACTTGAGGTCTGTGTTTGTTTTACAAAAAACCCTGGTGTAATTTGTAAAATAAAAACAAATGTGGAGGAAATTTGCAATTTTTAAAGATAAACTTTATTTTTTTGTAATTAGACTGAACCTCATAGGCAATTTTTGTAATTTACTCATTGAAAAATTATAAGGAGCCATGAATTAAAAGGGAACGGGACGGAAAGGGGCACTCGTGAAACCCTCTCTCCGGTAGAAGAGAAGATGAAATATGTTTGGTATCTGCAGTTAAAATCTTGGCGTCTGATGTGTGTAATATTTTTGCCTTTACAGGTGCAGTTAACTGGGTTGGTAAATATTTCCTCAAAAATATTCCTCAGGTTTGTTAAACCTTTCAGTATCTTTCCACTCCAATCCAATCATTCAGATAACGCTCGCTTTATGCGATCACGGAGTGTTTGCAAACTCTTAAGAAAAAGCAATTATCAGCTTCTAGATGAAAAAAATTGTTTTTGGTTTCTAGAAGCTGAGAATCACTTTTTCTTTTTTTAAGTTTGCAAACTCTCCTGTATAAACTTCTTCAACTGAACTCATTTCTCGTTTGGTCCCAGGGGGCAGCAACAACATGCTACGTAGCTTTGCATCCACAGGTTAAGGGAGTAAGCGGTGAGTATTTTGCGGACAGCAATATTGCTAAACGGAGTTCGCTCGCCTCAGATACAGATTTGGCGAAGAAACTCTGGGATTTCAGCTTGAATCTGACCGAGCCCAAGTAAGTGTGTTGCTGTTTGATGTGTGGAATGTTGTGATCACATTTTATTGCTGTGCTATCGCATCGACATGTAAGAGTTGATATTGTCTTCGTCCTTTTATTGTTCCTGAAAATTGTAAAGATGCATGAGTATGTTTGAGCTTGAAAAATTTATGAAAACGTTTGTGATGAAATCTTGGATTGTTTTGTTGATGGTGCAAGTGAGATCAAGCTCATGGGCTTATGAATAATTAAAATAAATTTACATCAATAAATGAGATGAAGGCATGAAGCTCATGATCTTTAAATTTTAAATAATTAAAATAAGATAAGTTGAATCGAGTTGGGTATGAAAATAAAAAACTTAAATTCATTTATACAGTTAAAACGCGTTCCAAATGAGGCGAGTTTGGGGTAGGTCTGGATTGGATCAATTGCCATTCGAGTTAGGGAGTGTTTGCAAACACAATTGTCATTCGAGTTGGGGAGTGTTGGCAAACACTTCCGCGAAGGAAGTGATTTACTGTTGCGGAAGTGGCAAGTAGTTGATGATCATAAGTTGTTAGTGTTTGCAAATAGAAGCTGTAAATATATTACCTTAAGAGCGAGTGATTGTTGATAAGTTGTAAAAGTGTTTTATTTGTGTGCAAAAGTTAAACCAGAAGCATAATTAGAAATCTAAGCACCATTTTCCTTGGCAGATTTTGTTTAAAAGGAGTAGAATCTGATATTTGCAAATACTAAAAAATAAATTGTTGGATCACATATATGGGCTGCTTTGTCTCAATTGTGCATCCCTCTTACCATGCCTCGGGCCCAAAAACAAGCAGATTTTTTTATAGCAAACATGCTAAATTTACACATATGAAAGCAACACACAACATCCCAATTATTTGTTAACACATGTCCATCATCCAATGTAGTGAATCAGGAGATGGATCACAAAAAGTGGAATAGATTTCCATAAAACATGCAATGCATATTGGAACCGATACATTGTTGTACTAAACAACACACGTAGCTCAAGTGGTATTACTAACCCTTTATAAGGGTGATAACCAGGGTTTGAACCCTATATCTTTCAGTTTATTTGGAATTTATCTCATCCCTCCAACCAAGATACTCCCAACTTATTAACAAAAATTTGAAATTAAGTGCTAAAATAAAATTAATTATTAACTAATTACATTCAAGAAAATAATACTTCCTCCTTCCTAAATATATAGTTTGGTTTGACTTTTAACACAAATTAAGGAAAGTATTGGAAACTACAAATATGCTAAATATTTACTTGATTTACCCTTATTTAGTGAACATTATAAATTATAAAATGCATATTAAATAGGGTTATAATAGTAAAAGAATAGAAAATGTACTATTAAATATAGAAAAAGTGAACTATATATTTGGACATCCTAAAAAAAAGAATAGTGGTATATATTTGGGACGGATGGAAAGATTATTTATGATGAGATGGATTCATGACAGGTCGAACATGACACATCAGCAACGTTTTGATCCGGCTTGAACTCACCTCAAGTGGAACATATTTGGATTTGAACTCGTCCCATTATCATTCTTATAGTTAGTTATAGATGCCATAATGCCTTTTACAATTTGAAGTAAATATTGCAGAAATTACATCTACTCGAGAAGATCGAAAATTGACTGGTGAAGTATTAACATCATAGAAAATCTCAATATGTACATCCTAACCAACTCAACCAGTAGAGTCGCGATTCAATGGGATTGGAATTTTAATAGAAATGCGAGTGCTATTTTTATTTTATATGTAACTATTAATATAACTTAGTAATTAGTGATATTCTGATATGATGATATATTTGATGTATCATGTATCCATTCAAGTAAAAAATATATCACTTTGCTTTCAATATCCTATTAATTTTGATGTCATGTAGGGAGAAATTCTCAATTGGGCTTTATGTCAATGTAACTTACAAGAATAAAAATAGTGACATTAACCTCTTAATTAGTCCACTTTGTATTGTTGGTCTAGTATGCAAATTGGGTAAATATCTAAAGATTATAATCATCCCAAATCTTCAATTTTGGCTTATCTTCAATCTTGACTCACACATTTCCACTAAGTATATTACCTATATCTCGTGCAATTTTTTCCTTTTTTTTTAATTTCTTTTTGTTTATTGGGGAAGGTAGATTGTCAAATCCATTTTCATAATCTTTTGTACATGTTGGTAGAAGAAATACTTTCTGATTTTTTATTATGAAACAAGAACCTTTATGAGGAGTGTCGGACTGGGCAAAGAAACTTTTGGGTTGAAAGGTTTGGGTTATTTCTTGTTCAAATTGGGTCTTTATTTTAAATGGGTTTTATTTTAAAGTTACTCCCTCTAGGAAAGGATAAATCAATAATTATAAATCTTTACTTTTGACAAAATTAAATACTATTAATGATCTGAAACTGCAGCAATCCTCATATTGAATTTCTATTATAATTAGTACTATTTTAACTCTTATTACAATTCCATCAATATATCCGATGTACAATTAAATAAGATTACTATTTCAAATGGGAATCGAATAGTGGTCTAGTGGATAATGACCCTCAAGTCCAAACTAAAGGCCGAGGTTCGATTCCCACCTAATTTCCTCCCCTGCCGGAATTTGTACTAAAAAAAAAAGTATTACTATTCTGAATAGTGTCTCAATCACATATTTCAATCAATATCACCATTACATACTAATTTTATGAAATCACATCATCAATTAATGCACACTTATCATGTATTTATATTATTGTATTACTAAAATAGGAGATGAAAACATTATATAAAATAAAGGACCCTGATTGGTGTTTCATCAATATACGCCAATGAGAAGAAGAATTGCCCACTTGAGAAGAAGAAAATAGGAGCCGCATTCTCCTCTTTTTCACTTTTTTATTCCACTTTCTATTCAACTCATGAATTGGATAAATACCGCGTATAAATAATATCATCTTATACACATGTCATTCATCCAATACAAAAGAACAAGAAGTGGAACAAGAAATCACAATCAGAAAAGACCCCAGATGTTGGTGCTTCAAAATAAAGGATCCGGATTGGTGTCTTATCAATGTACACATGTATTGATGGTCGTGCAATGAAAAATGAAATACTAATTGCGATAGAGAAATCAAATTATGTAATCCTTGTTTAAAAGTCGCCATCCCTCGCCGTTACACTTGAATGTAATTAATTAGCTACTTTATGTTTGATCATCTAATTTTAGATAATAAAAGGTTTATAAATATTAGGTATTTATAGTTGAAGTGTTCAAAAGTAAGCAGCCACTTACAATCATTCATAGTGAACTTGCTTTACATGGTTAATCATTAATGTAATTAAAATAACTATTATTTTTTAAGAAGTCAGAATAATCAAAAATTGTGCTCTATATGTCATAAACATAATTACAAGAAACAAAAAAGTTCAACAATAAAAAAGTCTATCGATAATTTATTCAATTCATTGAAATTTGTTGACATAACAAGATCAACAATTTATTTCTTATTTCAAGTAAAGAAATACAATGCTATAATTATTTCCCAAAAGTAGAAAAAAAAAGAAGAAAAATAAAGAATAGAAGACAAAAGGATTAATTCTGTCATCTTCCCTTTAACAAAAGATAAAAAAAAATGACCATTAGACCAAGTACACACAAATTGTTGATTCATTGTGAGAGGAACCTTAATTAAACCAAACTAATCACCCACTTTTTAGGTGGTGATTAATTAGTCCTTAAAAGGTATCTATCATAATGAATCATTAAAAGACTTGAATGTATAATACTTTATATTATGCATCATATTCACAAATTAATGATCCTAATAATTAACCCCATTAATCCCTTCCACATGTGCATGAGAAATGCCATTAGTGAAACCAATTTTGCCCAAAATTGGACCCAAGTCCCTTGGAAGCACATTTACCTTAAGGCCATCTTTCATGAACAATGTCAATGACATTTTTGCTCCACCTTGTGCTCCGCCAAAACCAGCCGGTGGCGGAGTAACACCGCCGCCGCTTATCGACTTCATCTGTAAATAAGCCAAGTCCTTCCCCAAACATATCCTTGGTCCCGCATTAAACGCGATTTAATTGGAATTGATCTATCGGCTCAAATTTCTTGCCATCTTCGGATAACCATCTTTCAGGCTTAAATTCTAGGCAATCGTCGCCCCATATGTACTTCATCCTCCCAGCCGAGTAGATCGAATAAGTGATATTCGATCCAGCTGGCACGAATGTCCCATCTGGCAATACATCATCGGCAATCACATGTTTGGAGTCCTCGGGCACAGAAGGATACAACCTAAGTGTCTCTGACAGAGCCGCCTTAACATATATCAATCGGTCAACTTCTTCAAATACTAGGGGATCATCGAGCCATTTTGAAGTGTCACAACCTCGAGTCTCCATTAAAATCGAGCAAATTTCGATTAAAATTTTCTCTTCAACCTTAGGGTTTAGGGTGACCAGCCAGAAAAACCAGCTCAGCGCCACAGAGGACGTGTCGCGGCCAGCTAGGATAAAATTGAGGGCCACATGTTGCAGAAATTTATCGGTGTACGATTCCCTTTTCTTCATAAACCTAGACAACAAATCGTCGTGCTGGGACCCGCCACTTTGCTGACTCACCAGCTCAAGCTTACGTGTATTGATGACATCAGTCATGTAGTCATCCACGTGTTTTAAGCTATGGCTCAAGCTGAGCTCCATTCCGAGCCGGAGCCATTTCTTGAATTTCCAAATGAACTCGGGCAAAATAAACCGTTGCAACGAGGCTTCGGTGGCTCGGTCGAAAGCCGAAGCGAAGCTGTTTTCGGGTAGGCCCGGAGAGAGAGTCTGTGGGTCCTTCCCGAAAGCCAAGCCGCATATGTTATCAAAAGTGAGCCGCAACAAAAGGTCTTGTAGATCGACCGGCTTGCCCTCGAGCTGAGCCGTTTCCAAAATCGGGCAGAACCGATTCTTGATGGCTCGGCTCACCCACCGAGCCATGGCTTGCCTTAGCGTCCGGGTGGTGAATTCCAGTGCGGCAGTCTTACGCTGGAACAGCCACGTGTCGCCATCAGAATTGAAGATGCCCTGCCCCAGCAAATCATGGAACACAGCTTGCCAGGTGGGGCCCTTGGGGTAATTATCGAACCTAACCTTCAAAATGTGCTCTAAATTTTTCGGATCGCACGTGACCGTCACGAGGCCCTGTTTCCGGGCCAGAAATGGAATTGCGAAAATGCAAGTCTGGTAAGTGCCGCTACAGGCCCGAAGATTGTCGGCGATCCACTCATGCATGCGGCTGTTGTTTTCAATTAGGCCCGGGAGACTACCCACAACGGGCCACAATTTTGGGCCCTTGGGCCCTTTCAGAGTCCTCGTAACTGATCTGAACCACACAAAATAAGCTGCTACGAAGGCCAAAATCATCATGACCGTTGATGTATCCATCGAGCCCAATTTTATTTTCTTTCACCTAAATAAAAATTGTTTCACAGTTCAGAAAATTAAAAAACTACTAAAATTAAAAAACAGAAATGCAAGAGTTTTTGATAGTACATACCAGAAAAAAAAATCTGTAATTGTATGAACCGGAGGGAGAAATTAAAGCTTCAAATTTGACTATGAGACATCAAAAAATATCAAAGTCCAATGTTACAAAAAAAAAAAAAAAAAAAATAGTATGGTATATGTGAAATTATGGAGAAATTAAGAAGAAAAAGGAGAAAAAATTGAGTTAAAGAAGAAAGAAAAAGGAAATGGGACGAGAGATCTGTGAGTGTTACAAGTGAAGAAATAAAGTGATTTATAGAGAAATAAAAGAGTGGCAATAAATAGGGGGTCGGCCTGTTGTTGTAACTATATTACATACACTTACATATATATATATACATAAATAAATAACCATCATCATCACTATATTTTTATTTTTATTTTTATTTTTTTTACAACGGAAACCCACAACTACTATCTACTATCTGCACAGTGGGTAAATTATCGGATTTGATACAATAGTTAGCATTAAGTAAACCACGTGAGACAAATCATCATGTGTGATGTCTCGACCAAATATAGTACGAAACGATGATTCGACTCATAAATAAAGCTCTAAACCAGAAACAATAAATGACAGCAGAGGTCGTTGGAGCACATAATTAAAAAAGCCCACAAAAGAGAAAAATATATAATCCCCACCTCCAAATTTGATATGTAATCTACCTCAGAGTTCAAAGAATATTGAGGAAAAAATCACAAAAGGGCTTGAAAAAGTCATCATCCCATTACGCGGCTCATTCATTTATTACCCACATTCAACTTTTTTTTTTCTCAAAGGTGTCCTACGTTACTCGTGGAAATTAAATAAATTTTATTTTATTTGAAAAAAAAAAAAAAAAGAGATAATATTATGCAATATACATACATAAGCTCACCTAATTTGGCAGGAAGGAAGCTCCTTCTTAAATTCCAGCATTGAATGAGGGGGAAAAAGTAAATGGGATTAGTTGAGAAAGCATGTACATACATGTGCATGCATATATATGTGCTTATATATATAATATAATGTTATATATGTGTGGGTGTGGTGTGTGTAGAGTAGGAAGGATGTGGAGATTGGACATTATAGCATTAGGGATTTGAGTGTTTAGTATGATTTTTCAATAGAAATGTATGATATTTTATTATTGAAATGCAAATGTATATATGATATTTCAAATACAAATGATCAGTTAAATGTTGTGTGTATAATAATGACATACATAATATTTATAATAATGACATTATCTTATATACGTGACATTCATATAGTGAATTGAATAATAGAAAATATACGATAGGAAATAAGAGGTTTATGGTAATAATAAGTGATAAGACATTATTTGAGTGTTGATCTCGTAATTTATATTATAAACTACATTTTAAATATGTGTTTGTTTAACATAATTTTATATTTTTTATATATATTTTCTGTATTATAGATATATACACACATATTGTGTGTGTATTATAAAATAAAATATTAAATTAAAATTAAAAATTCAAAATAGAGCCGGACCGACGCACCTGGATATGATGGTGAAAGATAGGGTCGGTAACATTTTTATGAATTTGAGACTCGATCCATCTCGAATTCGAGATTAGACTGATTAAATTTCTTTTATGATTTTAAAAATATTTAAAAATTGTTTTAACAGAAAATTGCATTCATAATTTGTTTAGATATCGTAAAATAATACAAAAACTAAAATTTGCAAGTTCATAAGCACTTATGACCACTAGCTTGTAGCTCAAGTGGTATCACTAACCCTTTATAAGGGTGTTAACCAGGGTTCGAACCATGTATCTTTCAGTTTATTTGAAATCCTCCAACCAAGATTCTCACTTATTAAAAAAAAGTTCATAAGCACTTATGGGGTTGTTTTCAAAAATTATAATTTCAAACATATACTGTTTTATTTTTATGTATTGAAAGTATGAACTCTTTATTCAGTTTTACAATATTCTTGGTTTGATTTTATATTTCCAATATGAGTATACATGTGATTAATGTGAAAGTATTTCTCCAATTATGTGTGTTTGTGTGTGTAGAGAGAGATCTTGAGCATGAATACATATACATATTAAATAAATGAAAAAAATTGCATGAGGCTGTCTCAATGAGTTCATGAAATGGATTTTATATCTAATTAGAATCCAGCCCACACGCCCACACCAAATCCGTAAAAGTTCATATTTTTGTGTTTAGTAGAATTCTTTTCATAAAATTAAATATATGAGACGGTGTCATATAAGATCACCTCTCAAATAAAATTATAATATAATGTTAAATAGGATGGATTTGAGACGATATGGATACAAACAGAGTTTGCCCAAAATACTAAACCCGAGCCCACCCAAAATTCATTTATTATCTCAAAATTTGTTCTAATATATGATCGATTTTGGATTAAACATGCGCTCACTAGCATCCTTGGATCTAACCAAATCCGTAAAAGTTCATATTTTTTATGTTTAGTAGAATTCTTTTCATAAAATTAAATATATGAGACGGTGTCATATAAGATCACCTACGAAATAAAATTATAATATAATGTTAAATAGGATGGATTTGAGACGATATGGATACAAACAGAGTTTGCCCAAAATACTAAACCCGAGCCCACCAAAATTCATTTATTATCTCAAAATTTGTTCTAATATATGATCGATTTTGGATTAAAACATGCGTTCACTAGCATCCTTGGATCTAACCAAGCTATTAATGTTTTTAAGTCCTATGTATTTACGTACACATATCATATCATATTTTTGGCCAAATTTTTAAGGTTAATGAATAGTTATTAGTACAAAGACTCATGATATTTGTGCATGCACTATCTATAAATGACCAAACTCATGAAGCTTAACCATTTTGGCTCATTAATTAGCTCGTGAGCAGGCTTGTAATTGGTAAGTTAGTTTGAACTCGTTCAAAAAGACTCGTTAAAATAAATGAATCAAAATTCAAGCGTAACGATATTCGGCTCGTTAGCTCGTGAGCAAGCTCGTATAAATTTAAGCTAATAGTTTGACTTTAAAGAAAGTTGCTTTTTTTTTTTTTTTTTGTGTGTGTATATGTACTGTTTTAAACTTGTAATGCATGTAATTTATGCGTATTCTCGGTCATCTTGACAAATAAGTTATAAATTTTATTGTAATAATGATACCAAATATTGTGTTAATTAATACTTTTGCTGTGAACATTCATTTAAATTTTATTTGATTCGTACATCTATAAATTCATGTATGATCCATTTTTATCCTTATTGAACCGAAGTTTTAACCCTTTTTTTATAACAAAAAGAAGATGACAAAAACTTGCGTGAGACGGTCTCACTGATTTAGATCGTGAGACGGAGCCCTTACACAAAGTTTTAAAGGTTTTTTTTTTTGATTTTATTTTTCTTAGGGTTTATATTTGTTTTTAGGGTTTATTTTATTTCTTGGGTTTATTTTTAATTGATTTGGGTTTTTAGGACTTTTAGTTTTTTTTAGGGTTTATTTTTTATTTTTTGGGTTTATTTTTGTTTTTCGGGTTTATTCTTCATGGTTCATGTTTTTCGGGTTTATTCTTCATGGTTCATTATTATTTTTAAATTTATTTTCATGGTTCATGTTCTCAAGACGGAGCCCTTAGGAGATCCGTCTCACGGATTTAGATCCGTGAGACCGTCTCACAAGAGACTTGCTCAAAGAAGATCATAGTATATACTTTCATGCGATCACTTCCGTACCATGTCCAGTGTTGAATTTCATTACCTTAGTCGGCGGCCTCTTGCTTTAGCATGATTTCGGGATGCCTATTTGATTCAATTCCAAACATGGTTTTAACTGCCCTTCCAACTCATTAGAGTCAGATTTCTTGACTTCTTACTTCTTATCGCCTCTTGACAGATCGTCCCTCAATGTTCGCTTCTCGTATGGACTCGTCATCTGATCCTGCAGATTGAAAGAGTAATCCGAAGAGCAGGACGCTAGTAGTCTTCCAGTAAACTTTACGGAAAGAAGTTAGAAACGCAACAAGTGAGAGATGCATGTATTACATACCATTTTTTTCTCATTTTATACTTAACTAACTAACGCAAATCACATACAGGGGCGGATCTAGGGGGGCTCCCTCCCCCAGTTTTTTTTTTATTTTTCTAAGGAACAAAAAATAAAAATATAATTATATGTTTTTTTAATGAGAAAAAAATAGTTGGGCTAGGGGGAAAATTTTTGGGCTAAGGGTAATAAAATCGGCTGGCTATGCCACTGATTATATATATATCTTAAAGAGCATATTGATGATCCTCTAGTTAATCACCAAAGTTACATTATTTTGGTAATTTTTTAAAATAAATGAAGAAAACTGCACAACGTAATATTGATATATAGGAGCTGACATTCCGTAGGCCAACATTATTAACATTATTATTAGCATTGTAATTATGTCAACAACCCTCTAATATGTAAAAGTAGGTGTTCACTTTCTAACAACATTTGCATATAATTAAGTTGACTATGTCAAATATTAAATGCTATTGAACATATATATATTAAGACACTTTTTCTGAATTTCTTGATGGCAAAGATAACCAATTTTTCAATTTGTTAATGGGTGTCAAGAATTCATTAATTGTTTTTTCATTTAACATGTTAACTTTTGGTAATTGGGGTAATAAAGTTTATTCTGGTACTCTTTTTGTATTATTGGACTATCTATATACGAGTACAATTTCCTTAGTTTTAAGTTTTAACTCTAGATCTTTAAATGCCTCTTCAACCTCTCAAGTTCAATTATTTTATTATATTATCCCCAAAATAAAATTTAAATATTTCACCTACTCAAATTTACATTTATTATAGTACTTTTCGCAGCTAGTATCATCTTTATAAAATCTTTAATGGAATGCTCTTGGTCAATAGCCACCAAGACTATGATAATGGGACCGAATTTTTCTTACAAAAAAAACATAACAATAAAAAAAATCATTTTCTTAATTTTACTTTCGCGAGGAAAGATATGAAGAAAAAAATGCACAATGGCAGTTGGAGAATAACATTTAAATTAAAATCTAATTAAATTTCATATTGGGGAGAGAAAATGTTATATCAAATAAAGATGAGAGTGCAAAAGTATTGAAATTAAATACACATTTATTTAGCATACATTTACCAACTGAAATAATTATTTCAAACTTAATTTTAGAAAAAGAAAATTTCTAGCAAACTTTTTGGGTATCTGCAATTTACGGCCCAATAATATGAGAAAAATGGCTACTACATATGGTGGGCCATAATTCTCATGTGAAAAGTCATGCAATTATAAAAAATATGACTATTTTCACATGCAAGAGTTGCTATCAAGATGGTTTTCATCACAAGGGTTTGCCTTTTCAGCAAAAATGAATCCCAACTCATATACCTATTTATTTAAATTTTACTATGGAGCAACCAAATTTCTTGAAAATCAGATCCCCTAAAATTCATGGATCATTAAAAATTCATTCAAAATTATTTCTAAAGTTTTAAAAATTAATAAAAAAGGATATTGTTGAACACTTTGTTTAGCACACTCAAGTTACTAAGGAAAAGAATTTAAACAAATAGAAAAAAACAACTAAATAAACTCAACTCTTGAGTAGCATTTGGCTAAAGTGACACTCCGTTCAAGATTGGCTCAACAAATTCAATAAACCTCAAGGACACAAAATTTTAAACTCCTTAAAAAAGTTAAGCTTAACAATAACTGTTACCAATCGGGATCCACTACTTCCATTACATCAATACACATTGCGTATCTAGGAAGCACATATATTTCTGTGATGATGAAATATTCGTATTGTATACATATCAGATGTGATAATGGATGTATATCTATATGTACCCATGAAGTATTCAATTAAAAAAAATTATACAACCCAAACACCATGTGAATTGGTGGTATTGGAGTAGTGAGTAGTAGTACATATGTTTATATGGTTTTTCAAAAAGAAAAAGGAAATAATTTTCTATTTTCGGTATGTCTATATGACTTATCAGATTTGAAATTTGAGTATTTATGAAATTTAGGCTTATTATGGTTGACACATAGATTTTTTTTTAGAAAAAAAATTGACTTATTATGTCTATATTTTCAATAATATAAATATATAATTGCATATATATCTCATACTCGTATTCTCCAAAATATATCTTATTCTCATATCCTTGTCCCCTACCCAGTATCCATATCAGTGCTTCATAGCCGCGTATGTATTGAAAATGAATAATATAAGGCCATCGAAAATAGAAGACCCGGTTTGAGTCAGTACACCCGTTTCACCAACCCAACACAATACCCACCCACCCACCCAGCTAAGCAACACCTATGATATTTTTGGGCTAGGTTTGGGCTAGATTTTATTAGTGGGGGACTGAGCTTGGGCCCAAGAAGACGGCCTCTTAATTATTATGAGTTGGGTCAAACTCTACGTATAGGCTCTATTTCAAGCCAGCTGGCACCACCAAAGATTAAACGTTTCCCTATAAATTATTGGTGACTGATACTATTAATTAATTAGCTTGAGCACTTAGAAATCATATTTTCCTGTCAAAAAAAAATGATGAAAAAGAAATCATAATAATAAACTGATAATAGCTACAGGTGAGGGAAAATTAAGCAATTTCCCACCAAATTACCTTAGCCCAAAGTCTCAACATCAACACATTGACAATATAGATATTGTAAGCCATGGCCCAAATTATTAAAGCTTGGGCTGAGTTGGGCACCAGTCATTTGGTGGGCTGTTGGGCCAGGAGTTGAGATTTGAGACTGGTAGTCTGGTAGATTTCTTACAAATTACCCAAATATTGAGACAACCAGGACAGTAAACTTGAGGTCTTCTTGAGTTTCTTTTGCAGGGACAGACTTGAGATTTTGAGTTATGAATCATGACTTCTGAATTAAAGGATTCACAGTTTTATATCTACCCTTTAAATGTTTGACTCAAATTAGGGGTGTCAATTTGGGTTGAGTCCGGATTCGTGGGTCGGGTTTGCGAGGTCGCGTGTCGAAAGCAAATCGACCGGACCGAATTTTAATTATTCGTGTCGAGAATCTTGAACCCGGACCCGACCCACTTAACCCGTCTAATAAAATTATTTTAATATATATTTAATATTTTTAACTGAATAAATTTATTTTTTGAGAATCATACACTATTCGATCAATAAAAATATTACAATTTACAACATACAAAAAGAAATGACATAATTGCATAAATAACATAACATACTAATTATATTTTGAGGACAATATTCAAAAAGATATGCATAATAATAACAAATACATAATTAATGAGGTTTTATCATTAGAGTTTTAAAGATATTTCTTGTTTGTTGTTTTTTTCTTGCAATTAATTATTTACTTAATTTTTTTAAATTCACAAACGGGTTAGACGGGTTAAACGGGTCATAGTAGGTTGACCCGAACCCGACTGTTTAATTGGCGGAGTTAGTCGGGTTCAACCCAATTTCGACCGGACCCACGAAGTTCGAACCCATACCCATTAATTTCGTGTTAGGTTCGTATTTGGGTTTGCGTGTCGGGTCCTAAATTGACACCCCTACCTCAAATCATATGATAAAATCAAATTATATAGGGATAACTACAAAACCACCGAGGTTCGGGCTAATTGAAAGGAAAAAAAAAAAGAGGTTTTTGAGAAAATTGCAAAAAGCCCCTTGAAATTTGATTACATTTTACATTTTCCTTCTTTGGAGAAAGATATATATAAAATAGCAAAATTTAGAGAAAAATAAACAAGAGACCTAACCCAAATTAAATGCATAAAAGATGAGAATGAAAACATTTTAGTGAAAGACGAGGACATAAAAGATCGATGGAGGAGGTATTTCAATAATCTTTTTAATGAACCGAAGAGGAATGAAGTCACATTAGGGAACCCCAGGCCAATCAATCGAATAGAAACCGTACCTTTTATCGTAGAATTCAACTTCATGAAAGAAAAAGCACTAAACAAAATGAAAAGCGGCAAAAAAGTTGGCACAGAGATGATATACCAATTGAAGCGTGGAAATGTTTAGGTGGAGTTGGAATATCATGGCTTACTAAATTATTTAATGTTATTCTAAAAACTAAGAAAATGCCTCGATGAATGGAGAAAAAGTATATTGATACATATATATAAAAACAAAGGGGATATACAAAATTGTGCAAATTACAGGGAATTAAATTAATAAGTCATACAATGAAACTATGGGAAAGAGTTATAGAAGCAAGAATAAGAAATGAAACTAGTATATTAGATAATCAATTTGGCTTCATGCTATGAAGATCCACAATTGAAGCTATACACTTAATTAGACGATTATGTGAACAATATAATGAGAGAAAACAAGATTTACATATGGTTTTTATTGATCTTGAAAAGGCATACGATAGAGTCAACCGTGATATAATGTGGCGCGTATTGGAAAAAGATGAATAAAAATAGCCTACATAGATACCATAAAAGATATGTATGATGGTATAACAACATGTATCGACACCAACATGAATATCTAGTGAATTCTCAAACACTATAGGTTTGCATCAGGATCCGCTCTAAGCCGTACCTTTTTATCCTAATAATTGATGAAATCACTAAACACTTACAAAAACCCATCCCCGAATGTATGTTATTTGCGGACGATATAGTTTTAATTGATGAAACAAAGGGAAGGAGTACATGCAAAATTGGAAGTTTGGAGAGAAGCACTAGAATCAAAAGGTTTTACTATAAGTAGGGCTAAAACAGAATACATGAGTGTCACTTTAGTAAAAACAACAAGAGAACAATGAGACGAAGGTTAAAATTGATGGACATGAAGTAAGTATAACAAAGAGTTTTAAATACTTAGGATCTATAATTGAAGAGAACGGAGAAATCAATAAAGATGTCACACAAAGGATACATGCGGATTGGAATAAATGGAGGAGTGCATCTTCTATCCTTTGTGATCAGTAAAATACCATTAAAATTGAAAGGAAAATTTTATAAAACGGCCATAAGTCCCATGCAATGCTTTATGGAGCGGAGAATGTTGGGCGACTAAATATGAACACGAACAAAAAATGAGGGTAGCGAGAGATGAAAATGCTAAGATGGATGTGCGGACACACTAGATTAGATAGAATAAGAAATGAACACATTAGAAACAAAGTGGGAGTAGCACCAATAGACGAGAAAATTAGAGAAACACGATTAAGATGGTTTGGACATGTTTATAGGAGACCTTTAGATGCACCGTGCGACGTTTAGAAGGTAGAGAATCACTCACACAAATCAAAAGAGGAAGAGGTAGGCCTAAAAAGACTTGGAAAGAAGCTATTAAACATGACATGTTATACCTAGAAATAAACGAAAATATGGCTTATGACCGTAAACGATGGCGCGATATGATCCATATAGCCACCCCACGTAGTGGGATTAAGGCTTAGTTTGTTGTTGTTTACATTTTCCTTCTTTATAAGCAAAAAAACAATTGAGAACCCCTTGATATTTCTAGAAATATTACTATTACCCCTTTAAACCCCTACAAAATCAAACCTGATAGGGCTTTTTGTAATTTTCAAATAGCTTTAGGTGTTTTTATAATGAGTCCAAATTTCAGGGCTCTTTTGCAATAAAACTCTCAGGGGTCTTTTGTAATTATCCCTTATATACGTAGATACCATAAAAGAACCATTGGCTCTTTGTTATGCTGAGATAAAATGTCCCATCTGTTCTGTTTTCCTTTGTAATTGACACGGATTATAGGCTACATATCAAAACTTTACCTTTGATTGTGCCTCATTCTCCCAGAGGCCAAAAATGCAAGATAACAAAGTAAACTCAAAACAAGTGCCCAGAACCAAAATTACAGTCCCAAATCAAATATAGCCAATTCATAACAAATTGCTGTTGATTTACTCACAAATATTCAGAAAGCATGTTGGACATTTAAATCAGCATCAACAAAAGTAAACTGAAGTACAAATTAGGAGGATATTAGACAACATAGATGAAATAACACTCCTGACATTCAGATGTGTGCCAAAACATAATAAAAATCACTACCTCAGTGTAAAAATGTATATTCATCAATGCCATATAACAAATAAATTTTTTTTACAAGAACAAATTTACAAATGAACAGTTGTACCTCTCGGTAATCAGCAAACGAATGCAATCGAACGAACGAACTCTAAAAAAATTTCTAACAAATTCAAAAGCTCTTAACCGAACCCCAAACTTCAACACATTGTTGATCCTTCCTCGTCACGAACATTTTGCTACCTCCGAAATTCAAGTTAGTAATCCTATTTCCTCCCATATCTTTAACTCTCCCCATCAAATTCTTCCTAAAGACTCTATCACGTGCACCGCTTTCCTTCTTTTCATCCGAACCACCGATCAATACTTCCGACCATAGTTCAAGATTTCCACCTTTACTACAAAACACTTGGTTCCCATGGCTTTCAACTTTACTCCCAAACCCTTCTTTCTTACCACTAACCGCTTTTTTCCCTTCACCAAGACAAACCCAAGAGTTATCACCATCCAAATTCCTCAAATCCGAAAAAAACATTTCGCCCGTATTTATTCCGACCTTAAACATAGTCCCAAGCGCATTCGAAGCCGTGACATCAGAAAAGCAATCGACTTTTTCCTTAATTTCGAAAACCACATTGCCTGATCTAATATCCCAAAACTTGATATTACCAGATACACCAGAAGGCCCACTGTGAGAGCCAGAGGCCATTAACAGATTATGACTAGAAATCCATTGCAATTTAGTCGATGGTATAGCCGAATCAAGATCAGCACCAAAAATCTCATAATGACCGATTTCGGTCACGGGACGTAAATCATCGTTCAAATCGTATACCATTATGCAATTTGAGTTTCTCCTACTTGACTCAAAGCTAGTGAACAAATATTCAGGGGATGCCCCTATGGCTTGCACTGTTGAACCAGACCTAGTCACATTTTCCCAATTCAAAGTCTCTTTAACAAAACCCTTATCAAGATCAAGAATCTGCAAACCCGAAAAATCGGTGGCACCGGCAGCTGCCACCCCGGGCGATAAGGCGAATAGCGAATCGATCGCCATGAATTGGGTCAAGATTGTGGATTTTCTCCTCAATGACCAATCAAAGGATGTGATTTTACTTCCATGGGCAACGTGGAGTGATCCGTACGGCGTCGTTGAGATGGCCGAGGGCGAATCTCGGCCGTTCAAGGGTAAAACCATAGATTTTTCGAGGTTAAAGGCATCAAATTGAGAAGGGTTTGATTGGGAATTTATGAGGAGATTTTCTATGCCATAAAATTGGGACTCGAAAATTAGGTCTTGCATATCGAAGGATTTGGCTTTCGAGGGGAGGTTACCAGTTCTAAGAAGGGATAACAAGATTGAAAAAAGTTCAGGGTCTCTGTCGATAAAAGGGATCACATTATAACCAGAATTTGAAATCTTGGAGAAGAAAGATTTCGAACCAGCTAGAGATAGGGTCTGTTTGGTTGTTTGGAAAAGCTGCCCCCCAACATCGATTGTGACTATGTTTGTATTGCAATCTTGGTGAACTCCATTTGAGGGAGACCTCGATCCTGCAAAAGGCGGCATTTTTTTTACAATCCCTCACAATATCGTGAAATTTCAAAAGAACCCAGTAAGGAATAAACGAAAATAAATCAAATCCGGCACACCCAAGAAATCAATTTTCAAATTTTTGAGCAAAAGCAAAGAATCTTGGAAAACCCTAAAATTAAATTTCAAGAACAGAACTTTTTGAGTATTTGAACTGTGGGAATGTGTGTACAAGAAAAGTAGCAGAAAAACAGATGTATAAATAAGGGAAGGAGGATATGTATTCTAGAAAATGGGGTGGTAAAAGAAAAACTTATGGAAAAGAGGGTATCTAGAAGGTCAGGGACGGCTACTGGTCAGCAAAGGCTAGAAAAACGAAGGGTTATTATATTTCAGGTTCGTAGGTTAGTTCTTGGGACAACGTATGATATTGTCATTAGAGGAGTCCAATGTAGACCGGAATTTTCTTTTGGTTCGTTTGTATACAATTACTGGGATATTATATTTATGGGTTTGGATTCAAATTGATTAATTTTGGTGGTGAATTGTAATATTAGTCATAAAAACCATATATATATATTTTTTTGTCGAACGATAGTATTTTATTATAACAATTCAAAAACTAAAATTACAACTACAATCGTCGTAACGGCCAAGAGCCGACAAGACTAACTAAGAGCGGGGAATTTTTAAAGCACTAATTCAAATTCACAACATGGACTAAAAACCTATTCACCCCAAACTAAATCATCCACGGAGACTTCAACACTCCTTAAGATCAGAACACACCAAAAAAATCGAAACCGAGCACGAGCAAACTACACTACATACCGCAAAAAAATCGATCCGCCATGAGTTTCTCAAATCAATAGGAAAAAGAAAAATACAAAACGAAAATAAAAAAAACTACAACCAAGCACAAAATAAAAATAAAGAAACAAAACTACACCTAACAAACAAAGAAACAAATGATCTCTCCCTATGAATGCGGCAAAATTGGTCATTTTCAAATTCTGGTAATTAGCATAATCATTATGTATCATTAAAAAAACTTTCAGATTTAGTCCTTAATCCATATGAAATTTTAAAATTGTTCATAAAATCTAACGTGAATTGCATGTAAATGCAGAAAATGATTTTCGAGTCTTCAACCAAAAATTAGGGTTTTCGGTCAATTTTCGGCCAAATATTAGAGTTTCCCAACACCTTACCCTACAACTACAATAAAAAACTCTAAATTTTTAGGTGAGTGATTCAAAATCCCTAAATTTGTGGCATTTAATTAGTGCAACTCAATTGAGATTTTCTGAGCGATTTTGAAATTTTCGTCGAATTGAGTACTAAATCTGAGTGTTATTTTAATAATACATGACGGTTTTGTCAAACGGAATGTAAAAGGACTAATTTTGATATACTTGTATAGTTATAGGACTAAATTGTAATTTACCTAAAACCTTTTTAAAATCTCTTTTTTGGGGGAGATAGAATGGTCAGAGTTGGAGGGAAAGCGCAGACTTTATGTGGGTGGAAAATTCTTTGGTCAGCATTTTTTTTTTTTCTCAAACGATAGTATTTTATTAGATTAACTCAAAAACTAAAATTACAACTACAAACGTAGCCTAACCTGGGCTTATGTTCGACTCTTGACTAAATAAAAGTCAAGCGGAAGTGCAAGACCAATTCGGATCAACTCCACAAACTAAAACCTTCAAACCCAAAACTCACCACTCCACGCCGGGAGACTTCAGCACTCCTTAATGGAGACTGTAAAACACTAAAAAAAACCAAAATCGGGCACGAGCAACCACTACACACTACGGAACAGATAAGAGTGATCCGCCTATGAGTTTCGCAAATCAACCGGGAAAATCAAATACAAGCAAAATAATAAAACTACAACTTAACAACAAAATAAAACAAAGAAAAAAATAACCACCTAAATCCTAACAAACATAGAAAAGAAAAGTATCTCCCACCCCCAAACCCACCGCCACATCCGCCACCACCACTCCACGCCCAAGCTGGTCGCACGCTCACCGGGAGTCTAATCGGACTTGTCATTGCCACTTCTCTGTTCGTGATTTCTAGCCATGTTTCAGTCCCCACCGCCATCATATTCGCCGGCGTCGTCACGGCTTTACAGCGGTCATTTCTGACGTTGGGGGCGTTCGGTTGACGAGGCTCTCGTCGCTTTCCTGGGTTTTCAACTCGTGTAGGCAGGCGACGAGGGGACCAAATTTTTGGCCATCGTCGATTTTAATGGCGGAAAAGGCCGAACATCTAGATGAGGTCAACACAAAACTTTCATTCTCATGGGAAGAAGAAAGCTTTTGCTTGGGAGGGGGAGAGTGGGCTGGGATGGGCGGCTGGTTGGGGGAGGGAAAAAAAAGAGAATATTAGGGTTTGGGTTTAGAGAGAAGAGTGAGAGAAAAAAGGAAGAGAGAGAAAAGTGACTACCATCGGTTAAAGTTTTTTTTGGTCAGCATTCAAGATGAGAAAATATGGACTGGGAATTTGTTTGAACTTGATATTTTGTTTCTTTTTAAACATTAGTATATTTTTTTTTTTTTTTTGACAAATAAACATTAGTATATTGGATGTCAATAGAATTCTAATTCTTATAATGAAAACTTGAGATTTTATATTCTAATCAAACATAAGATTTTGGATTCAAATTTGTCATATTATTTCTATACTATTTCCCCCAACTTTAATGTTTATTGATTGATATTAGTGAAGAGGCCCAAAAATATAACAGAAAATATACGAATAAATATTTATAATTGTCCAGATTTATCTCAAATTTAATCACAAATTCACATGTATGAGCTGTTTCCGATTTGTCTATATTTGAATCCATCTTAACATAAGGTGGAGTCATGGATTAAAAACTTATGAGAATATTTCTTGATTGACCATCCTCATTTAATTTAATTAATTAATTAATGAAAAAAAAGCAACCTTTCTTTGCAGAAACGGCAAGTTACCAATATAATGAGCACATGGGAAAATATAGTATGAATTGCTACGAATTCTCATTTTTGTCTACCATTTGAGGTCAATCACCTATTAATATATCGTGGATTCAGATCATTAGAAGTCCACGATGTATAAAACTAATTTCCTTTTAGGCACTAAAAGAATCAACATGTATTACTAAGGTCCTCTCAATCTTATTTCACCCAAAAAAGAAAAAAAGCTTCAAATTTAATTTTACTGGAAATGTAACGACCGGGGCTATCCTGGGTTTTTCATCCGCCGCACTCACGACTTCTCACCCCTAAAAGTGGGTTTCATGTCTTCCCCATACTCGAACCAAGAACCTCCAGGCTAAATCTTAAGTCACACTCAAACCAAGGATCTCCAAGCTAAGTCTTAAGTTCTTATGGTGCCATCAATCGCCACGAGAAACTCCAAGGAATAGCCCCCGGTCGTTACAAGAAAAGCTTCAAACCCCCCACCCTCCCCAAGTAACTGTTTTCTCATTTCTTATATGGGTTGGTTAGTTATGTAGCCCAACCTAACACTAGCAGCTAATTACAAAAAGTCATTTTTGAAATTAACTTTATTCGAATATATATATTCCCATGAAATTAAACCATGCAAAAGCTTCACCAAAACCACCATCATTAATTGTCTTCAATTTTTAATAGGTTAGTTGACTAGCCCAACCCAATTCATACAGGTCTGAAACGTGGACATATAAGTTTCGCAACTTGTATTTGGTTGAAATTTTGTATCTGATTAGAGACCATACATTAATACATAAGATAAAATAACCTAACAAACAAACCAGAAAAATAAAATAAAAATGAACATAGGCCATAGCTACATTAGAGCTCCATTCAGATATTACCACAGTATCCAGAAATTGAATTGCCAAAATTATCATATTAGAATTTATCATCGTTTCCATCATCATCAACATATCAGTAGCAGCAGCATGCATGTCTATGACAGTTCTAGCTATACTTATTTATCTCACATATACAACAAAATGTAAATACCTAAACGACGACGCTTCAAGACATACGCCTCGAGCATCACAGTATTGTCACTATCCTACTATTAATAAACTCCCCTCTATAAGTTGTTTTCGGGTCAGGAAGTGCTCAAAAAAACCGCCTTCAAGAGTCAGTCCTGCAAAACACGACTACCTAAATAATACCCAATTCACCTCTACAATGTTTAAATTTCACAATGACTGACTGAATGAGTCATCATACCCAGCTGAAATGCAGAATTCATCTTTCAGTGTTTGCTTTGCTACTAGCTGACCCCTGTCTGCATCAACGGGAAAAACGACCACTGGTTAGATGGACTTCCGTCCTCTGCAACAACCTTCTCGTTAACCCACCAATCCGACGAAGCGATACTAGGTTCGTCACAATTTCCACCATCTACACTGTCGAAGTTAAATTCTTTGGTTGATCCAAGAGTGATTGTCCGGGTTTTATGATGTTGCTTCTCATTATCACCATCAGTATGAATATGATCTTTCTCGGATGTGATGTTGGAGGTTTCTCCAGATGGGTGATCGACCCCATTTGCCGTTTTTATTGGTTTTTCTTCTTTAATATGTTCAACATTCTCAACTGACTCCGGTGCTGATTTGGGCGAGCCCACCACCGGCTTCTTTTCCACACATCTTACAACTTCTTCGGCAGTTATCTCGAAGGAAACTCTATGATCAAGCACAGTCTCATCATTTGCCAACCTATAACTACCAGTATTTGGAAGCGGAGCAACATCCGAATCTTGACGATTCAATAGGCGACTATCACGAGATCTGGGCCCCACGGCATCCGGAGTCACCGCACCAGATCCTTGACACGATTCCCATTCACGACGCACAATCTTGTCAAGATCCAAAAGTTTAGGGGGGTTACCAGTTCGGAACTCGAGAAAAAAGGGGTACCCAGCGGCAAAGTCACGGTCGGGAAAAGGTGACGAGGTGCCCGAACCAGAGATGCCCGAGCTAGGCGAGATCAAATGGCTGACCGGACTACCAGGTTGAAGCTGATACGATTGGAATCGTATTGAGTGAGAGGGTATCTCTGACCAGCTTCACCATTCCGGAGGTTGGGCTCGAGAAGACGTGCAAATGGCACCTCAGGAGAGGAAGGTGTAGTCAAGTGGATCGACTCGGGAGGAGGAGTAAAGGGGGCAGTTGACGGTTCGGTGGTGAAGGTTGAGAAGACCGGGGGAGAAACTAACTGGGTCTCATGAGCGTAAGGACCAATAGCGAAAATTGAGTTGGGCCCACCAGGGGAATACATGTTTGCAGATACAGAAGTCATTGATAATAGGCCGGTTGGTGATTGGGTAGCAGAAGGAGGTTCGGATGGAAGGAAAGATGCTGGAGAGGAAGGAGGTGCGACGAAAGGCAGTATTACGGATGGTGGTTGGGATGGATGTTCAGATGTGGGAGCATTATCAGCTCGTGTGGGGGTAGTTTCAGGAATAACAGCGGCATGTCCGATCCGTTTAGTCTTGTTCGATCCAAAACACGAGTAGAGGCTCAAGCAGCTTCCCCATCTTCTTTTCTGCATATGAAGATAAGCAATGACAATCACATGAGTATCGTAACTGGATATGATATACAACAAACTAAGTTTTAATCCCACTACGTGGGGTCGGGCGTAACTGGATATGATATCTTTAGTGTATAACAAAATGCCAACATAAAAATATTAGTGAAGATAATATGTACATGGGTAAATAATAATCATGGAAATAAAGGTGATGGCTTTAAAGTTGCAGCAGAAAAGGAAATAAAGCAAATGGAAAGATTAACTGAATATTGAGAATTCACGTTACTGGGCAACAAGGTCGATGCATATTGTCAGAATAATTGTCCTAATACATAATATAGAGTTCCTTCCCATATGCTAATCAAATGACTCAGCAAATCACAAGCAAACAAGACGAAAATTGCAAACTGAGCTGAAGCAGCCATATCCCAGAAATTCTTTACCAGAACCTCTCAAATTCTTAATGAACATGACAAGACCAGAATCGGACGTTGCTTGTCATCAAACTACTAAATAGAAATTCCTAAATGCCAATCAACAATCACAAGCAGACAAAATGATAAGTGTAACTAACTTTTTGAAACATACTTTAATTATTTGGGAAAAAAACTCCATAAATCCTTAAACCAAAATGCTCTCGAAATCTTGACTAGAATCGGTTTCAGAAACACAAAATAGCAGAACAAGATGCTGACATCATGCTATATTTTCCAGGGATCATTGTTGAGAACTTTCTTGTCTCTCCCTTAAGTTGTTTGCAAAAGAAACTGACATCTATATCTCAATTTGAGCTTGTCGTACAAAAGAATGCAATGATTAATTTGACATGGAAAATCAGATTTTGGGTTAGTTTAGCTTTGTTATATAATTTCATCAGCTTCTTCATAGCCTTCAAAATGGGAGAAAGAGGTAAAGAAATGTGAATGCAATCATCAGGGCTATGATATAATAATTATTTCAGGCAATCCTGTCTACTACGTTTTTCCCATGCTTCAGCTGATTATCAGCTTCAACTAAACCTAACGGGCCCAGTCAGCAATTTTGCTAATTTTGCTAACAGGAGTCAGTTGCAACAATATGGCTACAGCAGAAAATTAATAAAGGCTCTCTGCTTCGTCTATTCCTAGAATACTTTCATTATCGATGCATGCTGACTGTGGACTACAGAGTAACTAGAGTCATGAGGAAAATCTTTGCTTGATTTGCTTACTTTTCTTATGACCTATTAATATATATTCAGATGGTAAGTGGAAATCTCATACATTAATTGCACCAGCGGGAAATTAAAGCTGATGCAGTTTATTTATCTGGTCCTTGCACCACAGGTAGCGCACACAGTAATACAGCCATGGAAACAACAAAGGAAAAGGACTCCGCACCATAAATTATTTGTAATAAATTTATTTTCAGCCATCACATCATACAAAAATGTCAATATAATCACATCCGGATATATGCAGTGCCTCTCAGTGATGATGCAAATCTTAAGGCAAAATATAACAATCCTCAGATTCTGTAACATATGATTGCCTTTTGCAGGCTGATATCAATGATATTTTTTGGGTAAAAATTTAGTAGGAACTGATGTTAATAACTGTTCAGTATCTTGGATGTTCACAAACCCAAAACCATCAAAGTTAATTTGTGGCTTAGTTTGTTCGAAGCCACATCAACTGCTTAGTTAGAGCTTTTATTTCTAATTAATAGAAGAAGAAAGACATTTATAACTATTGACTAGTATGGACAGAAAAGAGGAGCCTTCTTAAGATTTACATCCACACGATGACGCTTATAAATAAATATGAAAATGACAAGTGAACTAGTTCTCAAGATATCTAACAAAATTGATGCCAGGCCCAGTCTTTCTTATGCTTTAGCACGTATCTTATTTTTCATTCTATGGCACACATTTTAGAATTAAAAAAATAGGTAACACGATCTCACACAAAAGCACGAACACGGAAGTCATATGCAACACCCATTTTTATGTAGTTTTACTTTTTTCTATCATTATGTCAGAATGCTAATACCGTGGAGAACTAAAAGCTCAGATCCCAACATTATAAACTCCGCAAAATCATCACACAAGGGATGTTAGAAAAGGCTTGTGAAAAATATTGATTGTCAGAGACTCCGGTGAAGGGAAACAGGACGAGTTAATTGTTTAACACTGTCAAAATTATTAATTGTTGCTTAATGGTGATTTTATACATCATCATAGCAGAAAACTTTGTGATGTACAACTTCACTATATATGTGCATCATCTTGTTAGAGCGCTATCTCCATGTCTCCAACAAAATGTAATAATTGCGAGCATAACATCTTTCCAAAAGTCAATTAACTTGAACTGTGACGAAGACTAATAAAAGAGGAACATGATGGACTAACAAACTACATCACAGTAAGGCAGTTGGAAAAGTAATGATTAACGAAACTTTTTTCATGTTTGTATGATTGTTAGGAGATTCAATAACTTTCTCCGAACATAGCATCGGATGCTCTTTTACATTGATTGAGCAATGAATTCCAACACTCAATTTTAACTATAACGCCCAAATAATTGCCTTAATCATAAAGTTGAAAGAAAAAAGTTCATGCGAATTTCTGCAAAACAGGTCCAACAGTCCTTCAGAACACAAATCAAGTCCGGATCGAAGTAAATTCAACAGGAAAAAAGTTCAAAACGAAGTGATTTACATTCTCATCAATATTCATGCTAAAAAGTCATACCACATCCCAAATCTTTCCGATCACAGCTGAACAAATTAAAGTCGGTGAAAAACAGATTCAAATAATTACATCATCAGATCTCCAATCTAAAACAAATACTCTAAACAACGACAAAAAAAAAAAAAAAAGCTCTATGCACCCAAACTACGTGAATTCCGCAATTCAAACGTCAGAATTTGAAAAATAACGAAACGAAAACGATTAATCATGAACTAACTTAAAGCACAAAAAAACCACCATACCATAAATCGTCAAATTTCCATAGAAATAGACGAAAGGAAACAACAAAACTGAAATATAATCTTCAATTCTAATACCTGAACCGAATCATGAGGACCGCGAGCCTCTGCAGATGCGATCGCAGTGGCGGCGGCGTTTATCGTCTCCAACGCGTCGGTTCCATTCGCTCCTCTTCTCATCGTTAACTCAAATCAATCAGACAAAAACTGAACTCAAAAACATACTCATCAAATAAAAAAACTATATAACAAGATCAATCTTTAAGCTAACAATTTTCATAAGAAAATAAAACAGAAAGGGAAAAAAAAAGGTGCATAGAGACAGCAAAAGTATGTATGTAGATGCTGTAAAATATATAATTATATATTGATTAAGAGGTCAGACACGGCAATGACTAAAAAGCGATTAGTTTAGATGATGGTGATTATTATGGGACTGAGGTTTATACATTTAGATTTTAGATTTTAGATTTTAGATTATATTTTGGACGTGAATTTACCAGAAAGGGCTTCTGGAGTGCATTTACTTTCTACACCAAATTTCTTTACTTTTTCAATTTAAATCAATTTAATAATAGGTGAGGTTATGCTTATTTGTTTTTTTTTAATATTATTTTCATTATTATACATAAATTAAATAAATGAATACAGTCTATGCTTAGTGTTATTTGATAAAGATAAAAATAGAATAATGAAAAAATATAGTGTATTATTACGTTAAATACAGCATGAACTATTAATATAAAATCCAAAATATTTGTAATAAAACTTTGCAATGTGACATTTATTAGAGGTTGGCTGTGTTGCACTTTTGGTGTAAAATTAAGTGAATGAGTATGATGTGAGCTTATTATTGGTTTGGTTTAAAGTATGGTAGGAAAAGAATTAATGAGAAACGATGAGTTGTTTATTTAATGGGGCCATGATTTCTTGCCAATAAAGTACGAATGTTTCAGTATATAAAATATATTTTTTCTTTTCTGAGGGAATATCTTTCTTCTTTATTAGAAAACCTACAATGGGATACAATGGTAAACTTGGACTTATAATGAATTACTATATCCCATAAAAAAAAGTCTTCAATAAGTTGTCTAGCAAATGTTAATCGTATGAAGCATGTTATCCAACATGGTAAACTTGGACTTATAATGAAGACGTCTGTAGCATTTTGTATTATATTTCCATTTACAAATATAAAACCCTAAGAAATATGGGATGTTGTAGGGAAAAATTCCACAATCTTATCTATAAATGTTATCCAAAGATGGAGACGTCTCACAATCTTATCTCAGTAAATAATATTCACTACTACAATTTCATCGCATCCTACCTTTTAAAGGAATGTATAGTTCAAATTTTGAAATGTATTGTGACAAGAAAGGATGAATCCTCGCATATAAGCACATAAATGTCACACATGCATATTGTGTTGACATATTCTTCTTCCGAACAATATGTCTTTTTAATTTTATATAATACTATTATTAATTAGTTTTTACTAATTAATCAGTGGTAAAAATGGTCCTATCCAAAAAGCATCATGATGTTGGAACACAACATGGTTTGTATTTTAGCCCACTTGTTATGATTCGACCCGCCCGTGTTAGAGTCGAGACATGACCGAAGCAGGACACACCATTGATCTCCCGATAAATAAGTATAATAACATGTTTTAGATGGTTACACGTGGCATTACTGGTAATCCTCACATATATCGAAACTCAATAAATACTCATTTCACAAGAATCAAATGGTAACAAATTCTCCACTTTCACTGTTTATTTTTTACTGTCTATTTACCCGAACTTTAAGAGTCCGACCTGACTTAAGCATCATAGTCTTAACTAAGAGTCATTCCAAATAAAGCGCAGGCGTGCATGTGTTCTTTTCTAAATCGATCCAAATTCTCGACCCCGATTACACTAAAGCTCACAGATCCGAAGATAATCAGTGATCCAAATCATATACTAATTTTCAAATAATCAATCAAGCAAAGTCTTTTCACAAATCATACTTTAATACAAAAAAAAATTATTATAATATCTTCGTAATGGAGAGACTACCTTCATATCTGATTATTTCTCCTACAAACAAGCAAAATTAAAAAAGGGTAGACCAAGAAACAATTTTCCCTAGGGTTAGTTTGGTACTTGAGCATAAAAGTGGGCCACCATCATTTAGTATTCAACGAATAAATTAATAATGCTTTATTAGTTGTAGTAATTACCGAGAAAGGTTTTTCCGTGCGCACGTGTGGGCATCCACTTCTACATGGCTTTTCGTGCGCACCACCCGCGTAGCTTTGGACCCCACTTACCCGCCACCAAGACTAACTTGCACGGCTGGCTCATCTTTCTAACGCGTTACAATTTTCAAGTCTACAATTTTTCCTTGCCTATATTATTTATTAAATAAAGATTCGTGAATAATAATGATTTGACGCCTATGATATTGGAAAAAAGGTGCCTTTAGCCTAACCTTTTCTTTTACCTCTCTTATTACAAACTTTTGCCTGGCTTTTGGGAGGTTTCTAAATGTGTATTACTTACTGGTTTCTGTCATAATTGTAAATATGTGAAATAATCATAAATTTAGTTATAAAAGAAAGTAAGCATGTTTATATTTTCAAATAATTATTATTTTGTTATAGTACTATTACTATAACAATCCTCGCTTTACCTTAAAATTAAGAAAGTTTTCATCCTGGATCTATCCGAACAAGCAGTCATTGATTATGCTAGACATTTGTCATAATAATTATCTAGTAGTGGTGACACAAATATTTTTCTAACTTATATATGTTTGCCGCTTCGAAATGGGAATCGACATACTTCTCAGATCGTGGGGTTCGACCGATTTGTTTTTTTACAACATTGTGGACATGTGTTTTTATGGAAGGAATGTGACTTTCTGCTGAATAATTTGATCTCTTCGAAAGAGTCACAAATTGGTTACATATAGAGTCTTGAATAAACATTGCAGCTACCACAACGTTTTTGAGTTCCAAACATTGTCTACTTAAAAAAAAAGAATGTTCTTCCGATTAATCAAAAATATCGCAGTTTGAATCAAATAACTTTATTGTATCTTGATAGAAGTTTTCTGCAATATTCCAGTGCGACATCGCAATTGATCATCTAGAAGAGAAATCTCTTGCAAAATAACGATTTTCCCAATAGATTATCCACAAAGATTATCTACAAAGATGAAAATATAGAAGACCGAAGACCCATTCACAAAGACTTTGAGAATTAAGATACAACAGTACCTTCAATTTTTATTTGTTTGCGTTGACCTTTTATATTGTTTCTCGAACTTGACTAATTTAGTGTTAGAGGATTTTGACAAGGGCACGCCAACAGACCTAACTAATATATTCTTTGATTTTAATTTGGACATACGAATACGTGTCTGGGCCTAACCCATTCTTTACTAGGGATAACAAGCCCAAAGTAAATTATATAACAAATAGTAGTTGAAGTTAATAATGTGACGTTTTTACTTTGAGAAGGATGATATCTAATATTTTTAATATTAAATAACTTATTTAAAGACATTGTAAAGATAAACTTCAATAATGAATATTGAATAGGCTTATAAATAATACTTTAAATATTCAAAATTTTAAACATGTCGAATTTGGCTCAAAAAACTGTCATGCATCAAGCTTTCGGCCTAATAAAAATTCATTTCTATTTTTGGTCATTATGTAAATACACAATTCAATTAAACTAATAAAGTTATCTACTGTGAGCGTATAATGTTGTGTACAAAAATATTTTAGTTTCCCATATAATAATATTTTTAATACTTTGTCATACCACAAAAATATATACTTTTTTTTGGTACAATTAGAGGATAGTAAGGAGGGAATACACACACTCATGTAGGATCCGATCGTAATCGATTGTCCGATAGCGCAAACTTCTACCACTAAAGATAACTTTGATCCCATCACAAAAATATATACTCCGTTGTGATGAAGTTTGTTGCAAATTTTGAGTTTCAGAGCGAAGCAATATTACTCCAACTTTCATTTTATAAAATTTTTACTTCTTCTTTCATATTATAGTTAATAATTAAACAATTATATTATAAAAATAAAGCATACAAAACTTCCACATCAATCCTATATACATGTCAAAGACGTGCATTTGTATTTTATTTTTTCTCAGAACTAGTGTTCTAGATTTATGCCGACTAGTGATCTCATCAGGGTGACATTCCCGATCCTCAAGACTGCCCCAGTTAAATCAAAAAATGTACATGAGTGACAGAGACCCAAAATCAATTTATAAAATATTGATTAGGTAAAAACGATCCTATCCAGAAAAGGGCCCTGATGTTGGAACACATCATGGTTTGTATTTAGTCCAGAGGTTACAGATCAGACCCATCTGGTGTTAGAGACGTGATCTAGCAAATACACCATTGTCTTACTGACAAATAAGCACTATCGCACATGGTTACACGCACCACCAAAATCCTCACGTACTGTAAAACTCTATAAATACTCACTACATTAATCAAATGGTAACAGTTCTTCACTTTCACTGTTTATTTTTTTTCTGACGACTTTACCCAAGCTTTAAGAGTCCGACTTGATTTAAGCATTAGATGGTCTTAATCGAGAGTCATTCCAAACTTTTGCCTGGCTTTTCGGAGGTTTCTAAATGTGTATTACTTACTGGTTTCTGTCAAAATTGTAAATATGTGAAATAATCATAAATTTAGTTATAAAAGAAAGTAAGCATGTTTATATTTTCAAATTAGTATTATTTTGTTATAGTACTATTACTATTGTATCCTCATTTTATATTAAACTTGAGAAAGCTTTCATCACAACCCACATTTTTTTATGGGCGTCGTCCCGACCTAGACCACGGTCGGGTCTACCCGAACAAGCAGCCATTGATTATGTTAGACATTGTCATAATAATTATTTAATACATGTTGTGAGGGAATATTTTTCTAATCTATGTTTACCGCTTCGAAATGGAAATCGACATATTTGTCGGTCGTGGGGTTTGACCAATTTTTGTTTTTTTTTACAACATTGCGAATGTTTTTGTGAAGGAATGTGACTTTTCTGTCGAACAATTTTATCTCTTCGAAAGAGTCACAAATTGGTTGCATATAGAGTTCTGATAAACATTTGTAGGCTACCACAAGGGTTTTGAGTTTTTGAGTTCCAACACCATCAACTTCAAAAATAGAGTGTTCTTCCGGTTAATCACAAATGTCGCAGTTTGAATCAAACAACTCTATTATATCTTGATATAAATTTTCTGTAATACTCAGTGCAACATCGCAATTGATCATCTAGAAGAGAATAAACATCTCTTAAAAATAACAATTTTTCCAATAGATTATCCACAAAGATTATCTACAAAGATGAAAATATATAAGACTGAAGACCCATACACAAAGACTTTAAGATACAACATTACTTTCAATTTTTATTTGTTTGCGTTGACCTTTATATTGTTTCTCGAACTTGACTAATTTAGTGTTAGAGGATTTTGACAAGGGCACGCCAACAGACCTAATATATTCTATGATTTTAATTTGGAGATACGAATACGTGTCTCGGCCTAACCCATTCTTTACTAGGGATAACAAACCAAAAGTAAATTATATAAGAATTAATAGTAGTTGAAGTTAATAACTGAACGCTTTTACTTTGAGAAGGATGATTCTAATATTTTTTATATTAAATATATTTTTTTTGAGTAGATATTAAATATACTATTTGAAGACATTGTAAAGATAAACTTGAATTAATAATGAATACTGATTAGGCTTATAAATAATACTTTAATTATTCAAAATTTTAAACATGTCGAATTTGGCTTAAAAATCCCTGTCATGCATCAAGCTTATGAGTAAGTTCGGCCTAATAAAATATTATTTCTATATTTTGTCATTATGTAATAGACAATTAAATTAAACTGCGTACAATGTTGTGTACAAAAAAAAATAGTTTCCCATATAACAAATAATATTTTTAATCTATACTTTGTCATACCACAAATATATACTTTTTTTGTATAATTAGAGAATAGTAGGGAGAAAAATACACACGCTAATGTGGGATTCGATCGAGTCGATTGTCTTAATAAAGACAAATTTCTACCACTAAAGATAAAATTGATCCCACCATAAAAATATATATTACTCCATTGTGATGAGGTATACGTGCAAATTTTGAGCTTCAGAATGAAGCAATTGCTCCAACTTTCATTTTATAATTTTTTTACAACTTATTTCATATTATAGTTATTACTTAAAACAATTATAAAAGTAAAATTTAAAACAAAAATACAAAACTCCCACATCAATCCCATACTAGTCTTTACGGTGACAGCTCGACCCTAAAGACGCGCTCCGAGTTAAATCGAAGAATATTGTGCACGAGTAATAAGGACCTAAGGGCTGAGAGAGAGTACCCAAAATATATCAGTGAGAATATATCCACACACGAGACTAGAACATGCGTTGTCGGGGAGAAACCCCACACCACCTTGAGCCTTCCCAGTTCCCATCTCGTCTATGGCCCAAGAGGCAAGACGTGCACTCTTTGGTCCCATTAGTAATTGCTGACCTTAAAACGTCTTTGCAAATCCTTTTTCACGTTTATTTCTTCAAAAAAAAATATGTCACATCTATAATATATTTAAAAATACTGTGGTCCTGTGTTATTTGTAATTTCCACGAAAAATCTAAGTGATGCAGACATAATTCTTAGCTAAAACAATTTTCAAAGTCAACTAAATAAAGGTGAACGAATAATTCAAAACTCTTCAACTAAGATAGATTAAAAATTCCAAATCTCCATCTATTTCTCCACTTTGGATTCTCTACGATAATTGATATTTTAATCATCATTTATGTTAGTTAAAAATCATATTGCAATGGTATATAGTACTATACATGTATATGAATAATTGAAAATTGTTTTTATTTTTTGCACACATTCTAAAATACTGTGTAATACTATATTCTTTTGAATAATAGAACTGATCGATGGAACTACTAATTCAATCACGCTAAATAAAAATGTCATTACAAATAAGTATTTAATGATATTTTTTAAAAAGTATGTAAATTATAAATATTTGATGACACTTACTAGAAAGTGTAGTATTTAGTCAATTTAATCACAATTTTATTAAAGTGTCATTGTCTTAATAAAATATTACTTTTTTTTTTTTTTTGCAAGTGTCAACTTACGCTTTTTGATTTGCGTCCATAAAAAAAACAATGCTTAGCAAAAACCATCATAAAATTGATGATAATTTCTATTTTACTTGCGCATAGTCGAAAGTTTTCATAACTTACTTACAATTTTATTATTTATGTCATTAAAATGATGATACTTAGTAAAAAACATCACAAAGTAAAAAAAAAATAATAGCATATTTATCCCACATCGAGAGATAGAAGTGTAGAGAATGATAATGGGAATTAATAATTAGCAGATATCATGTGATGTATAATTGACCAACAACAAATATAATCAAAATAAATTAAATATTAAGTTTAAATTTTTAAAGAAATTAATAATAAATTGATATGTAATCAATTTTGCAAAACTGGAAGTGTAAAATACGTCACAACTTTAATGACACTAATTTTCAAAAGTGTCACGACTTTAAACCCTAAATTTAACAATGCTTTTAGCGTCATCAAAGTTTCATTAAAATATGATATTTTCAATAATTGTGACAGAATTAGTATCACCACATAATGATTCATTTGATAAAAGTCATTTAAAAATGAACATTACTTAGGCAAAGATCTTGCATTACAAATACTTTTATTTTTGTTGAGTAATGGCCCATTAGCTTTCAACGGGTTGGCCCAAATGCGCCCAAAGCCTCCAAGCCCATCCCCAATCCCACCGAGATACCGGGTTGTGTGTTCGGGTTGCGGTACCCATTTAATAGTCCGCGGATCCCCTTGTGCAATCCGAGCCGTTGGATATTACCTATTGATCGTTGCCGCTCATCCGGACTATTAAACGGTTCCATCCGAACCCTAATCCTCATTCGTGATTTTTTCACTCTCTCTCATCACTCTCTCACTCATCTCTCTCGAATCTTCTTCTCTCGTATTTTCTTCTCGTGAAGTCCGATCTCTCATCGGAGTTCGTGAAATCTTGAGTGTTTACGGCTATATCCGAGTGTATATTTCTCTAGTTCACTTCATTTGTGGACGAATCGAGTTGGGGCCAAAAACTAGGGTTTTTGGGAACTAGGGTTTGTGAGGTTTGATTCTTATTCTCGGGTCTGGGTGAGGATCCGGGTTCCTTGTGAGGTTTAGGGCAAGGCTTTGTGGTCCGCTCCTGTCTTCGTGGTTCGTGGATTTCTCCGGTGACTTACCGTGGTGGTTCTTTTGGGAAAATCAAGTCCTCGAGCCGAATCATTTTCAATATTCGGTTTTAGGGTTTTATCCCTTACATTTTCTTTGTGTTCTTATTTTCTGCTTTCATGTAGTTATCGTTTATCTCTTGTACTTTAATTTCTCGCAGTGCCTAGAGTATAAACTTGTATAATAGGTTATCGAGTCCGATTTGTATTTGGTACTTCGTGTATCAATCTTTTGAGGAGATAGATACCCAACAATGGTATCGAGCACCTATCCGCCTCGTGGTGGGTTGGTGCTTCCGGTTCTTGAGCTTCTTGGTGATCTTGTGGCTCCTGGTGTACTTGGTTGTGGTGAGAACCCGGAGAGGCTCCTGGTTGTAAGATTCTTTCTACCCTTTCTCTCTTATTTACTTTCACTAGTACTTAGTTTAGGGAAACCCTAAGCATTAGCCTCTTGACCCTGACTGAGTGTGCGGTGGAATCCTGAGTGCGAAGGGAATCCACCTAGCTTTATTTTTTCTTGTTTTAGGGGTTTCTTGGACTCGTGTGGTCCTGTGTGCCTTTCTTGCTTACCTTGCTTTGTGTTGTACTCTGTATGGTCCATTATTTGCCTCTTATTTTTCATTTGTCATTCGACTCTGTGTGGTTCACTTATCATTGTTTCCATTGTTTTATTTGATAATGTGATACCTGGTTTGTGCTATATTCTTGTGATATCATATGTGGCTTTATCGTGAATACGGCCGTGCATCCGTTATCATTTGGAACCCTTTAATGGGAAAATGATTTTTCTATTTGGCAACAAAAATAAAGGGGATTTTAATTCACAGTAAATATTTTAAAGCTATTGATCAAAAGTACTCGATAAAGATATTCTTTGAAATAAAATCAACTTGATGAATTTGTTTACTCATCCATTATCCTTAATCTGCCTGATCTTCGTTTTGAGAAAAGTTGGCAAGTTAACCTCGCCAAGGCCTGGGAAAAATTGCAAGAACTTTACACCGAAATTTTCTACCCTCAAAACTCTTTCTTTGGAAAAGTTTTTTCGATTCAAACTTGACTTGACTAAGGATATGGATGAGAACTTGGATGTTTTTACAAAATTGATACAAGATATCAAACTTATGGTGATAAAAACATTGATGATTACACCCTATTGTGTTCTTGAATGCCATTCCCCGATTCATATCTTTGATGTGAAATCGCCATTAAGTATGGTAGATACTCTATTACCCTTGATACTATGATTAATGGCCTTAAGAGTAAGGAATTAGATCCGAAAATATCCAAGGGGAATGAACAGGGGTCGGGAAGGTTATGCATGTCGGGGTAGACCTAATAGGAGGAATGGGAATAACAATAATGTAAATTCTAGTAGAAAGAGAAGTAAAAAAGAGGAGGTCCGTTCTGACCTAAGAACAATAGGAAGTGTTATAACGTGGTGAACATGGCCATTACATAAAAGAATGTACTAAACCCAGTGAATAACGTAACAATAATCAAAACAATAGTCGAATAACAAGAACCAAAACCAATGATTCGTGAACTTGACAATCGAAATGATCACATGGGTGATGTGTTTATGGTGCATGAAGTGCATGATTCTCGTGAATGTTGTGCCTTCAAATTCTTTCAAAGGTGAAAATGATTGGCTTATTGATTCTCGCTTGCACATTTCACATGACACCATTTAAACACTTATTTGCCTCATATGTTTCGTGCAAAATGGATCTGCTTTCTATGGCAAATGATAAGAAATGTCAAGTGATTGGTGTTGTATCTGTGTGCTTGAAACTTGATTCTGGTTTTGTTTTGACTTTGAATGATGTAAGGCATGTTCCCCGATTTGTCTAACAACTTGATCTCATGTGCTATGCTTGAGCATGATGGTTATGAGGGAAGATGGGTAAGGGTTTGATGAAAATCATGAAAGGTTCCCTTATTGTTGCTAAAGTCTGAAAAGAAAAGGAATTTGTATGTTTGCTATCTTTGAGCTCGTACCATGCATGCAAAATTCTGTGAACAATGTGAACTCGCGGACCAATTTGAACCCCGTGAATGACAAAACCGAACTTTGGCATAAAAGGCTTGGTCATATAAGTTCTAAAGGACTTGAATTGTTGCATAAGGAAAGATCTGTTTTGGTAATGGTAAACTTACTTGTGTGCCTTTCTCGTGACTCTTGTGTTTTTGGTAAACAACAAAAGGTCGCCTTTCCCACTTCCTCTTACCCAAAATAATCTTCTTGCACTGAAATTCTTGAATACTTACATGTTGATGTTTCTGCCCTGCTGTTGTTCCCACCCATGGTGGGAATATGTATTTTCTATCTGTTATTGATGACTTTTCAAGAAAATTGTTTGTATTTCTTATAAAAAACAAGTCTCGATGTTTTTGAAAAACTTAAAAATTGGAAAATCTTGATAGAAAATCGATCGGGAAAAAGATTAAGTATTTGAGAACCGATAATGGGTTGGAATTTTGTAACCAACTCATGGATCAACTTTGTGTTGATTCGTATTGAAGACACAAGTCATGGCTTACACCCTCAAAGAAATGGTGTTGTTGAGAGGATGAATAGAACTCTTTTGGAAAGGGTGAGAAGTATGTTAAGTACATCCTGGACTCTTCAAAAGTTTCGGGGGTGAATTTGTTCATACAAACCGCTTATGTGATTAATAGAAAGAAAGATTCTGCCTTTGAAAGGAAATACCCCGAACAAGTTTGGTCTAGTAAACTTGTGGACTTTTCAAATTTAAAATTTTTGGTCGTTTCACCTTTGTCCACCAAAAGGTTGACAAACTTGATCCAAGATCTTTAAAATGTGTTTTTTGGGATACCCTGATGGGGTTAAAGGCACAGATTGTGGTCTAAATCAAAATGGTTTTAAAGTGTTTGATTAGCGGGGATGTGGTTTTTAATGAAAATGAATTTCCCGCCTTGATGTTTCTAAATCGCTTCAAAAACCAAAACCCCACTACTCCTAATAAGGTGGAGCTTTCTAATGTCCCCGCTTATCTTTGTGGATGATAACTCTAATATGATTGATCCGAGCATGATCCCGTGAATGCTAATGATGTGCACAATGATATTGAGAATGATAATGTCTTGAATTGAATGATAATGAGCATGATGAATTTCCTTTTGTTGACACCTAATTGAATCATGAGCATGCTAAAAATGATAACTTGAATGATTATGTGTTAACAAGAGATAGAACCGAGGAAGGAATATTAGAATTCCTAATAAGTTTGCTAATTTTCACTTAACTTCTTATGTGTTCTCTCGTGTTTGAATCAATTGAAAATTCCGAGCCAAAACCTATTTTGATCTTTGTGAATTTGTGAAATGGATGAGTGCTATGCAAGATGAAATGACTTCTTTGTATGTGAATAACACCGGGAACTTGTCCCAAAAACCGTTAATTGTTCCATTGTTGATTGCAAATGGCTGTTTAAAATCAAACAAGAAAATGAAGGTGTTAGATACAAAGTTAGACTAGTTGCAAAAGGTTTTACTCGGAAAAGAAGACATTGATTACATCGAAATTTTTTGTTGTGAAGTTTGTAATCGTGAGAATTATGCTAGCTTTAGTGGCTCGGTTGACTGGGAACTAAAGCAACTTGATGTTAAAACCGCTTTTTACATGGTGATTTGGAAGAACAAATTTTTATGAAACAACTGAAGGTTTTGAAGATAAATCCAAACCAAACCATGTGTGCTTATTGAAAAAGTCTTTGTATGGTTTAAAGCAATCACTCAGACAGTGGAATAAAAAAAATTTGATCGATTGCATGCTTGATTTGAAATTTTGTAGAAGTAAATTTGATCATTGTTTGTATTTCAAACTTGATGCTAATTCTCCGTATTCTGCCGATCTATGTTGATGATATGCTTTTGACCAGCGCCCACGATGAAGTGCTATTGACTATGTTAAAAATTGCTTAAGTGCTAAATTTGACATGAAATTTTTAGGAGATGCTAAGAAAATACTTGGTATGAATATTGATAGGGATAGAAATAACTCTATGCTTTATCTTCATCAATCTTCATATGTTGAGAAAATTTTACAAAAATTCTCTATGAGTAATGCAAAATCTGTGAATGTCCCACTTGCTTCTCACTTTGTGCTAAGTAGGGATCGTCCCCAAAACCGATCTTGAAATCTCTTCTATGCAAAACATTCCTTATGCTAATGCCATTGGATCTCATTATGTACTTAATGGTCAAGATCTTAGACCGGACATTGCCTATGATGTTTCTTGCTTTAGTAGATTTGTGTCTAATCCTGGTTTGGTGCATTGGAATGCTTTGAAGTGGTTATTGAGATATCTTAGACATTCAACTCGATTATTGCCTTAAATTTTCTAAGTGTGAAAATGGTGTTGTTTTTTTAAAAGGATATGTGGATTCCAACTATGCAAATGATAAAGATAATGTAAAAATCAACAACTTCTTATGTCTTTACTTTGTGTGGTTCTTGTATAAGTTGGAAATCCCAATCGCAACACATGGCATCGTCTACCACGTAATCGTAATATGTTGCGATCAAGCTTTAAAAGAAGCCTTATGGCTAAAAGGACTTGTTTTAAATTGGTTTTCTAAAACAAAATGTTGTTGTATTTTTCGACTCGTCCGTATTGACTTTGTAAGAATCCAGCTTTTTCATGACGTAACAAAACATATTGGTGTTAGATTTCATTTTATAAGGGATATTGTTTCTAAAGGCTTTATCTGTCTTGAAAAAGTGGCGTATGAATACAACCTGGCCGATATGGGTACTAAGTGTCTACCCTTATCAAAGTTCAAAACTTGCTTGAAAATTCGAATTTTGACATCGGGTGATTAATTACCCGGTTAGTTACCTCTATGTTGGGTTTAACGATTCTTTGTGTTTTTCGTTGAATCCAAAACCGCTGAGTTAATGTTTGTTGTGTGCTTATATTAATTCAATGGGGGAACTTGACTTGTTGTGTGCTTGTTGAGATCCTTTTTTAAGTTACAGTTAGCTTTAGTGCTTCAGAACTCAAGTCCTTCGCCGGTCTTTAGGAAGGCAATCGGCAATGATGATGACCAGTTTAAATTTTCCCAGGTTTGTCTAATGAAATCCAATGAGCCAAAGCGGTGGAGATTGTTGAGTAATTGGTCCATTAGCTTTCAATGGGTTGGCCCAAATGCAGCCCAAAGCCTCTAAGCCAGCCCCCAATCCCATTGAGATACTCGGGTTGTGTGTTGGGTTGCGGTACCCGCTTAATAGTCCGCGGATCCCCTTGTGCAATCTAAGCCGTTGGATATTACCTCTTGATCGTGGCCGCTCATATGGACTATTAAACGGTCCCATCAGAACCCTAATCCTCATTCGTGATTTTTCACTCTCTCTCATCACTCTCTCACTCATCTCTCTCGAATCTTCTTCTTTGTCTCTTCTTCTCTGTGAAGTCCGATCTCTCATCGGAGTTCTGTGAAATCTTGAGTGTTTCTGGCTATATCTGAGTGTATACTTCTCTAGTTCACTTCCTTTGTGGACGAACTGAGTTGGGGCCAAAAACTAGGGTTTCTGGGAACTAGGGTTTGTGAGGTTCGATTCTTATTCTCGGGTCTCGGGTGAGGATCCGGGTTCCTTGTGAGGTTTAGGGCAAGGTTTTGTGGTCCTCTGTCTTCGTGGTTTTGCGGATTTCTCTGGTGACTTACCGTGGTGGTTCTTTTGGGAAAACTGGTCCCTGAGCCGAATCATTTTCAATATTCGGTTTTAGGGTTTTATCCCTTACATTTTCTTTGTGTTCTTATTTTCTGTTTCATTGTAGTTATCAGTTTATCTCTTGTACTTTTAATTTTCGCAAAGTGTCTAGAGTATAAACTTGTATAATAGGTTATGAGTCCAGATTTGTATTTGGTACTTCGTGTATCAATCTTTTGGCGCAGATAGATACCCAACAATTTTCATAACATCAAATTTAACAACACAATTCACGATACTTTCAAATGCATAGGTAATGTACTTTGTGAGTGACACTAATAAGTGACACTAAGTGAAGAAACTAGTGTCACTAAACGCATTTTTATAGTGAACAATTAATATATGTATTATACAATATGCACACTCATATAATACTGGTAAATAATATTAATTTAAATAAACATTTATAACATTCATATATAATCTAAGATCTGTTTAGTTAAAGTTATTTGTAAGTACTAATAGAATATTATATAAATAAAAAGAATGGAGTCTAATAATTTTATTTTTTAGCATCAGTATGAATTACATTCATCAACTTATAATTGATTGCAATATTGAGAAGAAATAGTTGCAAGTGTTCCTAATCATAAACTTATACACGGATGTAAAATAAAATTTTAAACCTACGCAGATCTAACGGATCCATAGAATCAAAAATCGCAATGAATGCGCTAAACGAAACAAGTACCAATGAAATTGATCCCGCTTCTATCGCGAATCATCGATAATGATTTATCGAATCTTTTGAACAAAATCTCATATAGAGACAAACTTATTAAATCGAAACAATATACACCTATTAGAAACAAACAAAAATCACATACGAGAATAAACTTATTTATAAAGAATATTATTAACATTGAAAAACACTTCCCTCATTCTCCACGAAAAGGACGAAGGAAAAGAGAAGGAAAAAATGAAAATAAAAAATAAAAAAATAAAAAAGATGATTAGGATTTTTCTGAAAGATGGATTATTGAGAACTGCCTCCATCATATGAAACACATACCTATACAAGCCGACCGAAAAAAATAAAATCCTAAAGTTGGAAGTAAAATGTGGACAATGAATTGTACTTTTGGTTTCATCCCAGGATGGCCCAGTATGACTGGCCCATCTCAAAACTGTGCCCCTCCTTGTCCGGCCCACAAAACATTATCCCCACCGGCCCACAAAACATTATCCCCATTTTACGCGTCGCAAACAAATTAATTTTTCAAAAAGAATATAATATATAATATATTTTGTTTCCAAAAAAAAAAAGAATATAATATATTCTTTTATTTGTTAAACCCTATGAATAAATAATTCCACTGGAAATAACGCAAATAACTAATTGAATATATATATATATGTGTGTGTGTGTGTGTGTGTGTGTGTGTGTGTGATTTTTAACTTGTAATTCCCCACTAGTCCAAATGAAGAAGGAAAAAAAAATGAAAACATTTATAATAAGTTCCTATATATATAAATATAAAATAAGAAATGTTGGCCCAAAGTGACTCCATGGCAGACCCTAAATGCCATTTTTATTTTTTTATTAAGAAACTTTATTGGGGCAGTTGTGTTATATTTATTCCTTTCCATTAATGCTTCAACCAATTGTACCATTCTTTGAGTTTTTCCTCTCATTGACATTGCCTAATAGGTAAGGCCAACGATCCTTTACCATTTAAAACTAGAGTCTAAGGATATAGCATGTTAGTTTGATTGATAAATTATCCCCATCTCCACATGTTGAGTTTTGATAAATGACAAACAATGGGCTAAAAGTGTGATTTTAAATAAAATTTGTGCATATGATGCATGAATACATATATATAATACGAATACAACATGATATGTTATATGCAATGTAGTTAAAGGTGCTCGTCTAGCGTGGAGATGAGACGTCCAATAGGCTAAGCGCCTAGATCATGATATGTTATAACAATTTATACGTAGTCTTAAATAATTTAGGACACGACATAGTAATATGAAATATCTTTCTATAAGTAGATGAAATATTTATCGTCCTTGTTTAAAAAGAAAAAAGGAAAAAGGAGTTGTATGTGGGACTGTAAAGTTTCAATGAAAGCCAAAATCAAGGTGTAGGAAGAGAAGTGGAGCAACTTCATCAATACGGGCCTCATCAAAATGCGACTTTGAGCACTTTCCAGGTGGATTCCAGTGCATGCACTTAGCAAGTGGCAACTAAGCATTTGCTCATAAAAGTAGATTGGGGTGGAGCTTATATCCACGCCCATCAAATCGCTTTCCCATACGAAATTCTTCAAGATTTCGGAACTCATGGGAACTCATCTTGAATAAGATCCGTGTGGGTTCGATTCGGGGAGAGATCGTTATTAGTAGATTGGGGTCGAACATAATTGTTCTTTTTACCAGGAGGATCTCGGTTGTACGTCGGCCAGATCCGCCGTAACACCGACGAGGTCGCGTGCACATCCCGCAGTTTACCTTGGCGGCAAAGAATGAGAGAGGAGTCCGTTGTCCTCAAAAGATAGTCGGGCGTGTTCAGGTTGAGTTATCAAAAAAAAAAAAAAGTAGAACCCCAATATATATATATATATATATACATTTCCCACATTATTTTTTATTTCTTTTGGTGTAAGATTATTTTTTTGCTCATATAAGAAGCTTGCATTGAGAAGATATATATATATTGGATTTTTGTCACTAAAGAGAAATAAGTGAACTCGATTCCTATTAGATGGTTATCGGACCTACCATGAGTTTAAGAATCAACATCGCGTTAGATTCGTGTTTGTGCGTGTTTTTCGTGTTCGTAATTGGATTTTTTCAATAACTTTAAGTTAGATTCGTGTTGTGTTAGTGATTGTCCCTTACCTATGGTCAGCTGTGAGTATCAATTGACATTAAGATAGTAACAAAGAAAAAAGAAAAAGAAAAACAAGAAAAAAACAAATTGGAATAAAATAAAATTCATCCTAGTTGGAATTAATGCCATTTCGCTTAGTACCGACACTTGACACCACATTGGATTCAAAATTTGTGGGGTTTGAGTTTGTACATTTTTTATTGTTTTGTGTTGGACCACGACAAGATAAACATACAAAAAAGAAAGAGAAAATAAATAAAATAAAATAACATAATATTGTCCTTCAAACCAAACCAACTTATCTAGCAAAGAAAAGTTGGGATTTGTTTATGATTTACACACTTGTTGTCTACATAAATATATTTGTAGGCCAATGTGAAAGTCTTGTTTGATTGTATGAATATGTCATTTCAACTCATTTTCAAAGATTTAAGAAAACACACAAACACACGATCCAGGTGTGACAAATATAATCCAACACTTTTTAATTCATGTTTAACAAATGTGTGCAAACGAATCGGAGCCGTCCATTCTCTTTGGCCCTCACATGATGGCATGTGCTTATAGATAGTACCAAAAGAGTGTTTTGGAGTGTTGTTGAAAGATCCAAATTTCAGTATCATACACAAGTCAACTCATCAAGTACACCTCTTATTTAGATTAGGTAGGGGTGACAATTGGGGTTGTGTTCGAGTTCACGGTCCAGTTGAGACATGATGTTTTAATTAATCACGTTAATTTGAACACAATCCGTTTAATTATTTGGGTCAAATTCATCAACCTGAATACGACTTGTTTAAGACATGAGTAATCTGAATACGACCGAAATGATCATGTTATTCCACCGACCGGACAAATTCCTTACGAACAAAATTTTTTTAGTGGAGTATATATGCACAAAAACAAAACCAAACATAACTTATTCGGAAAAAAAGTTACAGGACTTATATTGCAACACTCTTATAGATACGTGACTAATTTTGCATTTTTCCCTAACATATTGAGTGATTGTATTACATAGAAATCTTATAAGGGATAATTACAAAAAGTATCCCCGAGGTTTGACCTAATTACAAAAAAACTCATTAACTTTAAAACTTACAAAAAGTACCCTCTGAGGTTTGATTTAGTGTTAAAATTAAGGAGTAATCTGCAATGATTTTACAAATATAACGGGGATTTTGAAATACATTTCAAACCTCGGGGAGTACTTTTTGAAAGTTTTTATATATCAGCTATTTCCAAAACAAAGCCAAACTTTTCTCTAAAAAAAAAAAGATGTCAAACTTACTCAACATTTTCCCAGATTATATCTTCACCAAATCTTCCCTTAAAATAATCTAAAAAAAAAAAAGAAAACGTAACCTTGGGTTTCTATTGTTCATTATCAGCAATAGCATAGTAGGGCTAAATCAAAACCTTTTTTATCCCAAATTATGAAATATTCGTAAATTAGTAATAAATGCATTCATTAATTACCTATATAACTTTTATCGGTAGATAATCTATAACATAGTACGGCTGATATTGTTGCTTTACCCTTGTATTGCAATGGGAAAGAAATGTGTCTTAAAACCTATTAGGTATTATTTATATATGAACCATAAATTGATAGTAATTAATTAATGCCCATTTTATTGTGCACCAATAGGCATAAATGTAGAAAAAGTTGTTTTAAAATGTATGAAGGCACAATATCAAATGAACAAAAGGATCCATGGCCCAATATTAAATTATAAATAAATAAATAAAAGATGTAAATATATACATTTTTATTGATGTAATAATTAGAATTGAGTATAAAGAAAAAGTCATGTCATATTAATGAAAAACCAAAAAGAGGAAAAAGATTTCATTGTAAGATCTGCATAAATTCTAATGTTTGATTATGACGATAGATAATTAATAATAATAATTAATGTAAATTCATAGTTCTAGCTAACAAGTTGCAATATTATTCACAACTTTACACAAATAATTAGTGCAATCATGAAACCAAATTCTTTAGGGTTCGTGATGATGTGAAACATTGTAAAAACTATTAAAAAATGGTAATTAATTTATTCAACTTTGAGGAATAAGTTCTAGACCAGATATAGTGTAATTATTTTTCTACTTTTTGAATGCTACATATATGATATTAATGATTTGGATTGCAATGAATGTCAACAAAGGGCGCTATAGATGAGGGTGCAATCCACATTTACCATGCCATAATTTTTCAGCGATAAACCTTAATTATTCATTTATCTCTGCCATGCTACCTCCATACACTCCGTACGACTAAGTGAACTAATTTTAAACTAATTTTAAATAATATTTTTATTTGTATATTAGTTTAATGACTCATACTAACATTTGAATATTTATCTCAAAAAAAAAAAAAAAAATGTACAACTATACACTCTAGCTACTTGTCTTAACTCTTATATTCCATATATTTTTCTATTTTTTTGAGCATATATAATATAATGATGAAAATCGAATCTCAAGCCTCTAGTCTGGACTTGAGAGTCCTAACCACTCGACTACTATCCGATTCAACATATTTCCTATATCTGAAAATTAATTATTTGTAATTTAAACTATCTTATCGTGTTAGTAATTAACATATATATTTACCCCTGAATTTTATTTTTACTTGGATTAAAATTTAATTACCGAACAAAATTAAGATACCATCTCTTTTTCCGAAATTCAATTCTCTCTAGGTATCATGTTCTATTTACACTTGACAAAAATACGTGTAATAACTTTCTTTTCTATAAATACTCAATATATTGATCGCCTCCTAATTTTTATTAACTAACTTTCTTTCGAGACTTAGTATGAGCTATTTGTGATCGCTACTTAAACTTATAGTTTTATTTATTTTGATCTATATATTGACTTACTTTCTCGTCCGAGTCCATCACTCGCCAACCCTATCCGTATTGTTTTTAGTACAAATTTCATGAGAGGAGGAAGATGACAATCAAATCCAAGCACACGCCAAAATAATACAAACGTCTTACCACTAAGTTATCAATGATTCTCATCCCCACCCACCTTTCAATTGAGATTAAATTTAAAACTCATACTTACACCTCTCAACAACTTATAATTTTGGAATGGGAATAAGGCATTCACCAATGAAAAAACAAAACAAAACAAAAACAACATCACACAATGCCAGAAACACACACACCAACTTAGAGTGACACAAAAACACACACACAACACACAATATCACATAATTACACTGATAGTAGTAGTAGTACTACTACTATTTTCTTTTCCTAATGAGTAGCCCTGATATAAAGTACTAAAAAACTTCATATAGTTAAAGAGGGCTTTGACAGAAGGGCCATACCTCGTTCTATCCGTCCTCTGTATTGGGCCCCACTTATATCCCCGCCTACAATTTTTGTCAGCCCTCCTTATTCTCGCTTAGGATCTCCAACCCATAACATCAATTTGGTGTGAAAATCACACCAAATTTAGTGTTTTGGTGTAATTTTCAAAAGCTAAAACTCATCTCCAACCCACTACACTAAATCTTACACCAAATGAATATTTTAATATTTTATTTTCATTTTGGAATAACAAATGTATTTATTTATGCAATTATTTCTTTTGCTTATATTTTATTATTATTAATGTAACTAAATAAAAACTTATATTTAACTAATATTACATTAATTAATTATATTCCAAAATTAATATTACAACTAATATCACAATAAATAAAAATACTAAATTGCACATTAGACAATAAAAAACGACAAACCTAAAAACAAATATTTAAAGACAAAAAAAGATTAATACATTACTAATTTTCAAATTATCTACTATTAGGAATTTAGTTTGATTGGTATTTTGTTTTTTAAATTTCAAGTTTAATTATAATGTTAGTGTTTTGTGTTTTATGATAGACTTTGATGCTTTTTAATTAAATTATAATTTTGTTTATTAATTATTTTAGTTTATCAAAATTTTAAGTTTAGTTTATAATAATTTATTGGTAAATATTAAATATTGTTCATCCAAAATAATAATTATATACAAAATTTAAATAACTAAAACCATGTTACAAATGAATTATATATCAAATATAGGATACAATAGGAATTAAAAGTTTGAAGTAGAAGAAATTGGAGGGCAAAAGAAGGAATATTTGTATTACACCAAATTTGGTGTAAAAGAATAGTGTTACACCAAATTTGGTGTAATACTATTCCTTTACACCAAATTTGGTGTGATGTTAGAAAGTTGGGTTGGAGGGTGTTTTTAGATATTTGGTGTTTTGGTGTGTGTTTTAGAGTTGGATTGGAGATGAGTGCGAGAGGTAGCATAACTATAAGCCCCTACCCCCTACCCAACATATGTACATACAAATATATATATATATATTTATATTTGGCTTGAGATCTCTTATAAGACTATTGGGCCAAATGCGGTCTTTAACGGAATGTAATAAGTAATATTTTTAGTATAAAAATGATACATTTATTGTAAAAAGTGATAATTTGACTGAATATCACTTTTTACGCCAATATATCTTTTTTATACAAAAAGATCACCGTCGCATCGACCATAAAAAAAAATGTCTTTTTTTTTGGGTTTTTGAAATTTGATGGTCTTTTCAGTTCTGTGAAGACTCTGAAAGAGTAGTAGTCTACTAAAGTCTGAAACCCTTTTCGATTTTCTGCTATTAAAGGTAATAAAATCCATTTTCCCCTTCTTTATTTTTTTGGCCCCAATCAAAAAAAATTATTTGCTCTGTTTTTTCCCACTTTTCAAGAATAGTAAAGACTTTCTTACTTCTTCCCCTACATTGACAAAAACAATCCTCATACTCACTTTTGTCAACTCTCTGCCATTTATAAACATGGTTGATATGTGACTACGTATTAAATTTCTCGAATATTTAAGCCCTTTTTTTCCCCATCTTTGACAGGTTCATAAATATATATATTTTTTTTTGATTGTGGGCACTAATCCAGTGTATGATTTGTGGGTTGGCTTTGTTTGAAGACATGGGTTTTTAGATTTGAAGCGAAAAAAGATTGCAACTTTGAGACTAAACTTGGTTTTGATTTTGAGTAAGTTGTTCAGATCTGAATTATTGCATTAACTGAGGTTTATTTTATTGAAATAGAAAAAGGGATGTTGAATTTAAGTGTGTTTTTTTATTTTCTAGTTTGGGTTCTTGTTTAGATCTAAAACGCTTCAAAAAAGATTGAAGCTTTTGATTCTTTCACTGCACTTTTATAGCAAAAGATGAATCCAAGATGAATAAATTCTTGCTTGCAATGTTTTGTGATAATTTAGACAATGTGACAGTTTTTTTCCTACTTTGATTGGCCCATTGTGCTGATATTGTAGTTGCAATTTCTTAGTTGTTTCTATTTAAGATTAAGATTTAAGATTAATATTGTTCTTTTCTTGGCATAGCATATTTTTTCATGTATAAGATGTTACTTTGATTGGCACTACATGTTATCTTTATTCCAGTTTTTGAGCTCAAAACTATGGCATTTACTCGTATTTTGATTCCCAAATCTTTTATCTGTATTTAGGTGTGATATCATTTTCAAGAATGTATCGAATTTCGGATTACAACGGATCGAATGATGGTAAAAATGGATCTCCAACAACACAGTTCTAGATTGTGCCCCTTATCCACAACATTGAGAAACCTGTCATCATCATCGTCCGTGTTCTTTTCGGCTAATCAGTCGCCTTTTTCTCCGAAATCGGCAACTTTATGGACAAATTCGAACGATAACACCGTAATTATGGATTTCCTGAACAGAGATTTGAGTAATGTAGACTCAGAATCTGTAATTAGATTTGCTTCAAGAAATGATCCCCGAAAGTCGGAGAATGTTTCTTCGTCTACCGGAATGTATAATAGCGCGTTATCAAGTTACGGCGATCATCATTCGAGCGGTTGTTCTAGACATAAGGGTGGCAAGGGGAAAAAAATTGGTAGATTGCTCGAAATCTCAGCTCCTCCGGCTTCTTTTTCGTCTAACCGTTTGAGGAGTTGTGATGTTTACATAGGTTTTCATGGCCGTAAGCCTTTACTCCTTAGGTTTACAAACTGGCTTCGGGCGGAGTTAGAAGTTCAAGGTTTGAGTTGTTTTGTAACGGACCGAGCTAGGTGCCGAAACTCTCGTAAGCATAGCGTTGTCGAGAAGGCCATGGATGCTAGTACGTTCGGAGTCGTTATACTGACGAAAAATTCTTTCAGAAATCCGTATACCATTGAAGAGCTTAGATTTTTCTCTGGCAAGAAGAATTTGGTTCCTTTGTACTTCGATTTGAGCCCTGACGACTGCCTTGTCAGGGATATAATCGAGAGACGTGGCGAGCTTTGGGAAAAATACGGCGGTGAGCTGTGGTTAATGTACGGAGGACTTGAGAAGGAATGGAAAGACGCCGTTAGTGTGCTTTCTTGTACTGATGATTGGAAACTAGAGGCGCAAGATGGTAGATGGAGAGATTGCATATTACGAGCCGTCACTCTTTTGGCGTTGAGGTTAGGAAGGAGAAGCGTTGTCGATAGGTTAACGAAGTGGAGAGAGAAGGCGGAGAAGGAAGAGTTTCCGTTTCCTCGAAATGAGAATTTCATCGGTCGGAAAAAGGAATTGTCCGAATTGGAGTTCATGCTTTTTGGCGATGTTTGTGGAGAAGCGGAGAGAGATTTTTTTGAAATCAAGGCTGGACCGAGACGACGACAGAATTTGACAATCGAGGGTAGCAAGAGGAAGGGGAAAGAGCCGATCGTATGGAAAGAATCCGAAAAGGAAATCGAAATGCAGAGCACCGAAATTCCTAAGAGCATTTCGAAGCGTAGTAGAAGAAGGAGATCGATGAAAATCGTTTACGGAAAGGGGATCGCCTGTGTAACGGGAGACCCCGGCATTGGGAAAACGGAGCTTCTTTTAGAGTTTGCTTATCGGTATCATCAGAGATATAAAATGGTCCTATGGATAGGCGGCGAAAGCAGATACATTCGGCAAAATTATCTCAACTTGTGGTCTTTTTTAGAGATTGATGTTGGGGTGGAGGGATGCGCGGAAAAAGGTCGAACGAAAAGCTTCGAAGAACAAGAGGAAGCTGCCGTAGCCAGAGTACGAAAGGAGCTGATGCGAAACATTCCGTTTTTAGTAATAATCGACAATTTGGAGAGCGAAAAGGATTGGTGGGATCACAAGGTGGTTATGGATTTGTTGCCCCGCTTTGGAGGCGAAACACATGTTATTATATCGACTCGTCTCTCTCGCGTGATGAATCTTGAGCCTTTGAGACTCTCTTTCCTATCGGGAGTCGAGGCGATGTCTTTGATGCAAGGAGGCGTCAAAGATCAATCGGTTACAGAAATCGACGCGCTAAGGGCGATCGAAGAAAAATTGGGGAGGCTGACTTTAGGCCTTGCTATCGTCGGAGCAATTCTTTCCGAGCTCCCGATTAATCCGAGTAGGTTGTTAGATACCATAAATAGAATGCCGTCGAGCGATGTAACGTGGAGTGGGCGCGAAAATAATTGGTTAAGACGGAACAGTTTCCTCTTACAGCTTTTCGAGGTTTGCTTTTCGATATTCGACCACGCGGACGGACAAGGAAGTCTAGCGACGAGAATGGTTCTAGCAAGTGGCTGGTTCGCACCGGCACCAATACCGGTACCCATTTTAGCCCTCGCGGCTCACAAAATACCCGAAAAACACCCGCGTAAACGTTTGTGGAAAAAAATTATGTACTCGTTAACGTGTGGTTTCACATCGTCTTACGCACGTCGATCAGAAGCCGAAGCGTCGTCATTATTGTTAAGATTCAACGTAGCAAGAAGCTCTACAAAAGAAGGGTTCATTCAGTTCAACCACCTTATAAAGCTATATGCCCGAAAGAGAGGCACAACCGGAGCTGCACAGTCCATGGTACAAGCCGTGATCACACGCGGATCGATATACCATCACCCGGACCACATATGGGCCGCGTGTTTCCTAACCCTCGGATTCGGAAAGGACCCTATAGTCGTCGAGCTGAAAGTGACCGAGCTTTTATTTCTCGTGAAAGAAGTGATTTTGCCGCTCGCTATAAGAACGTTCATAACGTTCTCCCGGTGCAACGCTGCCCTGGAGGTGCTTAGGCTATGCACGGACGCGTTGGAATCTGCCGATCAAGCGTTTGTCACCCCGGTCGAGAAATGGCTGGATAGGTCGATATGCTGGAAACCGGTCCAGACGAATGCGCAGTTGAATCCGTGTCTTTGGCAAGAACTCGCGCTGGCTCGGGCGACGGTTTTGGAGGTGAGGGCTAAGCTGATGGTGAGAGGGGGACAGTTTGATATTGGGGATGATCTTATTAGGAAGGCCATTTTTGTTAGAAGTTCAATATGTGGAGAAGATCATCCAGATACTGTATCTGCTCAACAGACACTTAGCAAAATTACCAGACTTGCTACTAGTGTTCAAACTCATACTTCACCATAGATTTTTGATTTTTTTTGGTAAGTAGTTTTTCATAGTAGAGTTATATAGCACAATTTTTTTTGAATAAGCTGATTTATAAATTTAGAGGAAATTTTTTTATACCATTTTTTTGTTTTGTTTTAAAGGGATGGTCATCTGATTTTAGGAATTCCTGCATTTGTTAATTGTTATTGCTTTGTAAATAAGATCTAATTTTAGTCTACTTGGTGACTTCTCTTTGTGGATCATTATTGGGAATGTTTCTTATTATGGAGGTGCATGAGGTGTGGGTGTGGAACGTTTAGTGCTTGATTTGGAAATATTTGTGATGGATTTTTGGGTCTAAAAGTTCGTTTCAATAAAAATTGGTGTTTTGTGGTTAATTTTGAATGAACTTTTTGGATCAGTCATTTTTCCAAAAAGTTCATTCTAGATAAGTCAAAACTCGAGACTTTTTGCAAAGTCACTTATCAAGACGTTTATTTTCTAAATGGACATTTGCATAAGTGCTGAAATAACTGACTTTAAATACAGGATGTGCAATATTTGATATTTAATATTTACGGATATAATAATTTTTTGCTGAAAGTTACGGTCAAAAAAATTGTCCCAGAAATATGAAAGTGTTTTAGCATATAGAAGCACGTACAGAGAGTACAATTTTCAAAATTATTTTTGTAAATGTTGTGTTTGTTCATATTTTTAAATATGATAAAAAAAAATTATATGTGTTGTTATATTATTTTAAATATAATTTATTACACAACTTAGGGATAATATTTGATAATAGTTAATATATAAAATATTTGAATGTTTATTATTGTATGATATATTCACATACTTATAAATAACTTTGACAAAAATAATTATGTTTTAATTCAATATTATTTAATTTAGCAAGATGTGATATTTTGTTAAGTACACTAGTATACATATATAATGCGTGTATTAAATATTTTATTTCGAAGGTAAGTGTATCATACGTTAAAACTAGGGGTGGCAATGGGTAGAGTTATCCATTATGTTTCTACTCGAACCCTGTAAGATTCGGTGAAAAAATACTTCACGAATTCAAATATTCATCTTTTATATGCTCAATTTATAAAATTTTACAGAGTTGCATGCACTAATTTCTGGTCATACCCATTATTCCTCCACAACCCTGCAACAAATTTCTGGCATATTAGTCTACTTAAATGATGGATATAAAATTATTGAAATTTTTTCAATCACAGTGAGATTTCAAGAAAATGTTATATAATATTATTCTATTTAAATGATGTAAAATATTAGTTGTGCCTGCACATCAGACTTAGATAATCAAGAACCAAGAAAAATATCCAGATGAAAAAAATTACAAATACCCCCTTAGACATTTGATTTTAGCTTACAAAATTACACCCTTATTTGTTTAGGTAAATACAAACCTCAAAATAATATTTTTTGTAATTTTGAAAGACAACGGAGTTTTTTGTAATTAGGCTAAACCTCAGGGTAGTTTTAGTAATTATTCCAAAATTTGCAAAACCAAAACTTGCAGGAAAACACATATAACATCTCCTGATGAAACCACCTCCATCATGGCATATCATGCAGATGAGTAACTGATTCTAGTTATACTCCCCTAAACAACTCCAATTAAAGGGAGCACGTCGAAATGTAAGCAAAAAAACCAACAGAAATTTTGTTCTTAAGCAAATCAGCATCGACACGATTCGAACTTTATCATCACATGGCAGTATATATCATGTACAGACAAACAGTTTGGGGAACTAATGTTTGTTCATTTATGGATCGGATTTTCCAGCAACGTCCTCATCACTGGAGCTATCTTCATTTTCAGTTACTTCATCATCGCTTGATTTTTGTTCTGGTGCAACTCCGGCATCTTCAGGCTTCGCGTATTTTTCGCAGTATTCTGAAAAATGACATGAAATGAGACTTTGTACCTCATAACACAATGCTAATTGATGTAAAACACTAAAACTTACGGGAGCGAATATGACAAAGAAGCCATGCACGATTTCATCCCCCTCGTTCTTAGCGTTTGAATTGTATTTTATGCAGTACTGAAATATGCATATACATCAATCTTATACCAATGTCCAATTATTCTTGCTATACAAAATGTGTAGCTGAACCAGGTATCCAACACAATTATCTTACATTTTTGTGTACTTTTAGGCCCCATTTAGCTCATAAATGGCCATTCCAAGAAAATTATGTCACACTTTTGTGCTTTACTATATGGTTGTTCCAGAAGTAGGCAACTTAATTCTAAAGTTCAATTTTTCATATTTAACTTTCACGCACACACCAAAAGCATTTAGAAGAGTATCGGAAATGTAAGAATGAATATATAATCTCTGAATTTTCAGGTAATCGTATGTTTGTAATCAAGTTTTTTTTTCCATATCAAAGAACATTCCACAATTTCAAAGCAATCCATGACCCCTTCTCAGAATAAAGAATCCCAACAAGACTGAAAATCGGGCAGACAACAATCTATAGCCGGTTTATATCAGTTCACACCAAATTATAGACTTGATTAGTTAAATGACCAGAGCTAACCCATATTCTGACAGTCCCAAGGGCCAAACTAACTCCATATCTAAGTTTCCAACATAATGGATCATCTACATTCATGCTGGATGATAAGAGAGTATACTATAAAAGCAAATCATGTAAGTGTTTAATCCACACCAACTCAAGGGGAGGAAATCAAAAGGAAAACGAAAACAACAAAAATGAGTTTTGGTCGTTTATGGTCTCTGTCAAAACACCTTAACTGAGAGGCAATATTTTAGTAATTTTTTCATGCTTGAGAAAACGTTAAGAGCAAGTTGTCTTAATTTCAGATAGTGGAATTTGGTGGTTTTTTACCCATTGTTTTTCAACATTCCGAGTTTCTCATAATCTTAGTATCTCATTTTTACATACTATTGCATCTTTATTGGCTTTAGGTTCATGAGTTCAGTTTGGCTTAAATTATTTACCGTCGATTTTCTCTATCTATTGGGACAACGAGGCAGTTGCACATGGGGGTTGGTATTCAAATTTATGAAGAAGCTAATATTTAGTTTATGCTGGGTTAAATGGAAAATCAGGGATCATGACGCCCTAGAAATAGAACACGAAATTCTATATCAAAACTGGTGCCTAGTGAGACCAATCCTCGTACATCCTAGCAAACCAGAGTTCTTAATTACATCCACCATAAGGACTGGCCATCTCACTTTTAACAAATTTCAATAAGACGTCGTTTATGATGTTAGAAGTTTTAACGTCCATTACAAGGACTAGCCATCCTTCTTTTAACAAATTCTAATAAAATGCAGCTTATGAAGTTAGAGTAATTTATAAGACACTTCTATGTCACAAGCTCCTATGATTTTCAGGAATAGCACCACAAAGTGGAAACTGAACATTCAACACCCTCGATCACGAGAAGAATGGGGGAGCAGGATAAATCTTTCCAAAAACACCTTCTATAGTTATGCAATATTCAGAAAGGTAGCAATATTAGGTGTACCGTTTTGGGGAGATTTGGTTTGCAATTTGCACATATCTACTAGCTCAAAAGCAACAGCTATAATTTCACTTAAAAGAAAATTATACCTTTAACTATTTGATCATATGCAGTGCGGTCACGAATCATCAAAGCTGCTGCATCTGAGTTCAGAGGATCTGTTGGGTTTGGGTACAAAAGAAGTTGCGGAAGAAATACTTCAAACACGTTTACGAGGTCTGAAAAGAAATAAAAAAACTCAATTAAGCTAATGAAACCATTGTTACTACTCAATACTCAAGGGACAATGTGGCAGAAAAGTAATCAAGTTACCAAACATGGGACTCCAGGTCTGATTGATAACATCTAAACACACAGAGCCTGACCTGGAACATTGAACATAAAATTCCATATGTATATACAGTTATTTCAACAAGAATTATATTAAATCTAAAATCACGAACAAATAGCATCAATTAGAAGAGCTTGATCACCTCAAGTCAACGTTTGGATGGTAGATCTTATTGACAAAACCAATGGAAGGAGATTTATACGGATAACCCTCTGGCAGTTCCACCCGTATCTTCCAAACACCTCCTTGATAAGCACCTGTCAGAGACCATCAAATTTTGAAGGGGAAACAAGAAAAAGATAAAAAGAACTCCCCGTTTTTTACTAAAAATGCATCACAAATAAGAAATTAACAAAAAAACACTTCATTTGTGGAGAGATAAATTAGAGAACAACTATCCAAAGGGCGTCCAAAATAAACAAAGATGATTGAAACCCAACTGCTCCAATTTCAATAAAATCCAAGCTTGCTATTCAATATTCAAGTAGACAAAAGAAATAACTCCACAATCCATGCTCCAAATTACCAAGATTTTAACAACAATGCAACTTCAATTCAAGATTCCAACTTATGCCAAATACAGCACAGTTACAAATGCCGAATTTTAAAAAATCAAAATAAAAAATTATCAGAACAAAGTAAATAAACATACCCAGCAGAATAAAATCAAGCTTGCTATTCAATATTCTAGTAGACAAATAAATAAATCCACAATCCTAGCTCCAAGTTATCAAGATTTTACCAAGAATGCAACTAAAAACTCAATAATCCAACTTATGTCAAATACAGCACAGTTACAAATTCCAAATTTAAAGAAAATAAAAACAAAAAATTACCAGAACCAAAATAAATAAAAATACCCAGCAGAAATTGACCCAAACCCCGCTTACATATACACTAATAGATCAAGAATGAGGCGAAAAAAAAAAAAAAGGGAAAATGAAAATGCGTTTCGGGAAGAAAGTTTACTTTCTTTGGGTCCATGGAATATCACAAAGAACAGTTGCATGCTGTCATTGATCGTCTCCACTTTATAGTCAGTCATCATCCTAATATCAAAACAATCGAAACCCATAAATCACCGAAAAAAGGGCATCAAACCCAAATATTATACTAAAACACAAAATCAAACAAAGTGTGATATTCATTACAGTTTCATCAAATCCATTTCCCTGCGTTTGCTTGGAGAAGACATGGTTCTTTCTCTGTTTCGTCCTTTTTTTTCTTTTTCTCTTATCAATTCTTTGGGATTCAAGTGTAGAGAAAATATATTGCAGGTGGAGTGTACGTATACATACGCGTGCCTTTAGTGTGTGCTGGGGAATGGTGTCAAGGCGGTTCAGACATCACAGAGCAAAAAAAGTGGGAATGAAGGTGAGGTTTTTCATTTTTTGGCTAAAATATAATTTCTAAAAAATATATATTTCTCAACATTTCAATTTTCTTGATAAATATTTTCCTTTAGCCCATAACTTATCCAATGGGCTAGCCCAAACATTGGAGCCCATATTTTTTATGGACTTATTTCCCATCCTATTTCCAGATGGGCCCTTTTTTAATCCTCGCATATTTTGTTTTATGGACTTGTTAATGACGGTTACTTACCCTAATAAACAGCTGGATTTATTAACTAACTGATTTTTTTAACTAACTTCTTAGCACAACTAACTAATCTCACTGCTGACAGATACTCAACAGTTTTCAACCGCATTATTGGCCCCCCATGTTTGTTTCGTTGGAAAGTGAAATATGGAAAATTGCATTTAGGGGTGCACATAATTCAGTTAATCGGCTGAACCGAATCGAAATTTAAATTTTCAGTTTGCAATGAAACCGAACCGTAAATTTCGATGTGATTTTTGGATTTTTTTATGTTTTTGAAAACTATGTTTTTCGATTCGGTGTCTGTTTTTGGTTTCGGTCGGCCAAATTGAACCGAAAACCAAATTATATATTTTTATATATGGTTTTTATAAAATACTTATAGTTACTTCTCATTTTTAATACTTACCTACAAATTCTGTATGTAAATTAATTTTTTCTTGTTGTGTATAATCAAATATAGTTTCTCCACACTTTCACTTAATTCTCATTATCATGGTATCTAATTAGTTGTTGATTTAATCATTTTTAAATAAAATTATAGTTATATATCTCCCAAAATAATATCGGAGGAAAGGAATGAGAAAAGAAAGCACCATTATTTACCTTAATAATTTACTTGTAAAAATATAATGAATAAAATATGTAAATTTAATTGAATAAACATTCAAAATTACAAATACTTCATCGACAAACAATTTGTTTCTATGTTATAAATTGCACCTTCCGAGTGGGGTATTTTATAAAACAGAGGCCTCAGGATATCTGTAAACTTGAAAGATGACTTTTTGTACTCAAGTAAAACCTCAGGGGTTAGTTTTGTAATTTACCTATAAAACAACCAGAATCAAGGTGTTCCAACTGTACTCACTGGCATTCACTATGCAGCTCTGTTGTGAAAATCTCCGTTTAACCCCGATTAATCCTCGCCTAAGCGCTAAACCCCCCTTGTCCGCCTACTATTTTTTTTCGATTAGACCAGCCTAATCCCGTCCAGAGCGTTAGGCCCCAGTCTACCACCTAGCGTTTTTTACAACATTACTATGCAGTAATGTTTCACTAACAAACAATCACACACATGTGGGCACACACACAATGGAGAAAACACTTCAATCTGGAAATAGCATTAGGAGAAACGCGTTGATGTAAAGAGAATACACAGTACCACGAGCTTGTAGCTCAAATGGTATCACTCACCCTCTGTAAGGGTTATTGATCAGAGAGGGTGCGACACCCGACCGAGTCTTTAGGTTTCCTCCCAACTCATTAAAAAAGAAAATACACAGTTTAACATGAGAGGAAACACCAATCAAAATTCCTCTCTAGTCTCTACAACAAAAGTAACTAAATCAAAACTTGGTAATCAGGCTTTTCACCATCACTACAAAGTATTTTACAAGCCAACCAGATTTTACTCCATAATCGGCCAACAACAGAGACATCAAAATTGTTGCTCTTCAGTATGAACCGTTTCGGACGATCCACCACACCTAGAGCCCAACGAGATAACTTCTTCAACCACCAAAACCGCTATTTGTAATTCGTTAAAAGATTCAAGAATTTATGAAAAGTAAAAACAAAAACTAAATACAGTCATGCTGTATACACCACAGGGGGGGAGACACAAAGAAGAACAAACCTTGTGATTTTTACTAGACGAGTTCGGTGGACTGCTTATTCAGGGTGCACAAAACTGAACTCGAGCCAGGTACATAAAGTGATTTATATCCGAAACAACCACCTATCGACCCACATTGTTTTTCGTCATCATCACTGTCAACATCTTTCGGAGTTACCCGGTTTTGATAACTTCTCCGCTGTACAAGGAAAACATTGAAGTAGTAGCTAACTAATTTTTCCCTCCTTTTGGAAGGTAAGAATCTAGAAGCATTCCTCCAGAACTTGTTCGGGAATGCAGCGTATGACCTCATCATATCCTTGAATCTCTTTTCCTCTTCTTCCGTCCACGAAAGTGAAACCTCCTCTCCCATCCGATCGAATCGCCAACGATAGAACAGTAAACCGAGTTCTTGCTTTAATTTTAGCCGCTTCTCAGCAGTATGAAACCTAACACATTCGACAGAATTGGGAAACGGGCAATCGCAACGATGCTGACTTCCTTTCCCAACGGGATCCAATTTGACCGTGGAGTTTTCATCACCGTCTCGAAAAGGCCACATTCTTGTGCCAAGCCACTTGGAGTCACTCTCGGAAATTACGCCTGTCCATTCGGGGACTTCGGCTTGAAAGAGAGGGCCCACAGAAACTTGTCTCTCGGTCGGCACATCAGGGGGATTAGGAACATATGAATTTGTAGGTGGAAGCTCTTTAACGTCAATAACGACTAATTTCACTGGTGCTTTCGGGCTATTTCCCTTATTTGTTTCTTGATGAACGGTATCTTTACTTTGAGGTGTTTTTGGGCTATTTCCATTATTTGCTTCTTGATGAATGGTATCTTTACTTTGAGGTGCTTTTGGGCTATTTTCCTTATTTGCTTCTTGATGAACGGTATCTTTACTTTGAGCGGATGCATTTGAATTGCAGCAAGGACAAAAGTGAGATTTTGTCAAAGTAGGTACCCTTTTGCTGCATCTTAGTTTTTCTGTGGATTGGTGATCTAGAACATCAACCTCGTACATCGAAGGATGCATCCGATGCTTCTTCTGCTTATCCTGGGTTCACAACGTAACACACTCGATAAGAAGTTCAAGCAATTGCATATCAAGGAATTGATGCATCAATAGAATAGGTACGAAAACCTAAACACATCGGAACTCGAAAGAGCATTTTAAGAATTTCAGTTACAATAACTCCCGTATTTCTTTGCTTCCTAGAAACAGCATGATGATAATCATGTGTTTAATATCGAAGAGAAAGTCTACAGTCTTCTATGGATATTCACTTTGTGAATATAAAATCATTGTGATGTCTCTTTGAGAACACATCGCAGTTCGTTGCAATTGTAAAGAAACTTCCTACCTTCAAAATCAAAGAAACAATATCTGCCATGATATTCATCGGAACTCCAGATAAGTACAACAGCATTAACTAGTTTACTAAGGCCAACCTGATCACTCTTACCATATGAGGCTATTAGTACTTCTCACGACACTTTTGTACTACCGAATATCAATATTGCACTCTCATCAAGGGAAACTTTCTAATTTTTGGTAATATGGGAATATTTTAACTTAATTGAGGGAAATCATAAGAACAGAAATTTGATTTTGACAGAGAATGTGAAAATAGTAAGTGAAATACAGAAATTTGATTTTGACAGAGAATATGAAAATAGAAAGTGAAATACCAAAGCTTTCATACATCACACTTAAACTACCAATGTTCACATTCAACTGTTTAACCAAACCAAGTAGAAACTGACAGATGGCAAGCCACTAGGCTTCTTTGCCTGGATTGAAGAGCCATCAAAAATTTCAAAAAACTGACCTAAGTAAATGTTAAACAGTTGTATCCATGGGTATGAGAAGAATTGGATCTGAGTTTATTCAGTGATAATTTATTGAGTTAGAGAAGCTTAGTGGTTCAGGATCCCAAAGAAACCTCATACACCAACAAATCTTTATCAATGTGTTCAATAAAGTAACTTTATTGAGTTAATATATAAAAGGTCAAGAAGTCTTCTAGCCAAAAAAATGTTGATGTCATTAGGACCATATTTATGCCTTTAAGGCCACTTGGGTGATGCCAAGCTCATATAATGTCTACACAATATGATTTTGGGCATAAGCTCAGTCTTTTGTGCACTTTGGGTCCAAAAGGCATATGTGCATAAATTTATCATTCTCCCAAATCCAGCTGCTCATGATCGGTTTTCTTCAGTGGTCAATCAGTTATACATGGACATCATTCTTAATTCTGGATTAACAAGCCTCAGCTTTGCAATCAAAATTAACACTGTTCCAGCAGTATCAAAGCTTTATCATTAACAGTCTCGATTTCATAATTATTTATTTTGCATGGATATTTCCCCATTCAGCCAATGATTATGTGGCATTCCGTAATTGTTCCTACAAGCCTTCTTAAAAGGGGCCTATATGAAAGGTATTGAACAGGTTCAAAGCCAGTTGTCACTAAATAATAATCAAAGGTTGGTTTTGACTTTTGAGCATCATAAGTAGATTGAAAAAGACCAAGGATCCACTTCACTTCAGACAAAGGATCCAAATCCTAAGATAATAAGGAATAACTTGAATTAATTACAGGGTTTATTGTTGGGGATTAAAAATCTTTGCAGTTGAAACAAGGATTTCCGTAGTGTCTGTTTTAACCGAATGAAAAAATTGATGTGAAACTATGGGAGTGTTTGCAAAAACTTGTGCTTTTAGAAGAAGTGATTTATTTTAGCAAAAGACAAAAGTAAAAGTACATGAGAATCAGAAGTTTGTAGTATTTGCAAATAGAATCAGGAGTTGAGATTGTTTGGTGAATAAGCTGCAAAAGTACTTATTTATTGAAAAAGTCAAACCAGAAGCAAAATCAGAAATCTAAAGCACCCATCTCTCTACTTTTAGATTCTGATAAATGAAGGAGAATCACAAGCAATAGTTGGCATTTGCAAACACTAACAACTTGATTTTTTTCAGTCAAAAGGTACGAAGCACTTTTTTTGGAGATTGCAGAGGCTCCTATGTGTCAAGTCATTTGTGCTGAAATCTTGTCCAAAAGTGATACAATGCATGTTCAACTTTTTTGAGAAAGAAGATGAATTGGACCATTGATTTGGATATTATGTACTGTTTTTCCAAATTTCAATTCTCATATAAAAATGAAGAAAAGGAGAAAGGAAAGATAAAATAGAGACATATAACATAATTAACATTCTCCAATATATCACAAATTTACTTTGGGTTTGCGGTAAATATAATAGATCAAAGCTGTGTTTGGAAGACAAATCCAATTGTTTAAAATAAGGTTCTTCCATATAGAAATTCAGCAAAAACAATCAATGAACAAATAAAGCTTTTACCTTAAGGAGATTTTCACCTGCATTTGTATTAGCTTGCCTTCTTATCAGCAGTGCTTCTCGAACTAACATAGCTTGGACCCATAACTCCTCATTCCCATAGTCACCCCACTTGGAACATTCTGGTATTTTCCCAACTGAAGGATCATCCGGACGTTTTGCGACATGGATCAACCAGTTTAGCATTCCTGAAGAGGACTCAGATTCTCGTTTTCTCTTCCGAGACTCCAGCACATTTCCAACATCACTTTTGGGTTGAACACCCACTTTTTCGTCATCATCGATAATGTTCTCAGAAAGATCATCTGTTTTACTAATGACTTTCTTAACAACTTTCTTGGCTGATATGCAAACATCATTGTCGTCTTGGACAGAAAATTCATCATCGATTTGTCCTTTAGAAAAGCCATTTGTTTCATTCACGGCCTTTTCTACGAGCCTCTTCGTTGCTGCAGCAAAATCACTAATGCTTGTGTCTATAGTGCTATGTACACCACGTACTTTACAAATGATATGTTCAGTTCCTGTTGATAGCCGAGAGTGATCATTGCCACTGCATAATTTCTCATCTTCATTAAATAAATATATTGTATTATCTACATGTCCACTAATTCCTCCATTTGTAGAGAGATGCAACTCATTTTCACTAATATCTAGAATAAATTCTTCCCTGTCCTTAGTATCTTTCACAAACTCACTATCTTTCTCTTGTTCTTCTTGCTCGTCCGATGACAAACTTGTGGACTTAGTTTCCAACTCACACGACAATAAATCCAATTCTTGGACAAGTTCACCATATTCATGCTCCAAACTTCTCTTACTAACCACTTGTCGTAGCCATTGATCCAACTCATTCAAGTACTTCATATAAATTAACTTAATCGATGGAACCACACCGAAACCTAATCCACATTCTACCGAAACGAAACCCCACAAGTTATTTCTCGAGACAACGTCATGTCCACCTATTTTCCTTACAACCCAAAAGAGTTTAAACAAATCAACCGGTCGGCCATCACCGCACAACGCTGGAATAGGCCTAATGCAATTGCTAGTAGACTTCTCTTGCATAAAAGCATTAAGTACTTTGTCGAATAAACTCCTTAGCCTCTCCTTACATGGATTAAAACGATATTTCTCTATTCGAAAATCGAGATCAAAATCAAACCAAAAGTTCCCCTTAGCATTTCCTCTTCCATCATTTCTCAACTCAGTCCATTGTTCCATTAACATCTATATCTAAAGCTTTTCCGGGTTTTTTTTTTGTTTTTTTTTTCTTTTTTTTGGCCTCTTTCCGGGTTTTTTTTTTCCCTGGGACAATGAATTGAACACATGGGAAAAAATAAAAGTAAATGATTTAATAAAACTGATTGAAGCTAATGAAGCTAAAGCAACACATTCAACATATATATACATATGCATACAAAAAAAATCACATAACTTGTATGTAAAAGAAGGAAATTTTACCTTGTTTGCAGCGGCTCAACGGCAATGAAGAAAGGGGCCTGTTGATTTTCAGGTGTGTCTCTACAACAGTGATTATGATTTATGGTTTTGACTAGCTTTCTTAAAATTTAGGAAAAATGATATTATGTGATTTTCCGTATAGATTATGATGACCGGGAGTCTAAAATCTAACTGGATTTAAAGAAGGAAAAATGATATTATGTGATATAATGTTTCGATGGAAAGATTATCTCTAAGTGAATATCAAAACTCGCCTTGATAGAAAAATCAACCCAACCCTAATTCTTGTCTAGGAATAATAAACTTGCAATAAAATGAGGGGGCAATTTGTTGGATATTATATGTGCTGGTACGATAGTGATGGGTGTATGGATGAATGATGTTCAGACGTTATATAAAAATGGATACGTCTGTCATGAATGCACACCAAATGTATATGCTCACGAGTAGCACCTAAAAGACTCGATTTGTTATTAGGAATGGTAATAAGACCAAACGGATTTGACCAAACTCAAAATTCACCACGTCAAAAAAAAAGTTGAATCTCGACCGCCCTGCTTTGCCCTAGTTGGTGTTCCGTCTCGCCTCACTTGGACCAACAATCGGCTGATCCAACCCGTTAAATCCACAAACATTAAATTTTATTTTATTTGTTTCATATATGTATAGAAAATATATATATATATATATCCAAGGACCAAATATAACATAAATTATGTTTCATAAATAATATTTTTATTTTTGACGTCGTATTACTCGTATATAGAGCTAGCAGTGGATTAGGCCGAGCCATAATTTCACTGGGTCGCATTTATTGCGGCCTAGCCCAGACCATCAAGTGTATTTTTGGTCAGCCGTTCAGGCCTATCGACTTCAAGCCATTTGGGTCAGGCCAAAAGTAGGCACTGTCCTTTTCAAGCCTCTAAAAAATTAAGTCTAGCCTAGCCCAGGCCTACATGTGGGCTAGTCCGTCGGGCCGATCCAATTTTACAAACTCTAGTCGTATACTATATTTAGATTTTAAGGCGATTTGAAGCAGGTTTAAGACCCTCCGCCCAAGATTCGTTTGGTCAGGTTTGGACTCGACCCGATGAGACGAGTTTATACGCCATTACGATACTAATTTGAACCGGCCTATCCCTATTTGAAGATTACATTAGCAATACTAGTGGTATGTGCAAATTTTATTACAAGTTATATAATTAAGATTACGAAAATTGTGTAATATTGACTCTCTTTTGTTTGGAAGGTTCTCAGATTTTTGGATAGTGAATAAAATATCTGAAATGCCCGTCTACAAAATCTCGAGAAATGCATAGTGTATTTTTGTTTTTTTGAAAGCAAATACATAGTGTATTTTTTTAAATGCATAGTGTTGGAAAATAAGTGTTTCTAATAAAAAGCTGACATTTGACATCCCTCTTGGCTCTAACTAAAAAAATAAGGGAAGGGGGGGAACCAGACCTATTTGATGCAATGCTTAATAAAACTTGGCTTCCTTAATTCCAAAATTTTCAAACAAAATGCACACAACATTGGAATTTCAACTTCAAAATACACATTGCCAATTATATGATATATTTGGGATTCGACGTGTATAAATAATGAAAAGTAGATCTGATTATTATTATTTTTTTTTTGAAAAAGTAGATCTAATTATTGAACATGATGGATTCATTTGATTCCTACTAAAAAATGGTAATGATGTGTAGGGATGTCGATGAATTCGGGTAGGACCTGAACCAGACCCACCTTATTAGAGGTGAGTTTGTGATATATAAATGGGTCTGGGGTGGGATAACATACAAGTTCTTTAGGCTTTGACGAATTTGAGTGAGGATTGGGGTTAAATATAGGAATGTCAATGGGTTGGGCACGCTTGGTCACGAGATCCGACCCATTAAGAAAATGCAATACTCGTATCCGCACCTATCCATCTCATTTTAGACACATATCCACCCCGACTCATATATATGTATAAGGTAAGACCGTTAGACCTATTAGCACTCCACCAACTTCATATATTTGGCCAAATTTGTACGACTTTTACTCAAAACAAGTGCACTCAAAACTTATATATTTATATAATTTTGTAGATATTATATGAATTACGAAATAAACAACAATATATATATATATATATATATATATAAATCAAGAGTTTTGAAAGCAACAATATATTCACTCTCGTATATAAACTATGGGTCGATCGGGTTGGGTCATACCATACTTGTTATCCGTCCCATACTCATTTTTGGACCCATATCCACCCTAAATGGCGCGGGTCTAGTTGGTCCGAGTAACCCATTGCCATCACTAATTAAATTGACAATCTCCAGGATATTGCCAATATGCCAAGCATTTTTAATTTCATATTTACATTTCAATCAATATATATTCACTGCTTTATATATATAATTACATTGATACACACCTTTTTTATTTTTATTTTGAAATGATACACACTTTTCTCATTTTTATTTACTAGAGAAGTATTGCTAAAGTAATCTTCAAATATTTGGGGAGTAAATGTCCAATTTCATGTTTCTTGAGGAGCAAAGTGGAAAATCATAGTTAATATGCCTCCCAAGTCCCAACGGCCTTACATTTTCTTGTCAAAATCAGCGAACTTTCAATCTAGGGCTTTTTTTCTCTAGTTTCTCTCCCCGGCACTTGTTGCTTGAATTTCGCTCATTCCAATCAAGGGTCAGCTTCAGCTCCATAGAAATGTAAGTGTTGATTGAGTTTCTGAATTTATAATATTACCGTTTCGAAAAAAAATCAAGGGCCAGCTTCAGCTCCACATAAATGTTTACTGCATCATAATTCGAATTTGGTGACAATTATTCATTTGTTTTTGCTTCAGAATATTTTTTTTACCCCCCTTTTTGGACGACGAAACTTACGGGGTTTTCTTGTTTTGATTTTAGTTGGAACGAAGGTTGGTTATGCATGCTAAATTTTGAGAAGCACGTCTTTATGTGCTTAAATTTTTTTAGTTTCTAGCCTTGTTCTATTGTTTATAATGAAACAATTGTCTTTGCTTTTAAAATCGTGTGGACCTGTTTCCAAGCCCTTTTTTATTTTTATTTTATTTTTTCTGTCAAGAGGTTTATATATTCTGCCGATCCTTCTGAATAGCACATTGGAAGTTAGTTCTTTTCAAATATTGATTAATACTTTATGGTTTTATCATATCTGTGGTATATTTTAAGTTTATCATAGCATATTTTTTATTTGATTTCTTGCCCATCTATTTATCGTTTTCCTTTAATTCATGCAGATGGCAAAGGATGGAAGGTGAGTTCCTAAATATCTAATTTCTTGATATAGAGTTCATTTTTGCTGAATGTTAGTTATGTTGCAACTTGCAAGGTCTTTGTCACCCCCCAGCTCCTCGCCACCACATAGAGGTCGCAGGTTAAATTCATTATCCAGGTCACGGAGAAATCGTTCCAGGTATAGCTTCTGTTAGTTTAATATTTAAATGGTCACATTATGATGTTATTTAATTGCTTATGGATATGGGTAAGCTCATATTACATGGGGGCTGATTGTAAGTATTCATGTGTACAATATAATTGTATGAAAGAAAGTTTTCTTGAAAGAATCATCAAGCACATGATTTGTAACTTGGGATCCTTTAACTGTGAACCGGCTTGAAAATTAACTTCCCCCTCCTTAGTTTTTTTATAAGTAAAATTTATGTATTCTCTCTAAATTACATCTCGGGATATAAGTCATGTGCCACTGTTCACATCAAGGAGGGTTAAATATATTATGGATCAATCATACTTGTTCCCTGGTCTACACACATGTTTATGTGTCGATGTGAGTGTCTGATTTCATAGTTTCTTTTGCTGAATAAAAGTTACATCATCCCAGGAGCCGCGATTCTGAGGATGCTTCTAATCCTGGGAATAACCTTTATGTGACTGGTCTATCTTCGAGAGTTACTGAAAGTGACCTTGAGAAGTATTTTGGCGGTGAAGGAAAGGTACGCTCGTCTTGTATTTTATAACATCAAAATGTGGTCTGAATTACAGACTGCATCCTGTAGGATTTGGAAACCGTCTTTCCATTGAGCTTGTGTAATTAATAACACTGATATGTATTGATTGAATTTAAATCTTTTTTTCTTTTGTATATATCTATGGCTATATATTTTTTGCCTGTAGCCATGTCTAGAGAACTCGAGCACTTGAAGATTCTCCGAACAAAATTAATGTGTTCCTGAAATGTGTTAAGTGTACTCCAAAACTGCTAAGAGTACCGGAAGTTGTACAAGTTATCTCTGTTGTTTCTTAACTAAATCCGAGTTGCAATAATGGAATTGAATTAAATAAGTGGTTGTCATGATGGTAGCTATTCATTTTCGCACCTGGATATCTTTTTCTTAGTCTATTGTGGTTTCAATTTATTCCTGTATGTGAATTGCAGGTATGTTATGTTAGTCTAGTGATATGTTGTGTAATAGCACCAAATTTTGTTAGCTTCTAATATTAGTCAACATGGTGAACACACATGGTTGTGATATTTGGTACTGTATAACCAACTTTTTTTTTTTTATTGTTTTAATTGGTTTCAGGTTAATAACTGCCATTTGGTCACAGATCCTCATACTAAGGAGTCTCGTGGATTTGCTTTTGTTACTATGGACACAAATGAGGGTGCAGAGCGTTGCATTAAGTACCTAAACCGATCTGTACTGGAAGGCCGATTAATTACTGTTCAAAAGGTTTTGCTCTTGCACTGTTTTTCTTTTTTGTGTAGATACTTTATATTAGTCTTGTGACTAATATATTGTACTAATACTAGTTATTATCTCCAGAATGTTGCCTGCTAAATTTTGGCAGCAGGTCTGGTTTGTGTATCTCCATCGATTTCAAACACTAAGCTCTATAAACCGTTGAACTTATCCCTTGACAACATGCACTCTGCGTCGACAATTCAAATTCATACAACCAATTCAATTATTTTGGAGAGGGTCGGATGCCCGTAATTACACATCATTAAATCATTCTGCTTCAGAGTTTTTCACTATATTTTGCACACTGCTTGCCATGTTGAAGGTGTGTATCTTACTCTCTAAAGAAAATTTGATTTCAAGCGGCACTAAAGCGGAGATTCTTATTAATAGAATTATGTTATTCCTTTTGATTTCACTTTGCGGTCAACATGGTACTTATGTCGTATTGTATTGAGAGGTGCTGGTAACCAACAGATATCTTTAATCTTTATTGAATTTTCTGAATATGAAAAATGTATTTTTGCCCTTAATTATATTGTGCAAGTTTCTTTCGAGATCTTAATTTGACACTGTTCTAAACAGTAGCATGCAAGAGCTGATTCTCTGCATAGCTCCTCCATGTGAAGTTAACTTTCATAATCTTTGTGCATGTAGGCTAAAAGGAGTCGAGGGAGAACACCAACTCCTGGAAAATATCAGGGTCCTACAGATAGACGAGGTACTCTATCATGTGCTGTTTTACGATTGATTCAAGAAAATAAAATAAAATTGCAACCAAATGGAAAAAGGAACCACAATAAGAATTCCATATTTTCCAGAAATGTTTCACAACTGGAACCTGGTAGGTGAATTTGATGTGCTGAGATGTGTAATCAATCTAACGGTGAAATAAAAGATACAGGAGGTACAAATATAACGATCTGGGGTGACGTTATTGGGTCTTGTACTCATTGTTTTTATGTACAACACAAAGCAAGCCTTTTTGCCACTATGTGGGGTCGGTATTGATACGTGATGTATATAAACACGTTTATTTAGAGGCTTGCTGCTTTTACAAAGATAATTAGTATCCTCGTGGGACATTATGTTGCAATAATAATAGTTTATCATTTGTATGGTTTGTTCAAGAATAGTAGTCTACTCAATAAAACATCCTGATTCATTGCTTCTAAGGTTCTAATGCAACATTGAAACCTGTTGATGAGAAAAAGAGATTTCTATATATGCTAAGAGTAGTATGCTGTGATGATAATTATTTATGACGTCCATATTAAATTATCACTGTTTTTCTTTCTTGTTGTTAATAAGATAATATTTGTGTGTGGCGAGTTCTTTAACATACTTTAAGTGGATTTTGCCAAGTGACATATAGCCTCAAATCTTAATCAAATCAAATATGAAGTTTGAATGGGAATGTTATATAGTCTTTAATAAGATGAGCGAAATAATTAGACTCATTCTCTCATGTATACGAACTTGACCGAAGACAGAAAGTATCAGTATTTTCATTGGCTTGATGGTGTGAGTAGCAAACTAGTTAGAGAGGGGTCAGACCAACAAGGTTTATCACATTATCTGTAGTAACATGAACTCTGTTTCAGTAAGTTCTTGTATTTTTATGCAGGAAACGATCGGAACATGAGAAGATCTCGTAGTCACTCGCCTAGACGGAGATATGATAGAAAATTTGATCACAGGGATGGACGACGAGGTCGATCACCATCCCCTTATGGTAGGAGGACTGATGATCATAGTTCCCGTAGGAGACACGGGGACCGTTCTAGTTAACTTTCCTGCTGTTTTGGCCAGTGTAAGGAGGAAGCTTATTGTAGAGATGATGTATGAATGTGGTAATGGAATATGAAAACCTTGTTGCATTGTGTTTGAATGCTCTTACTGTTACTGAGTCTTTGGTGCTGTTATAGAAGTTCATACTCTTGTTGTAATGGGTTATTACTGGGATTAATTACAAAAGTTGTTTTTGAGCTAGGAAGCATGGACATTTCTCTAAGGATGCGTATTCGTATCGGATATGTATCCGATACGATATTTTACCCGATACTTCATGTATACTCCATGAATACATTTACACATGGAAATAGATCGAATTTATCCTATTGCTCATTTTCTCAGCATTTTTTGGGTGTCTATGTGAGTTATCACATTTCGGATTTAAGTACTTATATAATTTTAGTTTTTATGCTTGAAACATTGTCTTTTTAATTATATTTAGTACGTCTATATTTTCAATAATATAAAAATATATAATTTTATATGCATATATATACGAAGACTGTATCCTTAAAATTTCAAAATATGTCGTATTTCGTCGCACCGTATCGTATCTATGTCCTGTATCCGTATTAGTGCTTCATAGTTTTGAGATATGATGTAATTATAGAAATCATCATTTTAAATTCATAGATTACAAATTCTCCGTTGAGATTTGTATCTAGTTTGCGAAAGGCAAAAACTTGCGTGAGAGGCAGGTCTCACGGATTTAGATCCGTGAGACTTGAGCCCTTACACAAAGTTTTAAAGGTTTTTTTATTGATTTTATTTTTCTTAGGGTTTATATTTGTTTTTTAGGGTTTATTTTGTTTTTGGGTTTATTTTTAATTGATTTAGGTTTTTAGGATTTTTAGTTTTTTTAAGGGTTTTTTTTTTTTTTATTTTTGGGTTTATTTTTGTTTTTGATTTATTCATCATGGTTCATATTTTTAGGGTTTATTTTTGTTTCTTCATGATTCATTATTATTTTTAAATTTATTTTCATGGTTCATGTTCTCAAGACGGAGTTCTTAGTAGGTCCGTCTCACAGATTTAGATCCAGTGAGACCGTCTCACAAGAGACTTGCTCTATTTTTATTGAGAATCTATATTTCGTAAAGTAGAGACAAATATTGGAAGAGTATTTGCAAATTGCAATTTATAAATTTTAGAGTATTTTCTTGAATAAATTAAATTTAAAATGGTTTTTATTGATGTTTAAAACAATCGGATCCGACCATTCGGTTCGACTCGATTCGAGTGGTTCATGAACTAGTGATTGGCTTGATTAGGTAGTATTATTTTAAAGGTCTCGTTTAGATTTGTTAATAAGTTTATACTGTTCATGAATATTATTGGATAATATAGTAGGTGGAGATTCTAAATATTTTATTTATGATAGAATTATGAAGAATTATGTAATATTAGCTATACTTTGTTTGGGATAGAATTGTAAATAGATATGGAATCAGATACTATTAGTAGTCCAGCTAAAAACTCTCAACAAGTCAGGCCAAACATTCCCATTAGGGGTGGCAATCCTACACGATACACTACTCTAACTCGACCGAAGTTATTGAGAGAAACTCAAAGACGAATCGACACCATCTTGGCAATTTGTGTCTTTAAGAAATAATATTTTTTATTTTATTTAATTTTCCATGTATTATTAATGGAGTTGCCAAAAGCACCAGGCTTTTTGGAAAAATCGGGTTGGGCCGGGCCAAACAGTAATCAGACCGCAAGTTTGGGAGCCCATTCCGGCCCAGGCAAAGAAAAAACACTAAAAGGGTCGGGCTAGTCCACCGGGCGGGCTTTGAGGCCCAAATTTTGGGCCAATGATATTAAAGTCCAGCCCGATAAAATACCAGGTTTTAGTCGGGACAAGTCGGAATTGACAACTCTAAATTTATGAGATAACTCAAAAAATCAAACCAAACTAAACACGAACACAACTCGAATGACTCGAATTCCCATCACCCCTTCCTCCATATTTGTACTAAAAAGAAAACAGTAAATAATATATCTCAAATGCCCTTTGAGAAAGTACTTGAAAAATGTTATAAAAAAAGAGAGAATACTTGAAAAATGTTCCCGTCCTATCAGCAACTTTCAGTTTAGGGCTTTTTTTTTCTTTTCCTGCTAGTTTCTCTCCGCTGCAATTGTTGCTTAAACTTCTCTCATTCAAATCAAGGGTAATCTCCAGCTTCATATTCCGAATTCGGTGACAATTACTCATTTGGGTTCGATTTCAGCATATTTTTGTTTTTGGATGGAATTTTATGGCGTTTTTTAGCTTTCAGTTTGGTTAAAACGTAGGTTGGGTTACGTATGCTAAATTTTGAATTGTGCTTATAGATTTTAGATTATGGGCTTGGTTTTTTTGTTCTCTTGTCTATAATGAAACGATTTTTCTTTGTTTTAAACTTCTCTGTTTCCAAGCTTTTTTAGAAATGAGTTCTTTTCAATTTTTGAACAATAGTGCAATTTTTTTTTCACATTTGTTTCATAATTTAAGTTTATCATGTCATATTTGTTGTTTAGTTTCTAACCATCTATTCATTTTTCTTTATTCCTTCAATTTATGCAGATGGCAAAGCATGGAAGGTGAATACCTAATTTATTCCTTTCTGTTACAAGAAAGTATGTAATTAATCTATTGATATAGGGCTCATTTTTTGCTGATTGTTATTTTGCAAAGGTCTTCGTCATCCCCCAGCTCCTCGCCCCCACGTAGAGGTCGCAGGTCGAATTCGTTATCTAGCTCCCTGAGAAGTCGTTCCAGGTATAGCTTCTTTGATTCAATAGTTGATTAATCAAATTTTTATGATGTTGCTAAATTGCTCACGCGTATGAGTAAAAGCTCATGTGACATGGGAAAAACGGATCACACATTCATGAGTCCATGGGCGGACGCACCATAAGGCCCCCCCCCCAAAAAAAAAAAAATTCATTTTCCCTACTATTATATATATAATATTTAGTTATATATATATTTTATTTAGTTATATATAATATATATATATATATATGTATGTATATGTAGTATTTTACTAGTTTAGTATTTTTTTATTCCAACCCAAATTATTGATCAAAAATTTGTTGTAAACTATACAAGCTCATGACTATTATCTTCAAGTTTGAATAAACTATCGTTTGGGTCTTGATATATATCATAATATTTAAAATTGTGGAATATATATCTTGATTAGGATTTAGTGATGTATTTTAAAATATTTAACTATGAATATTGATATAATTTTTAATGCAAAGATAACATGTTTAAATATAATTAATATACATATATATATATATATAAATGTTTGATAATTCGTTTTTAACTGTTAGCGATAGTGTATCTCGAAAACTCTATTATATTAATACTACCCGTACTTATTCCGGACCAACAAGAAATTATACCTATTACGTCCAAGTAATATAACGATCCCAAACCCGAAAGAAAAAATATCGATACCATCCATCAGGATCTGAACATGTGTGGATACGTCTACTCATCCGTAGCCGGCCCCCCTCAGTTACAAAACCTGGGTCCGCCCCGATTCATCCCTAGGGACAGGCAAAAATAACCGAGAAATAAAATGACAAATAACAACAACCCACAACACAAGAAACCACGACCTACAGAGAAAGAAACTCCACTATGTGAAACATTTTTACAATCACAGACATTCTTTTCCCCGACTCCAGTATCCCACACTCTTACAAATCTTTGACTAACTCACACCTTTCTCCCAACTCTCCATACTAGAAAATACAAGAAGGAATTTAATTAGAGTCAAAACACAAAAATTAAAAAATGTATTTGACTGGTGCACTTGAAACCATACCACATGGGTTCCTTAAATAGCCTAAAATTCAATCAGTTTTGTTCCCAAACCAATGTGGGACAAAAGCCCCTTTTTTATTTTGGCACAAAACTAACAACATGAAAATTATATAGTTCACGTGCCGCTGTTCACATAAAGAAGGGTTAAACATATTCTGGATCGATCATACTTGTTACCTGGTATACACACATGTAGATGTGTCAAAGTGATTGTCTGATTACTTAGTTTCTTGTGCTGAATGAAATTAATTACATCATCTCAGGAGCCGCGATTCTGAGGATTCTGCAAATCCTGGAAATAATCTTTATGTGACTGGTCTATCTTCGAGGGTTACTGAAAGTGCCCTTGAGAAGGTACACTCTTTTTTTTTTTTAACACCAAATGTTGCCTGAGTTACTCAATGCATATTGTGGTGTAGCGACCCCGACCTTTTTCGTAAATGTGCGTTTATTTATAAATGATTTACATTCAATTTTATTGCGTCAAAATGAATTCGAATGTCTTGAGAACATAAGTTATGATTTTTGGACATTTTTCAAGCATATTTTATGATTTTTCTAGTTGTTGAGGTGTGGTAATTTGGTTTTGAGTATGAAGATGATGTTTAGATGATATTTCAGAGACAGAGATTACTGGCGGAGGGCAACCGTCTAATGGAGAAGGCTGCAAGGTTAAAAGAGGAGGCTGCGATTCTAGAGAATCGCGCCCAGCGCCTACATGACCTAGCGGATACCTTGAAAGAGGCCGCACGGTTTCATTTCGAGAAGGCAGGGATGAGTCCCCTTGGGGAGGCGTATACGACATCATCTGAGTCGGGACTAGGATCTCCGTACCCAGTAAGTTATGATCTCAGCTCTTCGGACTGTGATAGCTCTTCGGACGAGGATAGCTCTCCGATATGCAGTGACAACTAGTATTAGTAGTATAACTCGGATATTATATTTATGGCAGTTGTATTTTGGGCATCCCTTTATTTTCACCTTTTGGTATTGGCAAAATTGCAAAACTAACTAAAAGGCGGTTGCGAAAAGGTCCTGTAAAATGCTCAAATTGCAAAATAGTCCAGTAATTATGTACGTTTTTACAAAATAATTCTGCAAATTGCACAGTTTGCAAAATAGTTCTGTAACTTATACTTGAGTCTCAGTTTTAGTCCTAATTTCAGTGGCAATTTGAAATTTCATTGGATTTCGATCATGTGAGCAGCACATGTAACTCCCAAATTCTGGTGAAATTAGGACCAAAATTGATATTCAAGTAGCAGTTATGGGACTATTTTGCAAACCATACATTTTGCAGCACTATTTTGCAAAACCATACATAGTTATAGGACTATTTTCTCATTTGAAAATTTTGTAATTTTGCCTTTGATATTTTATGTTTGGGATGTACGGCTTTTCTTTTCCTTTCTAGTTTGCTCGCTCATTTTCACCTAGTAGAGCATGAAGTGTATTACTGATGTACAGATGAAGGGCTTTCAACCCTCCTCACGATATATGTATATATTGTAGTCATTTTAGATGTTATTATGATTTGATCCAACTCTTGCTTCTACTTCATTTAATCAAAATCTTAAAGTATGAGAAAGTATGAGGAGAGGTGTTTTATATTTCTAATTAGGGATAATTACAAAAACACCCCTAATGTTTGGGCTAATTACAAAAAAAAACTAGAGATTTTTGAATATTACAAAATAATAAATTATTGAGGCTTGATTTCGTCTTACATTCTCCCTTCTCATAAGCAAAAAAACATATCAAAACCCCATGATATTTATAAAAACACTACAGTTACCCCCTTAAGTTTAACACATAATCAAATCTGATGATTCTTTTTGTAATTTTGAAATATTTCTGGGCTTTTCTGTAATTAGCCCAAACCTCAGGGGTGTTTTGGTAATTATCGCTTCTAATTATGTTTCTGGTTTAACTTGTACACACAAATAAAACACTTTACAAATTATCCACCAAACAGTCTCTGTTAACTTAATTAATTTTCAGCTTCTATTTGCAAAATATGCAAACTTATAATTCTCAAAAGTTTGCCGATTCGATTCTAGGGCCATAAACTATTTCCTCCAGAAGCAGAAGTGTTTAGGTACATTAGACCATGGTTGCCATCTGCATCCATAATTTCAATTAAGTGCTGCAGTTGCAAAGAAGTTCAGTCAAAATGTGATGTAACTCAATGGACAATGGGTAAGCAGAATTGAGAAAGATATATAGCTGTTTGAGTACTTATGGCAGATATTGAATTATTACTATGTGTTACAATGATTCTTATTTGAAAGAAACATAAAGACTCCTGTTCCGATCGTGACCAATATCTTTGTAAATGGTGAACAATATTACCACTCAAGTTGAATTCATTATAATTTCTTGATTGAAATATTTCAGAAATGTCAAGTGTTCTTGTTTTACGCTAATTGAGGTAGCATTAAATCATTGTACACGAGGCTAGATACATTTACAACTAGAAGTTCGTGGGACTATTATTTTCCTTTCCTTTTTCAGGTCAATGACCAGGTGAAACGTTTCCTTTTGTGGTATTATGGGTAGAAGAATCAATTTTGCCCGACGCGCGGTAAAGTGGCGGGTTAGACTGTGTTTTTAGGCCCCAAATGAGCTGGGTTTTTTGGCACAACCCATTAGGCGAAAAATCGGGTCAAGACGATTTTTCTTTGTATTTTCATGGTCTAGCTCCCAAAACATCTGCACCGTTACTATTTGGCCTGACCCGAATTTTGCTTTGGCCCGGCACTGGCCCATTTAACACCTCTAATTATGGGTCATCGGTGAAAAATAATATTCTGTGGTATCACTACAATTGACAACATTCTTACAAATTTGAATTGATTATTGGGTCACTGTATGCGTTAAAAACAATCCGGGGGGGGGGGGTTCTAGGCATTTTCCTGGTGAAAGTCATTGACGCTCAAATTAGTTCCGGAACAAATAAATCTATAGAATTTGAGAGCTAATAGATGCAAATTAAAATGCGTATCTTTCAACAATGAGCGTGCGGAAATATAGGCAAACTAAGTAGATTTTCATGGTTTTTGGGCCTAAGAAGCTTAATGGGCTTAATTTAGGTATTAATTTGGCGGGCTTTAATCTTTCATCCTTCATGTAACCCAAATACTTTGTCAGTTGACAAACTTAAATGATGACTAAATAATTACAAGTTATTTAAATAGTGACATATACAATCTTGAACTCGAGTAAGATTATTACTTTATGAAAGCATTTTCTCATACTAGTGCTTTGACTTTTGTTTTGGGCTTTTAAAATGCCCAAATGGGGACCCAGGAGATGCATAACATGAAAGACATTTATTCTTGGCTGGTCCATTTCTTATTGTTCCATTTAATACTTTATTATGTTATTATAATTGGATTATGGTATTTAAGATTGTTGATGAGAGCCAGTCTGTCATTTGGTGTCAAGAAATAGTAGGGGTGATAAATCGTGTTATCGTGTCGACACGACACGATAAGAGCAAACACGAACACGACACGATAAGGATCTGCTTCGATCTACGACCACGAACACGAAATTTTCGATCGACACGACCACGAAATTTTCGTGTGTCCTTATCGTGTCGACACGATAAAGACTCAAACACTAACCCGCCATTTTTGTATTGTTTTTAATCGTCTTTATCGTGTCGTGTCAAAAATTGTCACCCATAAGAAATAGTGGGATTTTGATAATATTTTGGGTCTTTTTCCATGTCTCACAAATTTCTTCCAAGAAACATTATGGATTTTTATTATTCGATGGAGGGTCTCTTTCTCTTACGTAAAATTAGAGCGACAAATCCTAAATTGGTCCCACAATGATTTAGGGTGAAAGGGGTTAGGGTTGCTGCTTTAGATTTAGCCAGATTTGAGAATCTTAGTCGGACCCACGCAGAGTTGGGTAAAACTCAAGAATCAAATTGATGTTTTTGGGCATGACAAACATATTATATGTGCATTGGGTGTTTGAATTTAGAAGCGAAGTCTCTTGTGAGAGGCAGTCACGCGGATCTAAATTCGTGAGACGGATCTCCTAAGCTCCGTCTTGAAAACATGAACAATGAAAATAAATTTAAAAATAATAATGAACCATGAAGAAATAAAAATACACCCTAAAAACATGAACCATGAAGAATAAACCCGAAAAACAAAAATAAACCCAAAAAATAAAAATAAACCATAAAAAAACTAAAAATCCTAAAAACCCAAATCAATTAAAAATAAACCCAAGAAACAAAATAAACCCTAAAAAAACAAATATAAACCCTAAGAAAAATAAAATCAAAAAAAAAAAAAAAACCTTTAAAATTTTGTGTAAGGGCTCCGTCTCACGGATCTAAACCGTGAGACCGTCTCACGCAAGTTTTTGCCTTGAATTTAATATAGAGGGTCTCAAGATTTGTATTTTTTTTTTTTTCGAGTACATATTAGATAAGAGGGATGATGGGAATCAAATCTCACACATCTAGTTTGGACTTGAAAATTTTATTAACTATTGGACCACAATCCGATTCTTAATCTAGATCGTCTTATTGAGAAAAAAAAATGATTAACTTGACAAAAGATGCTTACACTCAATACATGTGCATTGAATACTAGTGTGAAATTTTCATTTCAAGCTCCTTACAACTAATTTTTGGGCTATTTGATTTAAAATCTTAAATTCCTCATAAATTGGGCACATTACAAAATATATTCATATGAGTGTGATATAACATTAGCTATGCCACATTGGCAGACTCGATTCATTAGATCGGTCGGACGATCCGATCAAGTCCTGGTTGAGCCGACTGAGATAGTCCTGAGTTTTGCAATTTGGACATAGCATGCAGATCGACTTGGGAAGACCTTAAGGTTGTTGGTGATAAGAAGCTAAGGGTTTATATAAGGAAACCCTAGATTTGTTAGATATTTTTGGATAAGAAAGATGATTCTTGGAACATATCTCTTTCCTAAAATATCGAGATATGCCTTATCTCATTAGGTGTCCGAGTCCTACTATGACATGGATTTTTCAGGTATAAATAAAGGTATTTAAGATCAATTTTAGGGTATTCAATCATTATTATTTTCTGCAAGCATATTGTATAAGTATCTTCTCTATATTTTAAGATCTTGTCGACTTGAGTGTCAAAGTATCTACACCGGATCCGTCGGGATCCCTTCTGGCGCTTTGCTTTGTAGTTACCCTTCATGGATTTAGGCAAGAAGTTTCAGTATATTGGAGAAGTTCTTGGTGGCAAATTCGTTCAAGCACATCAAATTAAAGTAAGTGGATTTTTATCTGATGCACCTTTATGTAGGATAATTATACATTTGACTGTCATATATTCTACAATCACCATTTCGTTTTTTTCTCTTGTTTTTTTGTAACGAAAAATTTGCATCCACTAACCTTTTTGTGTGTACACAATAAATGGTAATAGTCTTCAAACTACGTCAACCATTAAAATCACACTAACAATGTACGATATACTTGATAAGAGTAATATAAATGTGGGAAATCGTGTTGGAATTGGTCTTTGGGAAATTGGGTGTTGACCCGATTTTGACCAATTAATTAAGTGGTTTCCATTTGTGAAAAATGGAATTAAACTATTTGTAAAAATTCTACTAAGAGAGTAGATGAGAATAGCATTTGAAATTTCTCAAACCGATTAGGGTGAATGAGAAATTAATCTTTAGAATTTAGCCACTTAACACAAATAAATGGTATGGAAAATGGAAAATGTGGGGGAGGAGAGATGCTCCATCCCACATAGGAAAAGGATGAAAAGTTTGCACACTTTATTTATCCCAAGTTGGACAAATGGGTTTGGGCCCAGGGGCACCCAAGTTTTTAAAGGGGAGAGGACCTACATCTTGTGGGTTTGGTTCAAAGACACGCGCGCGCGCCGCCGGCCGGCTCGGCTCGGCCGGCCGGGTCCGGGTCGTGGGTCGTTGGGCTTGGGCTTGGGCTTCAAGGCCCTTATTCTTTTTGGACCGAAAACCTTTAAAAATAAATGTTTAATTAATTTTTTGTAATTAATTAAATAAGTTCAAACAGGAATGCTTCGGCCTCGACGGGCGGGAGCACGGCCGTGCGGTCGTGGTCGTGCTCCCAGAGTTGTAGCACCGCAAGACGGCGAGGTTCGAGTGCCAAGACGGCGCAAGACGAGCGCCGCCCGTCGCTGGTCGTCTCCCATCTTGCAGTGCGATTCGATCAAAGGCAAATGTGCCTTTTCGAGCCTCTGACGCAATTTTTCCGACGGGCACTTCATTGCCTATAATATTGAAGCCCCTGCAGATGATTTGAGAAACGAAAAACACAGATAATAACCTGTCATTTGCATCATACGAGCATATTGATTTTTCCCTTCGTTCAAAGCTTTAAAGTTCGAACTTTTGTTTGTTATTTGTTGTTCGGTTTCTTTGTCTTTGCTTGCTAATCGACCGTAAAGTCGTTGTATCTTAGAGGCGAGCGCCGAACCGTAAGCACTAAAAGTATACGGGCGTTTTCGTCTTCATGGAGACAGATCTAATTCGCCTCGACTTTAGCCTATACATTATCCGGCCATTTTTCAAAAAAAAAACCATACACCGAAAAATTTTACCCAACAATCGCAAAGAGGCGAAAAATATATTTTTTTTTATCATTTCATTGAAGACGATGGCATCGATTCGATCTCGTTCACACCCATGGGCTGCTTGCCCGCTCACGGCGAAAAGCCGCCCAAGTTTTCCGGTCGACTTCAAACGTTGGCAACGAGAAGATCTTTGTTCTACCTCACTACTTTGGGGTTGGCTCGTTTCCTAAAGGATGATCCCCCTGCAGTTGAGAAGAAGGCGAAGTTGACAACAATAGGAGAATCGTTTGTGGATGCTTGGCATAACAAAGCGATTTTCTATGTCGCAACTACGTCTTGAACGGGCTAGACGACACTCTCTACAATGTCTATAGACGTTCAAGACATCCAAGGAATATGGCGATCCTTGGAGAAGAAATACAAGCGGAAGACGGCACAAAGAAATTTGTTGTCGGCAAATTCCTGGAGTACAAGATGGTTGACACCAAGGCGGTGATCGGCCAAGTTCAGAAATTCAAATCATCCTTCACGACTTAGTGCGAAGGGATGCTTTTGAATGAATCTTTTCAAGTGGGCCGCAATTATCGAAAAATTGCCGCCATTGTGGAAGGACTTCAAAAATTACCTCAAGCACAAGCGCAGAAAGAGATGGGGCTTGAGGATCTCGATTGTTCGGCCGCGATCGAAGAAGACAACCGGAAATCGATGTTAAAACCATAGAACGGAATGGAGGCTAAGGCCAATCTTGAGTCGAGCACTAGCAAGAAACGTAAGCACTCCAGGGAAGGAGAAAGCGAGGCCAAAAAGTTGAGGAATTGCTACAATTGTGGCAAACCGAACCACATGGCGAAGGATTGCCGACACCCGAAGAAGGGCAATCAGGTGGCAACCAACAAGCCAATGTGACGGAGGACAAGTCGGTTCAATAGACATCGGAGCTCGATCTCTCCGTCGTTGTGTTTGAAGCCAATATGGTGGATAACCCGAGGAGTGGTGGATAGATATCGGGGCTACTCGTCACATTTGTGCCGATAAGGAGATGTTCTCTCCTACACTCCGATCAATGGAAGAAAGTTGTTCATGGGGAACTCTCGACTTCCAACATCGTTGGGCTTGGAAAGGTGGTGCTCAAGATGACTTAGGGAAGGAGCTTACGCTTGTAGATGTCTTTGCATGTCCCAGACATCCGCAAGAACTTGGTTTCCGGTCCGTTTTAGCAAGGCGGATTTAGGCTAGTGTTTGAGTCCGACAAGTTTGTAATGACCAAGAATGGTCAGTTTTTATGTAAAGGTTACCTTGATAAGGCATGTTCAAAATATCGTAATGTCATTTTTTTCCGCCAAGAGGTGAAGAATAAAAACGTTATACGTTTTACTTGTTGGATTGTTCTAATTTATGGCATTATAGATTAGGACACGTAAACTTCAACACAATTAAAGGTTAGTGAATCGGAATTAATACCTACGTTTAAAAGCGATTCACAAGACAAATGCGAAATTTGTGTTGAAGCAAAATGGCGGCACGCGTTTCATTCTGTAGAACGGAAGTACCAAACCACTCGAGTTAATTCATACGGATGTGTGTGACTTAAAACTTGTGCAAACTCGAGGTGGGAAAAGTACTTCATAACGTTTATAGACGATTGCACAAGATATTGTTATGTATATCTTTTGAAAAGCAAAGATGAAGCTTTAGTAGCTTTTAAAACTTATAAGAATGAAGTTGAAAATCAACTTAATCGAGAAAATTAAGATGATTCGAAGTGATAGAGGCGGAGAGTATGTTGCTCCGTTTGAAGAATTTTGCTCGGAAGCGGTATAATTCATCAAACGCGCACCTTACTCACCTCAATCAAATGGTGTTGCGTAACGCAAGAATCGTACTCTTAAGGAGATGATGAATGCGATGTTGCTAAGTTCGCTTACCCCAAAATTTGTGGGGAAGCCATACTTTCTCGCGAACTACATTCTTAATAAGATCCCACACAAAGGTAAAAATGAAACTCCATATGAGTTATGGAAGGACGTAAACCGTCATACAAATACCTTAAAGTATGGGGGTGTTTGGCTAAAGTCAAGTACTAAGCCAAAACAAGTAAGAATTGGTCCGAAGACGATCGATTGTGCTTTCATTGGATATGCTAACAATAGTAGTGCATATCGCTTTTTAGTGCACAAGTCGACTATTCCCGATATAAATGAAGGTATGATCATTGAATCGGAATCTTTGTATTCTTCGAGAATATCTTTCCGAACAAAGAACGTAAAGAAGAAAGTTCGAGTAAACGGACTTATGAAAGCGCAAGGTTACCTCGAAGTGATGATGAAGAGGAACAAGACATGATAAAAGGACAAAAGTAGCTAAGTCTTTTGGTCCTAATTTTCTAACTTATATGTTAGAAAACGAACCCCGAACTATTCAAGAAGCATTGTCTAGTCCAGAAGCTCCTCTCTGGAAAGAAGCTATCAATAATGAGATAGATTCCATCATGCAAAATCACACTTGGGAGTTGGTTGATCTCCCGTCGGGTTGCAAGCCTTTGGGATGCAAGTGGATCCTTAAAAGGAAGTATAAAGCAGATGGATCTATTGACAAGTATAAAGCCCGATTGGTAGCTAAAGGGGTTTAGACAAAAGGAGGATATGACTTCTTCGATACATATTCTCTGTCACGAGATTACGTCCATTCGTGTTCTCATTGCTATTGCAGCTTTGCATAACCTTGAGATACATCAAATGGACGTTAAAACTGCCTTCTTGAATGGGGAACTTGAAGAGGAGATTTATATGGAACAACCCGAGGGATACATTGCACCCGGTCAAGAGCGAAAGGTGTGTAAACTTGTTAAGTCACTTTATGGACTAAAACAAGCACCTAAGCAATGATACGAAAAGTTTGACTCAACTATGAAGTCAAACGGTTTCAAGATCAATGAATGTGACAAGTGCGTCTACATTAAAGGTACTACAAATGATTACGTCATAGTATGCCTTTATGTAGATGATATGTTGATTATGGGAAGTAGTCATGATTTAATCATGAAGACTAAGAACATGTTAAAGAAGAACTTTGACATGAAAGATATGGGATTATCGATGTTATATTAGGGATTAAAATCTCTAGAACTTGGATGGAATTGTCTTGTCACAGTCCCATTATGTCGAGCATACTCGGGAGGTTTAATGCTTTTGACGCTCCCGCTAAGACACCTGTGTAGATCTAATTCTACACTTGGCCAAGAATAGCGAACCGGTTTCATTTGGAATATGCAAGGGTAATTGGCGTCGATGTACTTAACGAATCGTACACGTCCGGCATTGCATATTCAAATGAGTAAACTAAGTAGTTCACAAGTAACCCAAGTACGGATCACTTTGGAAAGCCGTGACAAGCGGTACTTAGATATTTAAAATATACCATGAACTATGGAATACTTTATACAAGATATCCGTGAGTATTAGAAGGATCTTTGTGATGCCAATCGATATCGATACAAAAGACTCCAAGTCCACAAGTGGATTTGTTTTCACAATAGGTGGAGGGCGGTGTCATGGAAGTCTTCTAAGCAGACGTGCATAGCTCGATCCACTATGGAATCCGAGTTCATTGCTTTGGATAAAGTGGAGAAAAGCGAGAATGGCTTAGAAACTTCTTAGAGGATATTCCTTGTTGGAATAAGCCGTGTCTTTCTTTGTTATGATACAATGTTTGTGATAGTCAATCAAGAATCGGAAGGGCACAAAGAAAAGATGTATAATGGTAAGTCTAGACATATACGTTGGAGACACAATACCATTAGGACAGTTGATTTCGAATGGGGTTATTTCGGTTGACTACGTGAAGTCAAAGGAAAACCTTGCGATCCATTTTACAAAAGGTATAAATCGAGATCACCATTTGTATAAACTGTTAAGGAATGGGTTTAAAATCCACAACTTAAAGAATGTTCATAAGCGGTAACCCAACCTTGTGAATTGGAGATCCCAAGACCTGGTTCAATGGGACAACTAAGTTATGAATATTGGTGAACACTTGGAAAATGAGTTAGCTCATTCTCGATACATCCAAGTGTATTTAAACCTGCTGAATGTGGTGAGGTTAAGTTTAAGACTTTTAATGATTCCTATACCGAAAGGTGGAGTATTGCAGGATACTCTTCTATAGGAGATCACCTATATAAGTGAGAAGTAATGGCCGCTTCGAAAGAAACACTTATGAATCTAAGATATGGTCCAGGGCGAAATGGACACAACGTGAGAACAACAAGTGTTAGAGTTGTTATCAGTGTAAATCTTGTTGTCTTGGTTTACACAAACGGTGAGTAGTTCAAGACATCGCGTCACTAGCGGCTAGTAAATGGAGCAAGATAGTACTTTACTAAGGAAGGTTCAAAGCCACAAGCTACCTATCCGATGCACGATAACGATTCGTCGAGACTTTCAAGCGCTTAATCTGCATACACGCATGCATTAATTTCATTCATGTGGGGGATTGTTGGAATTGGTCTTTGGGAAATGGGTGTTGACCGATTTTGACCAATTAATTAAGTGGTTTCCATTTGTGAAAAATGGAATTAAACTATTTGTAAAAATTCTACTAAGAGAGTAGATGAGAATAGCATTTGAAATTTCTCAAAACCGATTAGGGTGAATGAGAAATTAATGCTGTAAGTTAGCCACTTAACACAAATAAATGGTATGGAAAATGAAAAATGTGGGGGAGGAGAGATGCTCCATCCCACATAGGAAAAGGATGAAAAGTTTGCACACTTTATTTATCCCAAGTTGGACAAATGGGTTTGGGCCTGGGGCACCAAGTTTTTAAAGGGAGAGGACCTACATGCTTGTGGGTTTGGTTCAAAACACACGCGCGCTGCTGCCGCCGCCGCCGCCGCCGGCCGGCTCGGCCTACTTTGGGTCGTGGGACGTGAGTCGGGCTTGGGCTTCAAGGCCCTTATTCTTTTTGGACCGAAAACCTTTAAAAATAAATGTTTAATTAAATTTTTGTAATTAATTAAATAAGTTCAAACTGGGAATGCTTCGGCCAAGACGCGGAGGGAGCACGGCCCGCGGTCGGGTCGTGCTCCCCTACAGAGTTGTAGCAGCGCACAAGACGGGCGCCACGGCCCATGCGCTAGTCGGCCGTCGAAGAGAGTTCGAGCGCACAAGACGGCAGCGAGCGCCGCGCGCCCGGTCGTGTCGTCTCCCATCGCGCAGTGCGATTGAAGATAAATGTGCCTTTTCGAGCCTACAGACGCAATTTTCCGTCACGGGCACTTCATTGCTTATAATATTGAAGCCCCCGCAGATGATTTGAGAAACGAAAAACACAGATAATAACCTGTCATTTGCATCATACGAGCATATTGATTTTTCCCCTTCGTTCAAAGCTTGAAAGTTCGAACTTTTGTTTGTTATTTGTTGTTCGGTTTCTTTGTCATGGCCGCTAATCGGGATCAGTAAAGTCGTTGTATCTTAGAAGAGCCGAACCGCAAAGCACTAGTATACGGGCGTTTTCGTCTTGCGGAGACAGACCCACGGCCTCGACTTAGCCTATACATTATCCGGCCATTTTTCAAAACAAACCATACACCGTAAAAACTTGAGACCTTCGACCTCAAGAACGCAACTCATACCACTAAACAATCCAATGAGGGCACCACCATTATTGATTAGGGGTGTCAATTTAGGACTGACACGCAAACCCGATACGAACCTAACACGAAATTAATAGGTATGAGTCCGACTTCGTGGGTCCGGTCAAAATTAAGTGGGACCGACCATCGGTGGAGACAGATGGGCCAGGCCCTGGCCCATCCCTTTTTAAAAAAAAATAATTTAGTGAGGATTTAAAAAAAAAAAGATAGTTATAATTTGTATTAATTTTTCTTGGATTTTCTATCCGCCCACCCCATTTTTGTGTATCGGCCCACCTTGTAAAGTGTCCCGGCTCGCCCCGGGACCCGACTAACCCGCCAACGGATCAACCTACTATGACTGTCTAACCCGTTTGTGAAATTAAAAAAATAAGTAAATAACTAATTGTAAGAAAAAACAACAAACAAGACATCTTTAAAACTCAAATGATAAAACCTCCTTAATTATGTATTTGTTATTATTATGCATGTCTTTTTTAATATTGTCCTCAAAATATGATTAGTATGTTATGTTATTTTGCGATTTATGTTATTTTTTTTTTTTGTATGTTGTGAATTGTAATATTGTTTATTAACCGAAGAATAGTGTATGATAGTGATTGATTTTGAAAAAAATAAATTTATTGATTAAAACTATTAAATATATATTAAAATAATTTTATTATATGGGTTAAGCGGGTGGATCCGATTACTTGTGAAATAAGCGGTCGGTCCGAGTTTAAGATTCTAACACGAATAATTAAAAGGTGGTCCAGGATCGATTGTTTTTAATACGCGAACCCGCAAATCCGGACCCACAAACCCGAACCCAACCTAAATTGACACCCCTATTATTGATCTTATGGAAGATGTAAAAATTAAAATGGCCTATCGCAACTACGACACGATTATGAAATTTCTTAATGATGATTAGTGGAGCGGAGTTTTGTTCGTTCATTTCATTAGGTTTATGCATGTAATTGACTTCTCAATGGACACAAAATGTTCATTGTACCTATAATATCGATTGCACTAAGAAATAGAGTTAAAAGACGATAAATTTGATGTTGCACAATCGAGTTGGTCCTATGCTTGAGGATCTCGAAACAAAAAAATAATAAGTGTTTTTGTGTTTACATAAAAGAAACTAAAAATAACAAAATAATATTACAAATCTAATTTTGTTGATTTAACATATAAAACAAGATATGTAATAACAAAAAATATTACACTCCAATTTTAATATTTCAGCCTCATTAAAATAAAGTTACAAAAAAGTCTGTTCAATATAATTTACTATAGAAAAAAGACAAAAAAATTATTAATGAATTAACTATGGAAAATTGATGTTCTTGTATTTTTATCTACAAGTCATCAACCAATATTTTATAATCAATTTTGTTTTCTAGAAATTCACTTTTAATGAAATTAAAAGACAATGCAAAATTAAAAGTGATTTTTATTTTATTTTGCAGAGTTAAATTATATCCTCATTCAATGACAACAAAAATTCACTTTAAGTTTGTTTTTTGTTTTGAAAAAAAAAAAAAAAAAAAAAGGAAGATAGGAAAACGGGGAAAAATAACATCAATTTTGCAATTGCCATGAGTCTAATATAAGATCTCCAAAATTGAAGATATAGTTTCAACCACTAAACATCTTGCTTATTTTGGGTCACTTATATCAACCTTTATAAATATATATATTTATATATTTACATTTTTTTTATTTTCTTCATGATTATGTTTTTAGGATTTATTTTTATTTGTTAATTGGTTCATTATTATTTTTAAATTTATTTACATGGTTCATGCTCTCAAGTAAGCACTGCCTCACAATAAACTCGCTTCTTTAGAGAAATTTTTCCCCATTATAGTCTATAGATGAAGTTTGAGGGACTTTAAATTTTTACCTTTTTAGTTATATGTCCCAATATTCGAAAAAAAGGAAAAGTAAAAAACAAAAAAGGAAATGCGGTCCAGCTGCCTCGTAGAAAGAGCGGACTCCAAACTAAATTTCAAATTCGCTTTATAAAATCAGCCAGAGCCATGCATGACCCGGTCACCCGGTAAAAAGAGTTGCGGCACGGCCGTACGAGTGGGTCTCCCTATCACCGCAATTTAACAGTAGCCGGTCAGTTTCCCGATTCTCCATTCCAATGGCAGTTATTAGTAAATGCACTCTCTTTCTCTCTCACGCACAACACGCACCACGCTCCCTTTATTTCACTCTTTCTCTCTCTAGAATCCAATAGTACTGCTCTCTTCTGAAACTTCCATACAATATTTTTATATTCTATATTTTCTCTCAGATCCCTGCCATTGTTAACTTCAATTTCATTTCCGCGCCTCAATAGCTTTCTCTCTCTGGAATCCTGCTCGAGATTCTATCGTCCGTACGGCATTTTTGTGAAAAGGTATGCTGTTTTCTGTAGTGAGCGTGCTACGTGACTTGTGTCATTCTGGTATTCATTTTAAGTTATTGAACGTTGTTAATGGAGTTTCTTTATAGTGGTGTTTTGAAATTTAGTGTTCTGGTGGTTAGTTTGCAAGTCTTTACTGTGGTTATTGTGCTTGAAGTAAGTGTAATTTTGGAGGATTTTTTTTTTTTTTAGTTCTCAAGTCCAAACATGGTTTTAGTGATTTTGATAAGTGTAATTTTACATAAAAAAATGATACATCTATGTCTTATGTTTTGCAGGAAGACTCATTATTTGGATAAATGCAAATATCATATCAGGAAATGATTGTTGATATATAATTTGATAACTGAAGCTTAGATTGAGCATAATAGTGACAACGGATTCGAGCATTTAACCCTGTATGAGTGTATTTTGTGTGTGTGTGTGTGTGTGTGAGAGAGAGAGAGAGAGAGAGAGAGAGAGAGAGAGAGAGAGAGAGAGAGAGAGAGAGAGAGAGGGTTAATTTGAAATTTGAAATGCTGAAGCTGCTAATTAGATGCTTTGATTCATTGGTTCATTTACTGTGATCAAACTGAGCCCGTGAATCACAGAATCAGTGCATTACATTTATAACTTCATTAAAGTTCACATGTCAAACTTCAAATATCTTCCATATTTCTCTCTTACTCATGCTATTTGCAAATTCTCTATTGAGAATTTTTCTGTACTGCTTGAGGCCTTGTATTTTCCTCCGTCTCTACCTGACAATTTTTCCTTTTCAGGATTTTTTTCTGGGTAAGAAGTTTTTGGGTGCGATTGATATTCTTCATTATCTATGAGAGGGCTGCTCTCCCCTCAGGAGCTACCATGAAGATTAGTTGAATCCGGTGGGCTCCGATTCTGTATTGCTTGCAATGTCTAGGTTTAGATTCACTTTTAGGCTTAATCGTAAGGTTTGCATCAGTTTGGGCTGAATTGGCTTCACATAAAAAAAAACTGTTTTTTTCTTTTTCTGTCAATATCTTGATTTAAGTTTGGGAGGTGAAGGGGCTCACATGATATGCAGAGACTTGGGCATTAGTGGCCTTCAAGGAATCATTGGTTGTGTTGCTTCTTTGCTGCCACTTACAACTGCTTAAAGTGAGATGCTGGAGACAGAATCATGCCCGTCACGGGTTTTATCACCTTTCCGCGAGGAAAGTGGTGATGAAGAACTGTCGGTTCTTCCAAGGCATACAAAGGTTATTGTGACTGGGAATAACAGAACAAAGAGTGTTTTGGTGGGTCTGCAGGGCGTTGTAAAAAAGGCTGTTGGGCTTGGTGGTTGGCATTGGCTGGTATAGTTTCACCATCTTACAAATTATATGATACTCATCTAGTCTTATCCATTCCTATTTTTATATCAGTGTAGATTTCAAATTGTCCTTTTTGTTTACATTTTATCGTTAACCTTCTAACCTATAGTATAGGGTCAAATAGAATGAGAAGGAAAGTAATTCCACGACATTTGGTAGTGAGTTTGATTTATATGGAAAATTGGCGTGAGTTGTTGGGGTCATGGGACTCATGGCGTTTGTAAAGTTTTATTGTGCTTGATGTAGCTTCTGTTGATGACTCTCTATTTCAGGGTTCAAAAAGCTGTAGTTCTGTATTGGATAAAAAAGGTTCTCTCTTAGTCAAAACAGAGTCATTGATATTTTCTTTGTACATGTGATCATAGCTGAGATAAATCTAGATTAACTTTATGCTAAATAGACAATTTTTTATTTTTAATTTCGATTTTCTTTTGATGCATCTTTATCAATATCTAAATTCCTCCTCCATTATTATGTATATGGATCCAAAGAAACAGGTATATTGAAACAATTCTTTTCATTCAATTCCTATGCTATTTCAATTCCGTGCGAAATGGATTAAAATATTTTTGTAGTTTCTGATTGAACGAATAGAAGAACACTTTGAATTAATGATATACTATATGCAACTGAAAGTGATCGAACCAAGGAAATCGGGGCTTCCTTTTATTCACCCAGCTGCTTTGGAAATCGTGACTTTTTAAGAAACTTTATACAGCTTTCGTTGACCTGTTCCTTTTCCCACATAGGTTTTCGTTTTTAGTTGTTATGTCCCATTGAGTTTATTCTTTTCCCAATTTCAATTGTTTTGCTAAATTCATATATGGCACACTGCCAGGTTTTGAAGAATGGTGTTGAGGTCAAGCTCCAAAGGAATGCTTTGAGCGTGTTAGAACCTCCTACTGGGAATGAAGAAGATGTTGATTACGATTTTGATGATTCCAGCAGTGGCTCTGATATTGGTGAAAAGGACCGTCATCGCTTCTGTAAGTTGTGGCACTGCCTACTTAAATATCCTAGAATTTGTTTATATTTTTATTCACGGATATATCTTCCATGATGGTCCTCATTGAAACTTCGTACTTCTTTTTTGATCAGCTTCTGGCTTTCAATTCAGCAAGATCAACAAGCCTAGAGTTCGGTATAGTAGACCATGGTTTCCATCTGCATCCACAAAGTCAATTAATCGCAGTAGTTGCAGAGAAATAGAGTCCAAATTTCATGCAACCCAATTGGTAAGCACAATGGAAGATGGCAATTTTACTTATTACAATTTAAAATATAACTTTGTGTGTCTGTTTCGATATTCTTGATTCATGCTTGTTAAGATATTGTTGTCATGGTGCCAATTGGTAACCACAATGGAAAAGGATGGCCATTTTAGTAATTACAACAATGTATTAGTATTTTTGAGTGAAACTTTAACACTGATCTTTTGTCTTTTGTGAAAATAACAAGACAGAAAAATGATATAAATTGAATTTTTGAAATTTAATAAATAAATGTGGTTACTATATTATCTCAATTTTGATGCTCAAATACTTCTCGTCAACACTTTGAATGTGGAATTGATGATTTATCTCCTCCATTCGTGCTTCGTGGGTTTAACCTTTGAATCTTGTTGAATTTGATGGATTTGAATTGAGACTCTTGTTGATTACACTTTTTTTAAGACCCTTGTTGATTATACTTGAAACATGGGTTTCTTATCATAGTTAATTCCTACCTGTCACTGATTACATGACAATAGATGATTTGGCTATCATTCAATATCTTGTCAAATATTGGAATTCAATGAAGACACACAAATAAATAAAAGTGCAACATTGATATGTCAATACATAATTGGGATTAAAAATTTCTTACAGTAATTAATGTTGCCTTTGGGGTAATCTGTATCTTTGTTTGAGTTGTCACTCTGATATATACTTGCCTTTTTTTTTTTGGTTCGATCAGAGAGTTAATTTGTCAAAGCTTGGAACTGGATCATTGTGGAGATATTCGCGAAGCTTCCATCTTGTGGGTGCCACATTTTGTCTACTCTATTTCTCATCACATTTGATGCATATTACATAGTTTGCTCAACTTTTTTTCCTCATTTGCATTTGCAGGCACATATTAGTCCTAACCCTACCAAGGAACAGCTGGTTAATGCCGTCCAGCGGCATTTTTCTTCACAGGTCTACTCTCTTGCACTGAAGCGCCTTCCCACCCCACCCCCGCGCGCACGCACACACACACACACACACACACACAACGAGAGAACAAAATAAAAAAGAAAAACGGATAACTACGAAAACAACCGGTGAGGTTTAGTCTAATTACAAAAAGCTCCAGTTATCTTTCAAAATCACAAACAAATGTCAAGGGAGTATTTGTAATTTTGAAATATAATTGGATTTTCGTGTAATTAAGCTAAACCTCGGGTAATTTTTGTAATTAACCCCAAAGAAAAACAGACACACTAACACTGTATATTTACAAGTGCAATCACATGCACAAAGTTGTCATTTAAACGAAAAAGAACTTATAATGCCTCTGCCTTTTTGGTATAAACAGCAAGTGGACGAGGTACAAGTGATTGTGGAATTTATCCGTGCGGCCAAGAGACTACATTCAGTCGGCACTAATTGAGATATGTGATTTGATTGCAGAAAGTCACATTTCCTCTATACCTGTTAGTATATATATGTATCTATCTAGTACATATACTGAAGTACCCTAACTTTAGTTCACCTCTAATTAACTGCTAATCTAGAGACCAGGTGTGTGTTCATGTTTTAACTTATTTTCTAGTCTCAAACCCTAATCTTGTATCATGGCACATCGGCAAATTAATATTATGCTCTATTGCTCTTCATTTGCTCATGTTTCAGTCCAATACAAGTGAGTTAATGTGATTGATTAGAATTGAATAGAATAGAGCTATACATTGGATGAATTATTGGACATTCTTTTGGGTTTATTACAAAAACTGTATGAGGTTTAGCCTAATTACAAAAAAAACCCAGTTATCTTGACATTTGTTTTTATTTTATAAATTGCATCCTCAATTCATCGGGGTGGGGGTGGGCCCCCTCTTATGTAAATACAAATAAGGGGGTATTTGTAATTTTGAATGATAACTGGAGTTTTTTTGTAATTAGGCTAAACTTGAGGATGTTTTTTGACTTATCTCTATTCTCTTTTGCGTTATTCTGCAGATGAGTTGAATTCAGAGTTTAGATTAACCAAAATGTAGAAGTGTTCTGTAACTGTAAGGTGCCCTCTTGTTCTAACATCAAGAACATTTATTCCTGGTTGATATTTTTTTTTTTTTTTTTGGTTGTTTTTGTCCCAATATTATATGGCGACTAAAGAAAAAAATAAATAGATAAGAAGTTCATGTGATGCAAGCTGTCATTTTGGTGGTGATTGGGGATAAGGGGACAGGGTTACTAAATGCCCACCAACTAGAAATGTATGGTCTTTTCTTGTCCATTTCAAAGTGTCAATAAAAATCATGAATTTCATCATTATTTCATGCGATAATTGGAGGGTCCTTTCTTTTACGTAGAATTAGAGCTATATCCTTAATTGGCCCCTACAATTGATTTTGACTGCTTTAGGTTTGGCCAGATTTGAAAATCTTGTTTGGACCCACCCGGGTGTTTTCAACATGATCAATCATAGAACTTCTAATGCATTGTATAATTTTTTTATATAACCGATGTTTTATGTTTTCATATAACTTAGTACTTTCGGAAAACAGCTCCGCCCTCAAGAAAAAAACCCTCAATATTAATTGTTTAACTATTATATCCCGGGGCTCGAACCCTTAACCTCACTTGTAACCAATTTGGCTACAAGGTGTCAAGGTTTGTGACCGCATATAATGGAAGATGGCTTAATACTAAGAATATTGGACTTGCAGCTGCAGCTATCTTCGTTCCATATTGTAAATTCTAGTTTCTTTTTTTTTTTTTTTTTTTTTCGTAATAGGCCAAATTGGTCGCTTATGTTTTTCAAAATTAAAAATAGTATATTTTTAAAAAAAAAACATGTTTCTCGATTCTGAGAAATGATTCTAGTACCGAGAAATGTAGCTGTCCCAGAAATAAATAAAAAATAAGGCAGAATGGACAATTGAACTTAAAAATGCCTTAAAAAGGAAACTTTAGTATTTAATTAATATATTCACAAAATAAAAAATTAAGTATTAAATATACTCATCCGACCCACCCAAGATAAGTGTTTGGAAGTAACAGGGGTTTTAATCACGTGGACGCATGGACACCATTTAGTTGGGATTTGGCCTCTTACACGTATCAGTGATTTTCGGATTTGGGCTCTTGTGCGGTAGTGATTTTTTTGGGAAACCTAATGACTGTTGAAGCACATTCTACGATTCGCATCCTTATCGGGTTAGCGGATCCGTTGAAAGCTAGGAATAGTTAGGTGAAACTTTAAGTTGGGATGCCGATAATTTGGATTATAAAGAAAAAAAAACAATATGTGAAGGAAGAGTTAGTAATATTATAAGTCTATCACACTGATGTCGCCTACATTAAGCAGAGATTGGGTCTAACTTCTAAGTGTTTGGATCACATTTTGAGTATTTTGTTTGGGCTCATGTTAAAAGAATAGGCTAGATGGATTTAGTTTAAGGAATTTAAGCTGGACTAGAAGGTCTACTTCAAAGGTGGTGATTTGAACATGGGCCGATTTGACGCTCACCAGTCACCTAACTAAGTTGATGAACACTTGTCTCGGGGTGATGATAGCGGTTACTAAATGGAACCGAAACTAGAATTATAGTCAACGGTTTTGGTAATCGGATTCCAAAATTAGAATTGAAAACGTGTAATTTGATTCGGTTCATTGGTCTAAAAAAAATCGTGGGCAGCGGTTTAACCGTTAATTGAATCGTAAGTGGAACTCGATTAAATTGACGGTTAAAAAAATCGGTTTTAATGTTAAAACTAACGATTTTTTGGGTAAAAATATGATAGAAGAAATGTTAAATATTTATTATGATACTTTATATTCAGAATCGCATTGAGACACATCTTAAACTAAATGTTGTAAGCGAGCCATATGAATTTTGATTCCTCTATATCTTAAGAGGATACACAAGCAACTTAATATTATTATTTATACTAAGACTAAAATTTAATATTATTGTGAATATTAAGTCTAATTCCTCTTAATATTATTAATTATATTAAGTTCAAAATTTAAACTTATGTCTATTTCTTTTCTATTTTTCACTTCTTTTTTTCTCTTATTTTATGACTGAATTTGATAAATTATTTTAAAAAACAAAAAATAAAAATAAAAAAACGATTTCGGTTAAAATCGAAAAACGGAACCGACGTGAGCCTCTGGTTCTGGTTCATTATTTTAGAGAAATCGGAACCAATAGTTTTGGATCAAAAACTGTGGTCACCCTTAGCTGATGAACGGAGCTGCTCGGGCGGATATGAATAAGCCAGTTAATTCTTTTTTAAAAAAATAGTAACTGTTAGTTCTTTATTACATTCTGTAGACATAAATATCTGAATATATAAATTAAAATTGCATTCTAAAAAAAATTAAAATTGTGATTGCTCCAATGGTGGTGGGCCCAAAGAACGGCCAAAAGGAATTAATTGGTTGTTAGACTTAGACCACCAACAAAAATTTGATTACCAAATATTCTTCATACATTATGCGCGGCACGCAACCAATATTTGTCAAGGCTTCATTTGGCACACACTATATATTATAAATCAATCAATTACTATTAGTTAGAGATGGCGATGATTTTCTTTTTTAAATTATAAATCAATTCGAAGTAGTTTTTGATTTTCAACTTTCAAATTTGCTCTACTTTCAACATGTCCCATCTAATTTTGTTTATTTATTACATGTATTAATGTGATTTTATGTTATAAAATATTTTTCAGAAAATTTTAATGGTTTTATTTTTAATATATTTTTGTTTTTTGAATTATGAAATGAGTTTAACGAGTTTAATCATTGGCCCCGAGATCGTAGGCGAGTTGTTGGGGGTTTGATCTTACCCAAATGGGTTGTCTCAACCCTTGTGATTTTAAAGTGTTGTTTCCATGTGGCATATGCCAGGTTGAGATTCAAGTCTTAATTTTTTTTTTTTTTTTTTATTTGACGATGATGGATTTTGAATTCTGCCAACTATTAGTGATGGGGCCAAATAGGGTCGATCAACAAAAACCGAAAAACCGCAAAAACCGACCGAACAAACCGCACCACACCGCTATTGCTTAATTATTGGAAAACCGCGATTAATATTTTTAGTCTAAACCGCACCGCATAAGATGGTGCAATTACAATTTGAAGTCTCAAACCGCACCGACCGCACCGCAAAGTAGAATACTACATATATATATATATATATATATATATATATTATATTTTCTATATATGTCATTACATTTCTCTAAATCTATAATATATTTGTGTATAATTATGTATTGTCATATTTAATTATTTTCACTTGTGTATTATAGGTATATTAGTCAATTTACTCAATAGTTTAAACATCAAAGCCTTCATTTCTTGTTATGGATGTAGATTGGAGATTGAAATATTCAAGTTATGGGAGAGCATATTAGTCAATTTATTGTTCGATGAAAACTTTGTAGAGGTGCTTATTTATTCGTAAAAATTAAACTAGAAGCATAAACGGAAATTTAAAGAACCCCTCTCCATACTTTTAGATTAAGCTTTTAGATTATGACTAAATGAAGTTAGAACGAAGCAAAAAGTTGATACTTGAAAATACTAAAAAATGGTTTTTAAGGCCAAAATATAAGAAATACTTTTTTTTAGTGATTGCAAAAACTCCATATTTCTATTAGATTCAACTATTATATGTTATTGAAGTTGTTATAATATTCAGTTTAGGCAATTACAACATATTCTTAACTTTTTAATTATCGAATTGATAAGTTGTTTTTGCTCATTTTGATTGTACTATATAATATTCACTTATTTGCGTTAAAAACCGCAAAACCAACCGAAACCGCCCAAAACCGTTGAAAACCGCATGTTTGTTTTATTCTAAAAAACCGCGACTTGAAATCAAACTTGTGGCCGAACCGCACTTAGCAATTCGGTTTGAAAATATTGAAAAAACCGCCCAAACCGCACCGTAATCACCCCTAGGGCCAAATGATGTCTTTTCCAGACAAAATTAAAATATTAATGTAGCTCGTGATATTTAAGGGAGTGTTTGCAAAATGATTCTACTTGAAAAATATTTTTTTCAAAATTAGAATTAAGAAATTAAGGGAGTGTTTGTGAAAAAATTTCACCTCTTTCACTTTTTGGACAAAATTTTGCATGAACATGTGATTGCTTGTGAAAATTTTCAAAAAAATACTATTCATTTTTCTCATTTTTCAAATCATCAATTACATTCACTTATAATTTAAATAAAAAATATCACACTGAATATCATTATTATACAACCATATGCAAAATATATTATTCACTCTCTCTTATTTTTCAAATCACCAATCACATCTAACTACTATTATACTATCACAACAACTATCACCATTACATTTTCATGTTATATCCTATCACACTCTCAAAATCTATTCCCATTTTTTTTAAATAATTTTTTTCACACTATTCTTTCTAAAAGTAAAAATGAGCGGAACGAAATAGTGTAAAAAAAATTCACAGTATTCAGACAACCAAACAGGTCCTCCAAGTTTGATCATCCTTAAAAATAAATTACATATATATATAGATAGATATATCACACAAATTATCTAATCAAATAGTTCTTCCATTTCCAACTCTTTGGCTCGTTCTTTTTAAGTCTTTCACACACACACACACACACACACACACACACTTATTACTTCTCTGCTAGTTCAATCCCCAAAAAAAGAGGTACGTATAGTATACATACATCTATATATATATATATATATGTCTTTTGTCTATTGCCGCGGCTGTTAACGCTTGTGCCGCGAATATGTGCTTCTGTATGTATACGAATTTGTGCTGGATTGAAATAGCTGTCTACGTTTGATTTGCTTTTTTGTTCTTGATATTGATTGTTAATGCTGATTTGAAAATAGCTGATTGTATCTAAGAATTTTTGTTGGAAGCTCGATATTGTGATTAAATCCATGGATTATTCCTTTTTGGTCTCTGATAGTATATTTGTACCAGAGAGTTATCGAACTTCTGTGAATGTTCCTGTGTTTTTTGTGTGCAGGCTCATTCGTGTGGGTTTTTGATTCATAACGGTTTTGAGACTGATCTTTCTTTTTGGTTAATCCGTTTTGTAATTTTATTAAAGAGTTACTGAGTTATGCTTGGATGAGTTTAATGATTGATACTTGGGAATAGCAGAAATTATTGTTACATCATTTTGATTAATAGGCCCGCTGTAATTTATTTCATTGGTTTGATTGTGCTTGTGTCATATAGTGAATTTGCTAGTCAATCTGTTTTGTTACTTTCTGGTATCTAGTTGATTGTGATCATTCGTATACTCTCCAAGAATTGGAAGGAGTGGTTCTGGTGGAATCTTTAAGAAGAATATTTGTAGTTATAGTTAGTTGATGACTGTGTAATTGTTGACAATTATTAAAAAGTATGGGCTATAGCTAGTGCGTCGAAAATTTTGCTCATTATCACTGATTTGTGGTGTTATGTCTTATGTATAGAAAGAGAACAATGATAAAAGCGCTGGTGGCTTCACGCGGATGAAAAGATCATTTTATAGAGATGGGAGGTTGTTGTTGTTGCTGTGCATATAAGAATACTGAACGTAATAGGTCACCACCATTCCTTCAGGTGAGTGCTATCTTTGCCTCATGTCACATGGGCTGTTGCTTTAGTTTAACTCTCTTATCTCTAGCTTGTATATGGTTTGCGATCAAATGTAATTTTTTTTTGATTATTTTAGAAGCGTGCTATCTCACTGGAGATTAGGCGAATACCAGCATTCATCGTTTAATGGAATTAGAAAATAAGTAAAATATTTTGATGAAAGCAACAGTTGTTTTTAGCTGATGTTGAGTTGCCAATAGGTAAGATTTGTTGAAAATTTAGAATGAGTCTCGCAACATCACTCATAACAGAAATTCACTTTGCCTATTGATCTGTGATGGGGTCTGTCAAATTTATCTAATGAAGGTAGGTTCCTTTAATTCTGACTGGATCTTGGTAGCACTGTTCTCTTTCTAACTTTAAAACTATGGCATCTTGACTATAATTGTTGGCCAGGACTAGGAATAGGACCCAGCACCATAGCTTTGGGCATCCAAGTTCTTTGAGCATTTCACAATTGCAGACCTTCAATATTTATTGGTTTTAACACTACTCATAATCATTATTAAATTACATTTTAACTGATAAAGTTGAGTAAATATGTGTGTACATGTTTCTTTCTCTTTAAACTTTTATTGGCAATAAAATTGTGGGTCAACAAATTTGCTTTTCATACACAATTTGGATAATTCTGAAATACTTGAAATAGAACTAACTGCTGTTTGCAAAGCTTTGAGCTAGACCAAATGAACTAATTAACTTTCAAACTTAAAAAGAATTATATTGAAAAAATACAAACACACTCACAGAAGAGAATGAACAGTTCACGCTATTTTATAGTGCAAGACGGATCGGAAGGAAAAGAAAGAGGGGGTCAGGCTCATACTTTGGCCTTAGCAGATTCACTGAGATGACAAATACACCCGAGCAAAATATTAGGAGTATGAAATATGGTCTCAGTCCCCACAATTTGGATTAGTGCCAGGGAAGCATTGTGTTTGGACTCTTTGGATTGGAGTGGCTAACCTTAGAAATTCATTTAGTACTGGATGGGTTCATAAAACACAAACAAGCACAAAGGAAAGAAAAAAAAAAAAAATGGAAAAACAAAGTCAACAACAACAATAAAATACAAGAGCAGACACTTAAGGATAGAATGTTAACAGTTCTGATATATATAAACCAGGACAAATGGTTCTGCTCAAGGTAGACGGAGAAAGTCTACATATCTCAGATCAGCTTGTCACCATAGTCTCGAAAAAGACTAGGATGGTGATGATTAACTTCTTACGAAGTCAAAATGGAGGAATAAAGATTGCATCAATAGGTTCAATATTATGTTCTTGAAATTACTAAACAAACAGGTTTAGCTGGTGATGAAGGTAGTTGTTTCTAAATGTTGAAGATAAGCCAAATGGTACAGTTAGCTTAATCTGCTTTCACTTTCGTTCAAAGAGAACTTGCTGTTGGTTTTGTGCTGAAAGAGCTATAGACCTCTTTTGTGGAAGTTTTGCAAGGTGCAAACTGAGTTTGAACCTAATCAAAGTATTTGACTTATGTTCATGCCATCTCGATGTAGAGGAAATTTAATGATTGGAATGCTAAATGACCATTGAGTTGCTTTGATTGTAAAGGATCATGCAAGTCTCATTTTCTTTGCACTTTGCCTCAGTTGCCATTTCATTATCTGTTAATAAATGCTTAATAGGTTGGATATCGAGTTAGTATTTTACCAAAAGATAAAGGGTAATAACAGAATAATCTGCATTAGTATGTGTCCTGAATAAGGATCTTAAAAGCTTGTCAATTTTTTTTTTAATATTATTGCAAAAATCTTGTTAGCAAATTGCTATTGAGGCAAAAAATGGCTAAAAGGAATCAAAAAATTTGAAGCAATTTATATCATTCATGTTGTAAATCAAGTAGACGGATGTTTACATTGTTTTTTTTGGTTTGTCTTTCTTTTTGTTATGCTCTGAGTAATGCAATTGCAAAACTATCACCCTCTTTAGTGAAATTAATATTGCTAATATTGTACTGATTTATTCTTCATTGACATTGTTTGATTACTTGCCTGTAGTATCCAGTGTCAGAAGAGCGCGAACCCTTGTCGCCTCACAATACAGCGGTCTCTGCTGTCTCTACCGGGTTGTTGGTCAATACGTATCTTGATACCTCAGTTCCAGACACTTATCAACCACCTCCTGCACCTATACCTTATGAAACATATGTGGGATGGCCATCTACACCACGAGGGAATCGAGAAGGATCTGGACATAATAGTGAAATGGCTGTGGAGACCACTAGCACTCAGTCTGCTGAGCGCACTAACGCTGGCAGCACTTTGGAGACTAAGATAAAAAGCCTAGAATCTGATGAAAATGCGGAAATAGAAGCATCGGAAGAAGTGGACGATGAAAGTTCAGATGAACTTAAAAAGTCCACCAAAATTGTCGATCCACCACTCCAAGATGAGGATGATATTTGTCCAATTTGTCTTGAAGGTGCAACAATAACTATATGTTTAACTTATGGGATAATTTCAAAAACTACCCCTGAGGTTTGGGTTAATTACAAAAAACCAGACATGTTTGAAAATTACAAAAAAAAAACAGACATGTTTGAAAATTACAAAAAAAAACCTTGAGGTCTGATTATGTGTTAAATGTAAGGTGGTAATTGCAATGTTTTTGCAAATATAAGGGGTAGTTTGAAATGTTTATGCTTATGAAGAGGGTAAACTGTAATACACGCTCAAAACCTGACGGGTATTTTGTAATTTTCAAAAACCTATGTTTTTTTTATAATTAACCCAAACCTAATAATGACATCTTTCTGATTCATTTGAGCTTGATTCTCTGCTCTGCCTGCAGAATATGATGAAGAAAACCCAAAAATCCTCACAAAATGCGATCATCATTTTCACCTTGCTTGTATTCTTGAATGGATGGAAAGAAGTAATACCTGTGCTATGTGTGATCAGGTTTTCTTAGTTCCATGCCTCTTGTGGTTATCAAAAGTTTTCTATTTTTCATAACATATTTTGCTACTCTAGTCTAATCACTGTAACATTCTGTTTGTTTTCTTGGATGCAGGAAATGATTATCAGTTCTGATGCAGGAGGGTAGATATTTCAATGCTGCATCTGGTCATGTGTTCTGTTGCTGTCGCAGCCTTAGTTATAGTTTGCTCTTGTTGTCTTTTGATATATCCGCTTTATTCATTTTACCATATGAATTTTTTTTTGGCGATGCATAGGTTTTTCAGTTTTTCTTGTATATACCACTAGAAAATGACGACGTAAATATCAGGATTGGGACATTGAAGTGGGTGTGCCTGAAAAAGGGGACTTAACTATTTTGTTGAAAGAAAAAAGAGGCATTTTTACAATGCTTGTGGCCGATTTTGCACTTACACGAAACTCAGGTACCCTGTTGTTTAAACCATCATCGGGGCAGTTGGTGGTAAAAGTTTTGTGCAGCTTTTTATAATAGAAATTTCAGGTGCAAAGACATGGTTGAATTGATTCATTTTGTACAGATGTATTGGATTAGGGACTGCAATTTCATATAGAATCTGTCGATACTGATTTGCAGATTTGTTCTGTTCACAAGCTCTGCCTGCTTGCTGCTTTTCTTGTTGATTGTCTCTGACTCCCTGTAAATTTGTGTCAAAATAGATTTATGCATGGAATCATATGATTTTTTTTTATTTGGAATATTAAATCGAATTGGCATAGTTTAAGAGCTCCATGAGACTTTTTGACATGGAATTTTAACATTTGTCAATATGTTCTTTTTCATTTTTTTTATTTTTGCTTGTATAATCGCATTTATGTTTTGAAACAAGGTGTCTGAGCTAAACTTGGTATAAAAAAAACTTAATTCAATTGTAATACAGGTAGATTTATATTTATCACTGTTGGTTTATACCAACGTAGAAAGTTGGGTATGCATCATTTAATCGAGCATGCCGCACAAAGCTTACCAAGTGGTTATTAGGTGAAAAACTCATCAAATAAATTTCATAAAATCAACATATAGGCATCCACGTTAAATCACTAGGATAGTACCCCGAATGAGTAGCAAGACTGAAATGAGTAGGCCAAATAAGCTCATTTGCTCTAAGCGTAATCAAATCGAAAATTTGATGAAAATTAAATATAATAATACAAACTTAACAGTAACACCAAATTCATTTCCACAGAGCCTAGAATCTAAGCCTACAGAATTCGAAAATTCAAGTATAAAATGCATCACTACTTATGGTGGTGGTTCTTGATTGACTGGAAAATTACAGTAGATAACCATCAATAAGTACTTCAATCTCAGTGGTCAAAAAATTAAGAAACAAAACCTATATCCAAAAGACAAACCACAACAGACCACCAAATGATCTAGCGAAAAGAAAAGAACAAAAACAAACACACTAACTCTTGAGGAGAGCCTCGATCGCTTCAAAGAAAAGAGGGGCCATTTCGGGACTTGGTGTTTTTATTGCGCATTTGAGACCAGCAACACCAATTGCTGCTGTGAGTTCAATTAAGAAAGGAATACCTCGAGGAATCTTGGCGAGAGATACAGCACGTCTTGATTTGAGTGCTTGCGCTTGGCAATAAAGAACATGTTTGATGCAGCTAGTCGATCTAAGGTTGCTTCGACGCTGTTCAGCACGACTGCTGGAAAGTCCTTAGAAACCTCATTTGAATCGGGTAATGATTTCCATGTCTGCATAATTGATAGGTGCAAAATGATCAATTCCTACTAATATGTGATCGCCAAATAGATAATCAAACAGACAAATTAACATGTTGAAACAGACGAAAATTTTGCTCATTATCACGGATCCGTGGTGTTATGTTTTTTGTGTAGAAAGGGAACAAGATCAAAGTGCGGTGGCATCACGCGGAGGAAAAGGTTCATTATATAGAGATGAGAGGTTGTTGTTGTTGTGAATATAAAAGTATTGAACATAATAGGTTATTACCATTCTTTCAGGTGAGTGCCTATCTCTTGCCCCGTGTCGCATGGGCTTTTGCATCAGTTTAACTATTACCTCTAGCTTGTATATGGTTTTGGGATCAAATGCAATTTTTTCTTTCATTTTTTCCTATTTGGTTATTCTAAAAGCATGCTAACTGTAGCCCATACTTAACAAATTAATAGTTAAACCACATTGAACGGTATACCCGCAATTTCAGATACTACGTACCTCAAGAAATGTGGTCCGCTCCATTCTTCCATCCTCACTGAAAAATGCAAGCAGTGGAATCTTGTCATTGAAATACCACACAGGTTGCTGACTATTTTTCACAGCAACCTGCAGAAGCGCACTTGGTGGACCAGGAGATACATTCTGGAACAAAACCATAGGCAGAAGCGTGCTCGCAGATGTCCCAGGTTGCAATTGAGGAACCTAATTAAAATTAGATATTAGCTCAGAAACAGTAAAACAAAAGTTGACAAATTATATATATAAAAAAAGAGGCCAAAACAATTACCTGGAGAGGTCCACCTGCTGCAAGACCAAATGTGTTTTTGTTGAACTGAATCATAAATCCATCAAGTGGTATCTGAGAATTGTTCTCAAATAACATGCTGTAAAATATCTGGCCGTCTCTTCTTATCAGCTGAGCACTGATTTGTAGGCCTTGACCAGTAGGTGCTGGTAATAAAATTGGCAAGGAGGCCTACAATCAAAGGTACAATGTCTCCCTAAGCACATCATAACAGGAAATAACATACAACTTGAACGGTAGGAAAATGCAAGTGAAATACAGAACATACCCAGCAGGGCTTGCAGGCTGTTCAGTCGATACAATGGCACTGTTGTTACCATCCATGCCCATCAGGTCAAGTAAATCAGGCACGGGTGCAGGAGCAGCAGCTGGTGGCCTTCCAGCAGAAGACTGCACAGTGCTTGTGGTGGCTGGTGATGATGCACCAGGCTGTTCAGAATAACCTCCTTCACCATCAGGATATTCCTCTTCCTCTGTTTTCTGAACGGTTTTCACACGAGTTACAAAGGCATCAGGGGGCTTGTGGTAGACAGAGGACAATGTGGCAATGTTGGCAAGAAGCTCATCCAGAAGAGAAGGATCAAGTTGATTAGAGTCATCACTGATCACAGGCTTTTCAGCTAAAACAACATCCTTTGCTGCCTGAAAAGTCAGAGAACACACATTACGTACATATGTACAGAATCCTTCTTGACTGCTTAAGCCTAAAACTCGATCCTTTGCGTACATGCATTCTAGAAGCAAAGATAGAGATAATATAAAGACTAGAGCTCTATTCCTAGCAAAAAAACACTTATGACCCAAGCAATTTCAGGGTCAGAAAACTGGAGTATTTTTCAACATGGCCCAACATGGTTAACTCAAGTTGGGGTGGGGGGGAAGTTCAGGCTTAAGAAGGCACTTCTAATGTTCCACTTCCACCAAACTGAACAACAATACACTGAGATTGTGCCCCATTTATGCAAAGCAGAAGTGTAGATGTCTGCACACAGCAACTCCTAAAGAATGAGGAAGAAATGCAATAACGTTGTGGAAAAACAAGATCCACGCAGAATATCATGATTATGATTCACCAGTCCATCCTCTAGTCTCGACTCCACCAGATTCCCTTCCTATCCTAGGGTAGAGATGTTAAAGGGGCTGGCCAAGCGGCCGGGCTAAAAGTGCCGGTATTAAACAGGCCGGCAATATTGGGACCTAACCCTCATCCTAGCAAGCTTCGAGCTAAACAAGTCACTATCGGGCTATAAGTCAAAATACTAAAATTATATATTTAAATCTAAAATATTAAACTCGAACATATATAACATTTTAAGTTAAAGAATTCATCATTAAAAAGAAGTCATGCATAGTTTCTAATTACATTGCATTAACAAGATTATAAAATTAAATATTTTATGATGTAAAATTTAAAATTAAAACTATAATAATAAAAGCCAGCATATATACACACATAAATGGGAAATATTGATACTTTTTCTGAAATTACTCATATGGCTATCAGTTAAATTTTCAGAATTATATATTTAAATATAAAATTTTAAACTTGAGCATATATAACATTTAAGTTTAGCATTTAAAGTTAATCTAATCATTATAAAAAAAAAAGTCATCACAGTTTATAATTAAATTGCATTTAACAAAATTATAAAATTAGATTTAGCATGCCATTTAGAAATATAATTTATATCCTAAATAATCTAATCAAACTTGAGACATTTTCTTATTTAGAATAAAAATTGGAAAGCTAAATTAAGTAATAAATAAAACAAATAACAAAGAGTTTTGCAGAGAAACATAACTTGTTTGGTAAAGTTAATGACTTAAGAATGAGGAAGATGTGAATTTGAAAAATATATTTATTAGTAATAGGTAATAAAAGTAGATATATAATATTTGAATTATATTTATTTTTTAAAAACTGAGTTAACCATCGGGCTAGCCCTAACTGGCTTTGGGCTAAACGGATCAGGCCAAAAAGGCCCGATTTAAATAGGCCAAAATAATTCAGCCCTATCCCAGGGGAAGATTTCTCAAAATTTGATATTATCCTTTTCATCCTGGTGAGGTCCAGTGTGAGTGCACCAAAAATGATGTAATATCTTAACAATAGAAACTTCTTCACACCAAATAAGTACAAGAAATGGAACTTCAATACTTAATGATTCACGAAGCAATAAAGCATCAGCTGGCTAAGTGCAAACCATAATAAACTACTTGCATACCTCAGGATCAGTTGAAAGGAGTCGCCAATATATATATGCACGATCTCTAAGATCTGGATTATCAGTCTCAACTGTTGCATTATTGAGAACAACCTAAAAATAAGATTATAGTGTTAGTTATGTTCTGAACATGTATCCTCAGAATAAAGAGAGAGATAGAGAGAGAGAGAATGAAAAATGAAAATGAAAAATGAAAAAGAAGCATTCTACCCTTGTCAACATATGTATGCAGATTCACCGATACCATATTCAAGTTAATGAAATTCTGAGGCGGATAAAGCAGAAACTACAACAGGCATTTAAAGGTCATGCAAAAGATACAGGGGAGGGTAAAAGGCATACCTGGATCATCTGTTGCGGGCCTTCAGTTGGCTTCTTTAGGAAAAGTTTAACTGTCGCCGTTAGCAACTGCAATTGGACTTGTGGAGGTTCCTCCGGAAAAGTCTCTAAAAAGCTTTCCAAGAGCTCATCGGCATTATCAATTCTTTCAGCATATTCACCAATAATCCAGATCATTGATGCCTGTAAAGGGCGACGTAAGAAGACAGTCAAATTCAACATGATTACCTCTAGAAGAGAAAACACACCAGCACAAAAACAGGTCTATGTACTGCAAAGTACCTTTGCCTCTGGCTCGTCCAACGTGTCCAAGTTCTCACAAAGTGTAGCAATTATGGACTCATAGCTGAAAGAAAAACATGATTTTAAAGTTAAAGAGGGAAGGAATTATCCATTAAATACCACACCATTAAGATTTAAGCCTCAAAAAGATAAAAAGCACGAGAAGATAAAAGCAGTGGCATACGTGTTAGGGTATCTCCTAAATATATCCTTAATCACAATAATAGCTTCTTGCACAACATAGTTTACTTTGATCTTGATCAACTCAAGTAAGACACTGATACACCGTTCAGCCGCCCTCTCTAACTTGATGGCACATCGTCCAATAGCACGAACAGCTTTTCTGACAAAATCCACATCTACTTCTGTAGCATACTCTTTGAACTCCAATAGAACCTGAAAGTTCAGATGAAGAGAACATAACAATGGAGCAATAACCAAATTAGGGAAAATATAAGATAATGCAATCTACACGGAACTAACCAACTTACTTGGTCAATATTTCTGTCAGAAGCAAGTTTTATCATGATTTCTAACTTTTCCATCTTCACATAAATCGGGTCATTGTATTTGCAGAAAAACACCTTGAGAGCATACAAGAATTTTGTAAGTTCACCTCCATACTCAAATTACCATTTTCCAGAATGCAAGTTGTTGCATGTGAGGCAACACCACATTTATTACCTTGATTTCATGGGCAAGAATAGTAGGCCGCTTTTGCACTATAAGGTTTATGTTTCGTAATGCAACATACTGAATCTCTGGTTCTGCAGAAAGCAATGTCACAAGAGGTGGGGCCATTTTCTTGCACAGGTTTCTGACTACATCAGTGCTGGTAATCAGTTCCATTTGTAGAAGGATCATCTGCAATTTCATTCCAAAAAGGTTCATTACAATTAATGGTAATTGGAAAGAAAACTAACTTCTAATATTAATTGAATGATGAGTAGCAATACTAAACAAGATAAAGAATGGAAGAAAAGACAACTGGACAAAAGACTCTTCCATTCCAAAAGTTCCGTTAAGGGTAATGGAAAAAACATACTAGCTTTCTAATGTTAAAAACAGATGAATGGTAATGACAAAAAAGAAAAGAGAACGAAAAAGCATAACAAGTGGAAGTGTCACTGGTAATAATATTGGTAAAAAAAGTTTAGAGGCAGAGAACTGTAACCTTGACAGCTGAAAGAACAACAGCACAATTTGCATGCTGTAAACGTGGAGTAACTCGCTCCACTATATTTTCAGCTTCACGAGCATCCGCTGCTTTATACTTGGAAAGAGCATCCAAAATAAAAACTTGACCCCACCTAAAGGTGAAAAATATTCATTAACCAACACTATACAAGCATTTTACAACCTAGTAGGATAAAAACATTCCATCATATACGTGATGCCATTCTGGAGCCAATAAACATTAGTTTCAAATAATCATGGATAATCTAAGCACCTAAAATTATCACACTCATCTCAGAGCACACTTGAATTGTTCATTTAGCCTCATATCAGAAAATGCACGAAAACGTTGACATAGAACAAAGTCACATTATTCTCCTTTTCCAAAAATTAGGGGGATTTAGGCAAAACAACCAAGATGAAGGTAAGGCATTACATTCACAACTTCAAGTTACTTCTATCAAGAGGCTAACTACTCCACCGTAGATGTGATTAGTGCCAACTAATAACACATGTAACCATGCATAAATATTGGTGACCGTGTGCATGAGCTTATTCTTAAAAACTACCAACAAGCCAATATTTGTCATCCTACTCTGTGCATTCATTTAGAGCAGTAAGAAGCTTTGAAAGCGTGTGACTAGTGATCTCGAAGATGGGTCTGCTGCTGTTCTCTTGAATCTCCGCAAGTGCAGCAACAGCATTTGCAACAACCATTGGATTGTTGTCTGATATTAAATCCTTGAGGGCATCCAGGAAACCCCTATCCTCCACTAACTCAGCATTAATGTCATAAAGCTTAGCAACACATATGGCTGCAGTCTTGCGAACATATGGGTCATCATCCTGATATAAAGGCAAACAGAAGAAAGGGCAATTGGTTAGTTTATAATTCACCAAATTTTAGACATTTCTGGTCATAAAAAAACAGCTTCAAATTTGAGTGCACTTAATAACAAACATATGACAGATTAGAGGTACATAGAGTTACCTTGAGACACCGCTGCAAGGGATCACATAAATACTCTGTTATTTTATCAACACGAATGCATCCCATTGTCCTCACAGCTAAAGCACGGATCAAAGGATTTGGATCCTGGGAATCCTGGAAAAATATGTTCACACGAAATTGTATAGCCTTAAAATACTTTCCAATTGCTTCAAACTGGATGCGACTTTTGGTCATTCATCCATAAAATATCTGTAATATTATTTAAAGAAAGGCTGGTTTTATTCACAGTTATGTTACCATTTACAACAAATACTCACAGTACTGGGTGAATATGTAACAGAAAATGCTAGGAGGGTTGACACTACTGTCATTGCTCAGATTCAGACATAAGTAAGGGAGAAGAGGCTTGGGTAATTGAGAAAGATATTCTTGAAGATATTCCCCTTTCTTCCTCTTTTTGGGTACTATTAATTGATCGCTTATGAATTTTACTTGATTAAGGAGAGTTCTTTCAATTTTACAGATTAAATAACTTGATTGTTTACTACAGAACTCATTGGTCATTGTATGTTTTACAGTCAAGAAAGTGCACAACCATACTGCATGCAAGAGTTGCTATAAACATTCTACATTGAGATCATGTGTAATTTATAGTTAGTGTCCAGCACCTATTATGACATAACTCCAGGAAACACCTGATAAAAGTTCGAATCAAGTATCTCCAGAAACTACATCAAGCTAATCAAATGGATTATTAGTACAGCAACCTAATTGAATAATGAGTTTGATGTTACCCTAAATAGCCTTAAGGAACCTATAGATATAAATTTTGAGACTCTGAAAATCAATTGTCAATACAAAATCACCATGAAATGGGATATATGAAAAGGTATCAGACAAAATCAAACACAGAAATTTGGTCAGCCCAGCTGTGTCACATAAAAAGCACAATTATTTGATTCAACATTGAAGTAACTGAATCTGATATTACCACCCGAAGTAGGACTTAAACTCCAGAAAGACATAGGGCGGGGAACTATAATATCTACATAAGCATTTCCCCCCTTTTCGTAGCCACCTCAAAAGTTGACGTCAATGCAACTACCCCTATCATAATTATAATATTTAAATGCCCCATTTGCATAGAACCAGAATCATTTTCTTGTTGCCCTGTTTTATGCTTTAAAAACAAAAATTGCATTAGTTGCTTAGACAGTTCCGAAACCACTAAGACTAATTTCTTAATTCAGAAAGATACCGCCCTCAAGACATATATTAGATAGTATCAACTTCTTAACTTTGGAATCGATTCAAATTTCTCTTGTTGTAATTGATATTGTTGATTATTGCAGAACATAAAACAAACATGTAAGTTTATATTGATTTATCCCAAAATAGGGCTCCTTCCACTAGATGGGAAAAACCAATGCTTCTACTCATTCTAACTGACATGGTATATCACTATTTTAGTTTTCTCCTAATTTCAGAATACCAATAGTTTATGATGTAAGGAATACAAGACCTTTTGTCCAACTGTAAATTAAACCGCCTCAGGAGGCACTTTTAGTCATAGAACTTCCTCTCATTTTTTAGGTAGCCATTACATTTACATGTTCTTGGAAAGTACAGAAATACGACACAAGTCAGCCGGTGATTACATTGGTTTGGTCATGTGCATAACTCCTAAGAAGATCTGCTATTCCCTCTGCTTGTGTCTGAAAGTTCTTTCTTCTGAACGCACACGATGCTATTTTCTTACAGCAATTTACTTTCGAAAGTGACCCTCACAACTGTCATTAATTTCCAATAGCTACTTTTGAGCCAAATTGTACAGATACATAACCTGTACGAATGGCAATATTTGTGATTTTGCAAAAAGGTACGGCTTCCTCTTATTTGTGCTTTTATCAGTCATAAACGTAGGGAATATTTATAGAAAACAATGATATGGATCGAAACTGAAAGTAACAGGAACACACAATAAACTACGACAGCTGGAGCGATTTTAAAAAAGATAAGTCTAAATGTTCGTGACAGAAGTATTTACCTTCACAAATGTATTTACAGCGAGAATAGCAAGATCAGGCTGGCTCTTTGCATAGTTGATGAGATACAAATACACAAGCTTCTTGAGTTCCAAATTTTCTGTTTGCATACAATTTACAACATCTGTAAAGAGCGAAGATACGTCCTTCCCCACTGTCATTGCAGCTATCACCTTCTTAACTGCATCTTTTCTCTTATCCTGCACCAAAGCGGTTTCAACAACAAAGTGGTGTCAATTCCATTTCAAAAGAACCAGCTAACTAAAGCCTTATATTTCGCAGGAAAATAAGTACAAGATCAATTAAGTATAATTCAATCAAAGCATAATATATACAGTTCAATAGCAACAGGAATCAATGTAGTGTAGGTTATCATTTGTTTAAACAAATCACGTCACATCGTAACCACACAGATCAAGATACAAGAATGAAAAGTCCAAGCGATATGAATCATATATCAAACCGAAATATCACTAGATCTAACTTTAATTGACACCAAATCCATGGAGAAATCTTCGATTCTAGCAAAATGATGACGCCATCGACAGGCAGATGCCGCAGATCAACGCACATAGTATTAAAAATCTCAAAATATAAATTCCAAAATAATTGAGCAGCTCGTAATTGAGATGGATATACGGATGCAAATTAAACGATGGAGATGAACCTTATACTGAGAATTGAGTTCTTCTTTGAGCTCGGGAATTTCACCCTTTTTGGTAGTGGAGAAATATTTGGAGTCGTGGCCACTCATCTCTGCTCACTGCTGATAACTCCACGCCAGGCTCTGGTTTTCCGGCGGTGTAGATAGAAAAATGTAGAGAGGGGAGGGGAGAGAGAGATACAGAGAGGGAGAAATGGCGAGAAAAAGCCAACGACGAAGAATGAGATTTGAAGAGAGTGGTGGGTTGGACCATCGGGTAATGAACCGGGTCCGAGTTGGCTTTGATTTTTTTTTTGGCCTAATAAGTATAGGAAAATGGCATATTTGGTTATATAAGTATCTTACGTAGCAATTTGAGTCTTTTAAATTCAAAGATGTGTCATATTTAGTCATGTAAATATCATACAACATACATAGCAATTTAAGTCCTCTAAATTTATTTTTTATACAATTTTGGTCTCAAATGAGATTTGAGTAAGTAATATTTACAATTTCAGGACCATATTGCCTAGATTTAGAACTTATAAGATATATTTGCACAAAAATCAAAATTTACGGGTCAGAAATTGTTACATAACATACTTAGGGATCAAATATGCCAATATTTATATACTTACAAAATCAAAATTAAAATTGCTACACACAATAATAGTATGCATACGCCTTTTTCCTACTCTTTCTCACTTTAAAGTCGAAAAAAAGCTTAATATTTTTTTGTTTTGTTATTATCAATGTAAATGCATGATAAATTGTGATACATTTACTATAATCAACTGCGGACCCAAGAGGGGGGCAATTTTCCAAAAACAAATCCCCACAAAAGTTTTACAAATTATTTTTAAAAAAATTATGATTTAATTTACAATTGCCCCCAAAAATTTTCTAAAAAATATTCCCCCCCAAAAAAAGTTTTCCAAATTATTTTTAAAAGGTAAAATAAATGAGTTAATTTACAATTTTTCCCCCAAAATTTGATAAAAACTTCAAATATTTGTCTTTTACAATATAAAAAGTCATTAATTATGGTTAGTATATGAAAAAAAAATCGCGTAGTTTAAATTTATAAATTCGGTCCGTTTTTTTCCCGCCCAAAGCCGGAATCCTGCATCCGCCACTAACTATAATTATTTATTAGTCACATTATAATAAAATATTTATGACAACGAACGAGAATGTAGTGTTTGTATTGTTATGTGCTGATTAAAATTTTGTATCCGAGTAATATTATTGTCACTGGTTTCAAATTACTATTCGTAACCATTTTGTATATTTCTTGTACTACAACTACATTACTTAGAGTAGAAACACCACCTTTTAAAAGTCTTGTATTCACATTAGTAACAACAAAGTATTAAGAAGTTATGGAAAAAAAGTAACGACAACTTACGAGGGGCTTTATGGTAAAAGATAATCAGAAAAATGCTCTTAGACCATCCACAATGCTAAACCAAATTAAACCCTTCAGTACAGTTTTTTATGTGCCACATCACTGTCACATCACTGCTACATCAAAAGTAAAAACCTCAAACAATTTATAAACTTTTCTCTACAATCCACCTCTACCACTAGTTTTTTGTGGACCCCACCATTATTAATTATAATTTTATTTATTTTATATACATTCATTTAATATCCTTGTAAAAATATATATTTCTTTTATTATTAATTAATATATTTTATTTAATTTTTATTAGTAAATATAAAAAATAAAGTTGGCGGATTTTATATTATTATTAAAATACGCAAAATATTTAATTTAGACATTACAAAATGACTCACTAATACATAGCAAAAGACAATTAAAGTTTCATAAATTGATATTTGAAATTGTTGGACATTAGGTTGTGCACTACAATTTTGAGAGTTTGCATTTTGAGAAGTATTTGAAGAATTCAAGAAATTTCTAAAAAAATATCTTGTATTGTCATCCATTTTGAATAATAAAAGGTAGAAAGTTAGATTGTGTGGGTAAAATAAAAATACAACAAATAGTATTATAGAAAAAATTTGAATTAAAACTAACTGTTATTCTAAATTATAGCCATTGAATAACGACTATCAAAGATTTTTTATGTTTTGTTTCTCTAAAACAGACGTTCAACCTTCAAGTATACAAAACCAATTCTATTTTTTTTAAAGGTAAACCAACTTAATTGAAATGCAACAATATATCAACATAAAACTAAAAAGTGGCCTCTTGTATGATGATGACTTGTTACTTTTTCCCCAACCAACACAATTTCGAGGTACTCGCGGGTGACTTCATTTTCTCAATTTTGTATAAACTGGTTTGTAAACATGAACCACAAAATGTCATGTCATCATAAACCTCCTACCCACAATGGCATGTGGTTTAAACAAACCAGTTTTTATCCTTATAAAACCCACCATGTATATTAATGTTTCAATGTTAGAATAAAAGTTAGAATAAAGTGCCACAATAAATGTTAGAATAAAGTGCTTTTAAATTATTTTTGGAGAGAAGTAATAAAACTATGAAAATTCAAATTGGTGAAGTGTCATTTACCATATCCTAATTTACAAATTAATGTTTCAATTTCTCTATAATACTACTTATATTTTTCATTTGGTGTTGTCTTTAACAAACATATTAATATTTTACAATGACATAAATGAAATATAGATAGGATTACTGATGTTGCTAGGAAGTACAACTCGAGTTAAAGTTACTACAAGCTGAGGTAATTAAGTTAAAGTCCAATATCAAATTTACGTGCGGGGAACTAGCATGCAATAGAGCAACAGGAATAGATAAGATTAAAGGGACCAGTGGTTGTCATACGAAATCCTCTACGATGCTTATGTCAGCAAGTGTAGAGGAAAAAATCCAAATCATATGAGAATTAATTAGTAATGATTATGAATGAACTGTTTATACTTGGAACGATGGACCTCATGAGCATAATGGACCTCAATAGCCTCATATGATAAATTGGGCTTCATGAACCTTTTTTAATGGGGCTTTGGACACAATTGCCCAATATTTTAGAAAAAATGACACATGTTTACGCTCCCGATTTTTTCTACATTTTTTATGCTTCCGCCTTTTTTTTTATATTTTTACGCTCCCACCAAATTTTCTTGATTTTTTTACGTTGTTGTTTCATGATTGTTTTTAAACATGTTTCGTCTAATAAAATTTCAATGAAAAAATAGTTAATCTCCCAATAAATAATCAAGTTTATACTCAAATCGTAACAATCAAAAAATATACACATAAAACAACACATTGAAAAAAATACATTGAAAATAATATAGAAACAACACATGAATAGAAAAACACAATTCAATTTTGTTTTATTGCATTGAAAAATGTCAAAAACATGGAAGCAACTAAGAAATGATAGAACAATTTGAAAATTACATAGAAATAACCAAAAAATAACAAAAACAATATAGAAAACATCACATTAACAAAAATAGCTTAAAAATTGCATTGGAACATCGAAAAATACATTGAAACAACATAGAAACATAAGAGCAACTTTAAAAACAGTATAGAAACAACCCAAAAACAACATATATAATGTAGAAAAATTGCTAACTATATTATCTATTTGAGAGTGAATGCTAAAAAATTGCTTGATTATAAAACTTTGATGAGTGATTTTGCATATGACAAATGAGTGTTTGCAAACACTAAAAATAAGTATTTTCAATTTTTTGCTTAAAAAAAGCAATTTTTAGTGTTTGCATATACCAATTTCTGCTTCTAATTTCGCCATTTAATCGAATCTAAAAGCGAGGAGAGGGTCTTTAGATTTTTTCTTCGCTTCTAGTTTGAATTTTACAAACAAATAAGTAGTTTTACTATTTTTTCACTAAACACTCTCAACTTCTCATTCTCAACTTTTAATTCTATTTTCAAACAGTACCAACTTCTGATTCTCAACTACTTCTACTTCTATCTTTGTGTTGTTTGGGAGATTTTAACGATCTTTTGTCATCCTCAGAAAAAAAAAAAAGGTAAGGTAGACCATCCTTCTTGGATCCTTACAGGATTTTGAATGGCGATAGGCGATTGTGGGCTTGTGGATTTGGGAATGATAGGCTATCAATTCACATGGGAGAGAGGGAGAGATACTGAAAATTGGGTGGAAAAAAGGCTGGATAGAGGACTTGCTAATCACTCATGGTTAGCTAATCTTCCTAATGACAAGGTTTGGAATCTTGAATCATTAATGTCGGATCATTCACCTATTTTCTTAGAATTGGGCAAACAGTATCGGGTTAAAAGAGTGAGAAAATTCCGTTTCGAAAACGTGTGGCTTCGAGAAAAAGATTGCAAAGAAATTGTGGTGAATGGATGGAATAAAGGATGTGAAACAATCCTTACAGGCAAGATTGAAACATGTGGGGCTGAGTTATTTAAATGGGGAAATATTTTGAGAAATTCATTTCATGAAAGAATCAAGGATACTAAAAAAAATGAGTGAATTTCGGGGTGGAAGGGATCCTCATTCTGTTGCAGAATTCGAAGGAGCTAGAAACCAGTATAATCTATTGCTTGCCCAACAAGAAGATTTTTGGAAGCAACGGGCCAAATTATTTTGGCTAAAAGGAGGTGATGCGAACAGTAGGTATTTTCATACGGTGGCTTCGCCGAGAAAGAGACATAATACAATCACTCAGCTTAAGGATAGTAATGGTTTGTGGCTGAATTGGGAGAATGGACTTGGTCAGCACATAGTTAATCATTTTGTAGAGATTTTTACATCTTCTGGATGTGTTTGTGATCCCATTATGGAGTGTGTTGCTGCTAGAGTTTCAGCGGCTCAGAATGAGGATCTTCTAGCACCATTTTCAGAATTGGAGATTAAAGAAGCTTTATTTTCTATGGATCCGGATAAATCACCGGGTCCGGATAGGATGAACCCGGCCTTTTTTCAAAAGTTTTGGGATGTCACTGGTTCCGATGTTGTATCCTCTAGTCTTTCGTTTATTAATTCGGGCTCGTTTCCGGTGGGTTTTAATGATACTAATATTGTTCTTATCCCTAAAAAAGAACAATCTTGAGGTTGTATCGGATTTAAGGCCTATTGCTTTGTGTAATGTTGCGTATAAAATTATCTCAAAGGCTTTGGCTAATCGTCTGAAAAAAGTTCTTCCAGAAGTTATTTCGGATTCTCAAAGTGCATTTGTGCCTAAGCGGCTAATCTCGGATAATATCATGATCGTTTTGAGATTAATCATTTTCTTAAAAGAAAAAGACAGGGAAAAAACGGAGTGGCGGCATTGAAAATAGACATGAGTAAGGCATATGATCGTATTGAATGGGCTTATCTTAAGGCGATGTTGCTGAAACTTGGTTTTCATCCCAAATGGGTTGATCTCATGATGTTATGTGTGTCGACGGTAAGATATAAAATTATTCATGGAGATTTTGAGTCAGATATGTTTATTCCGGAACGTGGGCTTCGACAAGGGGATCCTTTATCACCATATCTATTTATACTCTGTGTCGAGGGGTTGTCAGCCATTATCCAGACATTTGAAGGCAGAGGTTGGCTTCATGGTTGTAGAATTGCAAGAAATGCGCCGAGTATATCTCATTTGTTTTTTGCAGACGATAGTTTCTTTTTCTTCATAGCAAATCAAGATGAATGCAGTCGTATTAAAATATGCTTGGATTTGTATGCTCGAGCTTCTGGCCAAATTATTAATTTCCAAAAGTCTGCCATTTCTTTCAGTAAAAATACTAATGAGGGGGAGATCGAGGGTATATGTTCTCTGCTTAATGTTTCCATGACTGAAAATCATGGATCATACCTAGGTCTTCCCTCTTTGATTGGGCGCAATAAAAAAGAGATTTTTACTTTTATTAAGGAGAAAGTTTGGAGTAGATTGCAAGGTTGGAAAAGTAAGATTCTTTTGCGGGCAGGTAAGGAAGTTCTTTTGAAAACGATCGCACAAGCCGTGCCCATTTATGCCATGAGCATTTTTTTGCTGCCTAATGATTTATGTGTCGAATTGGAGAGGGTGATGAATTCCTTCTGGTGGGGAAAAGGAGAAAATTCCTCAAGAGGGATTAATTGGCTATCTTGGGATAAATTGTGTATTCATAAAAGTCAAGGGGGATTGAGTTTCAAACGATTGCATGATTTTAATTTAGCACTACTCGGCAAGCAGGTGTGGAGAATGTTATCGAATCAGGAGTCTTTGGTGACTAAACTCTTTAAAGCTAAATATTTTCCTACATCTGATTTAAGTAATGCATCTATTGGGTTGAATCCTAGCTATGTGTGGAGGAGCATCTTAGCTGCTAAGGAGATGGTTATTTCAAATAGCAGAAAGAAGGTGGGAGATGGTAAATATATTTCCGTATGGGGCGATCCTTGGCTACCAGATAAAAATGCATTTACTTCTTCTCCTTCTTTAAATCTGGGACCTATAACAGTGAGTAATCTAATGAGAGATGATTGTTTGCAATGAGATGTAGATATTATCAAAGATCTTTTCAGTTTAAGAGATCAAAATCTTATTCTAAGTATCCCCCTTAGTGAAGGTCATGATGGTGATAAATGGATGTGGAATGGATGCAAAAATGGTATTTACTCGGTCAAATCAGGTTATAAGCTTCTAACTGATTTTTCTGCTGTGAACAACCGCAATCACCATCTGTTTGACTGGAATAGCCTATGGAAATTGAAACTCCCTGCTAAGGTGAAAATTTTGGTTTGGAGAGCAATGCATAATGTGTTGCCTACTAAGGAACGACTTATATCTAAACGTGTTCAGGTTTCTACACTATGTCCTGTGTGTAATATGGGAGTTGAGACCCTGTCTCACATTTTCTTTCACTGCTCTTTTGCGAAAACAATGTTGGAGTTTGTTGTCTGCTGTTCATATTTCTATTGATGATGGATCCTTTTTGTCTTGTCTGCACTTGCTTTGGAGGAATGATGTTAATGACCAAAGAGTTCAGGTAGCAATGTTGTTGTGGTCACTTTGGAAAAATCGTAATGATATAATTTGGAATCAAAAGTTTAAGACTCCCGCACAATTACTTAATTTTGCAAACTCCGTGTATCTTCAATGGGATGTAGCTCAAGTAGTAGAGGTTGGGTACTGGTTTATTAATTCGTATGATGGGGCTGTTAAATGGCAAAAGCCAGATCGAGTCTGGATTAAGTGTAATATTGATGCTGCATTATTTGTTGATACAGGTAGAATAGGCTTTGGGGGTGTTCTTCGAGACTCGGATGGCAAGTTTATGGCTGCAATTCACGGTAGTTTACATGGCCATTTGGTACCAGAGGTTGCTGAGGCAATTGCTATAAGGGAAGTGCTAACATGGTTGAAGAATGGATGGGAGCAATCATCAATTTTAATAGAATTAGACTCTTTGACATCAATTAAAGATTTGAGGCAAAAATCTGCTGATGTATCTTACTTTGATGATATTATAGCTGATTGTAGTAGGCTTATGTTATTGTTGTATAAAGCAAATTGTGTATTTGTTAGGCGATCAACGAATATTGTTGCCCACGTATTAGCGAGAGCAACATATTCTATGTCTAATGTCGTAAAGTGGAGAGATACTTCTCCATTTCCCTTTTGGTTTTCAAAACAAAAAAACTAATGTAGACCCTCCTAAAATTTTGCCTAAGGCTTCAAAATTTGTAGACACGGCTCTGGGCACCATCGACAAAGCCTCATATGCCAAATTATTCACTATATAACCCTTATTTCTATTTTTCATTTTCTTAAACAAGCAGTTTTTGAATATTTCAACTTTCACAGGGAGTAAATTGGAATTAACCCGAGTTTCGAGTTTATCGGGGCTGCAAGAGGCGGTGATTCAGTTATTTTCTCTCTCCTCCCTCTGTCTCTATATATAGACACCAAGCTCGAATTAGTCTAACGTAATTATTTTCTCTGCGTTTTTTTATTCCTTCCTCGAAGTAAAGCTCAAGGGACTCACAAAAATGGGAAACGGTATTTTCTATTGCACTAAGTGAATGACATAGCGAAATTAAGCAAATAACGCGGCTCAGTAGTACTGTACTATACTGAGTGTAAAATTTAAACGTTGATACGCATAGCTTGATATACTTTTCCTTCGAATTTCAGGTGACAAAGGTCGGCCCAGCAAGAAGATCAAGTTCTCAAAGGTTCTTAGAATTTGTACCCCATTTATTTTCTTCCGCTATTTTGTCATTTCCCTGAATTTATATTTCTCCGAAATTTTGAAAGTTTCGTGTTCCTATGTTTTTGAATGTAAGGAGGAGGAGCATAATAGGGCTTCAGTTGCTGGAGATGATGACTCTCATTTGACGGAAGATTTAGATGATGATCTTCGTGGTGGTACGAATGAATGGTGTTTTGTTGCAGCACTTAATTTTATATGTTCTGGTTCTGTTTTTGATTTGCATAATTTGGATATGCGGAATTAATTGAATCGTTTGATTTGTTTCTATGGTGAAGGGAAAAAGAGGGATTTCTCGGATTTGGAACTTAAACCTGATCATGCGAATCGCCCATTGTGGGCTTGCGCGGATGGCCGAATTTTCCTCGAGACTTTATCTCCATTGTATAAACAGGCATATGACTTCCTCATTGCGATTGCCGAACCAGTTAGCAGGTATAACTTTGGGGCAGTTTGATATGATTATGAGGTTTTCTAATCTTTGTCGAAGTTATATAGATAAAGGTGTGTTGCTAGCTAGTGTGCCTTGTGTATTATCTGCTCCACCACCATTTTGACATATGAAGTTATCATACAGCACCAGTATTTGCAAAAGTAACACTCCATACTATGCAATTGATCTTTTATCATGAACGTTTCAAGTCCCGAACAGTGTGGTAGTTAACTGAGAAAGTAATTACACAAGTGTTCTCTTCAGCAGCCTTTGATTGTATTCGTGCTGTGTCATTCCTTGGCGATATACTATGAATGTTTCACAATTATATTTCATATTCAATTTTTGGAGCATCTCATTGAGCATTCAAATATTAACTTAATTATTGCTACTTTTATCAATGATGTGCCCTTTGCAATATCCATGGCCAGAGTCTACTTAGACCGGGTAGTGAGTACCAGTGGGTGTAAGCCTAATTTCTTGATACCTGTGCAGATCACGCTTAGCTGATTCCTACCAACATAACTTCTGAGGAATTTTAAGAAATAGTTGTATTATAGATTGGAAAAAGACAAAGCAGACATAATAGTATTGATACTGCTTGAGTTATAATCCATTTCCGTGAAACAACGAACTTCTCATTTGTTCTCCATTTTGTCCTATGCACTTTATAATCCGTCCATTTAGATATTATTGGAATAGGATTTGATGTGCATATTGTTCAACAGGCCGGAGTCAATGCACGAGTACAACTTGACCCCACATTCATTATACGCTGCAGTGTCAGTGGGACTTGAAACTGAGACCATTATTTCAGTCTTGAATAAACTGTCGAAGACCAAGCTTCCAAAAGAGATGATTAATTTCATTCATAGTTCTACTGCTAACTACGGCAAAGTAAAGCTCGTGCTCAAGAAGAATAAATACCTTGTGGAGTCCCCATTCCCAGAGGCAAGATATATTGATCCTATCTGTTCGTGGGTTGAAAGAAACATGGAATGCTATGACACTTCTTATGGATATTTTTAGGTATTGAAAAGGTTGCTCAAAGACGACGTTATAGGACGAGCTAGAATTTCGTCTAAGGTATGTGCTTATTGAGATTTGCTCACGATGATCTAAGCATCAAACTACTACAATTTGACTAAGTATTGCTTGTCACCTTTACTATATATTATGCTGATAACTAGATTGAAATCTGTTTCCATAGGGCACGCATGGGAGTGATGGGTTTACAATTGACAAATCTGCGGGTGAAATAGAAGGTGCCCATGATGAGTTGCTAAATAAAGCAGAGCTGGCAGCTGCGGCTGAAGAAAAAGAAACTCATTCATTTGAAATCGACCCTGCCCAGGTATGTTGCTGCATGCCTTTAAGATAACTGTAATTTGGAAGCAAGGGCGGAGGGGCACTCCGGGCCCCGACACTCCCATTTTTTTTAAAAAAAAATTACACTAGAAATTTTTGAATTATAATTTATATGATTTCCGTGTATCGGCCCATCCCGTTTCCGTGTATCGGCCCACCCCATTATTATTCCTGGCTCCGCCCTTGTTTGGAAGCCAAATTACGAGCATTTCCACAGTTCGAATAGCTTCAACATATTCATGTATCCTCTGACAGCAGCGCTGTGTTATTTATCTTATACTGCATTAATTTCCATTATGTTTTAGTCCTTGTATTTTGGTACCTGTACAGTATGCATTGCTGCATAAAGTGTATTTCATGGAAGTGTGTCTAAGCCAGTTTATTTAGTTCAGTCAGATTGGTTTCTCTGTAGAAAATAAAAACAATGGAGTTACCAGTAGAAAACATTTAAAGTGGTGTTCTTATGTGTGATGTTGACTTGCTCAAATTAACCTGTGGGCTGGTGCACCTGCTCAAAGGTTGAGAAAGAACTGAAGATTTTTTTTTGCTTGTTCCTTATCTGAACCATTCTGCTAGTCAATGACCTTCATGTATGTATGAGCATAATGCATGCATATTCATGTTTGTAAGGTATTAGTGGTATTATTATTCTTCATATAGAAGATTATGAGCTCTGGCACTGGCAGAAGTGCAAGGATAATAGTTGCCCTATTTTTTTTTTTTTTGTTTATTTCCTAATAACACAGTCAAACTGACAGGGAATACGTTTTCTGATGAATTGTACAATTTATTTCTCCTCATGCCTTCCCATTTTGATATGTTTTAGTCAGTAAACATGAGGTAAAGTTGCTTGCGAAAATTGTTGAATAACTTTCATCGCGTTTCAATTGAATGGTCTATGTCATCTGTTAAGTGACTTTCATTGCTTTTCAATTGAATGATCATTTGTCATTAACTAGTTTCTCTATTCACAGGTTGAAAATGTGAAGCAACGATGTTTGCCTAATGCTCTAAATTATCCCATGTTGGAGGAGTATGACTTTAGAAATGATACGGTGAGTAGCTTCAGGATCTTCCCAGAATTCATAAATGACAGCTGGAGCAGCTCTACCTAGGATTTATAAAGTAATGCATATTTATTGTTATTTGAAAGGTTCTACTGATGTCGTGAATATTGCAGGTCAATCCTGATCTTGAGGTAGAATTGAAGCCCCATGCACAACCACGCCCTTATCAAGAAAAGAGTCTCAGTAAGATGTTTGGAAATGGTGAGGCTCATAACATCCAGCCCCTCGTGCATTGTCTTCAAAATTGTGCATGCATTTGTGCCATCACCTAAGCTTTAAGTTACGTAATAGTTGGTGGTTTAACAAGTGCTTCAGTAGAATATTAATGCCGTGAGGAAAAGAAGCATTGGATAGACATTTGTGCTTGTAGCAACCTATATAAATTCTTACAGATATTTATTTTCTGATCATGTTCAAAGAAATGACCATATATTGTCTCTTTGGACGTATTGAATATCTTGTATACATAGATATAATTTTGCAAGCAGCATTTTACGGTTTGAAAACATATGAATTGGCTTAATTCCTTGCCTTCACTTGGCTCCATGGTTTCTGGTTCAGATTGTCTCCCTCTGCTCCTCTCATACGTAGAAATGTGTTTTATTCTCCGTCCTTTTCTGTTTATCTCTTATTTTTTTTATCTTTGTGAATCTTTTTTTCTTGGGGTGGGGTGGGGTGAATTAAGCAAGAGTTAGGTGGGGAAAGACATTTGTTGGTGGCGTCTCTGTTCTGGGTCATGGAAGCTTTATCATCAAAACTTCCCATAGTTGTTTTTTGGTGTAACAACGTGCCTTTTCTTTTTCTCTTTATTGACTTTCATATTAATGTTGTTACTGGATAATCTATTTTCAACTGATGGATGCCTGTATGACGGAGGTAATGTAGTATCTGTTTTAGACAGATATCATCATGCCGGAACATATGAGCTATTAGTTTATTGGAAGAATCTTGTGATTTCTGAAAATTTATGTCATTTCAGGCAGAGGGCGCTCTGGTATCATTGTACTACCATGTGGTGCGGGAAAGTCATTAGTTGGCGTTTCTGCAGCCTGCAGAATAAGAAAGAGTTGTCTTTGTTTGGCTACGAATGCTGTGTCTGTGGATCAATGGGCTTTCCAGTTTAAGTTGTGGTCAACCATTAAAGAAGAGCAAATTTGTCGTTTCACATCTGATACCAAAGAGAGATTCCATGGTAGTGCTGGCGTAGTGGTGACAACATATAATATGATTGCATTTAGTGGCAAACGTTCTGAAGAAGCTGAAAAGATTTTTGAGGAAATAAGAAACCGAGAGTGGGGACTTCTTCTCATGGATGAGGTGACTATCTTATTTGTGAATGGTTGACATTTTTACTCCTATGTTATATTTCATATACATGAGGTTTGTCTGGTTTTATGATGAATATAAATGCTTGTTTTTCTTTAAATTTCAGGTGCACGTTGTTCCTGCTGACATGTTCAGGAAGGTCATCGGTCTAACAAAATCGCACTGCAAACTAGGGCTCACTGGTTAGTATTCAACAAAGTTACAGAAACAAATTTAACATAGATCCATGTATATTTTTCTGTCAAATGATAAGAGGATGGTTTGTAAATACCAACTTATATGCAGCAACTCTTGTTAGAGAGGATAAAAGGATTACGGACCTGAATTTCCTCATTGGTCCAAAGTTGTATGAGGCGAATTGGTTGGACTTAGTGAAAGGAGGATTCATTGCAAATGTTCAGTGTGCAGAAGTTTGGTGCCCAATGACAAAGGAGTTCTTTGCTGAATATCTGAAGAAAGAGAATTCGAAGAAGAAACAGGTCAGCTGGGTTGAGACTATATTCTTTTAGCATCCTAATTCTTAAAATTTGAGCCGGCTCACGGAGATTTAAAGTGGTGTTTCTCCAAAGCCCAATTTTTTTAGATGAATCTCTGTGTGTGTGTGTTTGTATGTCATAATATGCTTAATTGTTTCTGTTGTAGCAGTGGTAATAAACTAGATCCAATAATCTCAGAAGTATCAGTATTTTGAATGCTTGAAGGGATATTTGGCCCTCAATGTCCCTTCTAATATGATGGGTCTCTACGATGACAATGTTGACAGGCTTATAGTATGTTAACCAACATTCACAAATAAGTTTATTTTCTGCAGAAATTGTTGTTACTTTTCTTTTTCTCATTGGGTAACTGGTTCCATGTTTCTTTTAGTATCTTACGTCGGTAGTTCTTTTTACAACTAAAACACAGAGGATAAGAAACAATTTCATTCTGTTATAATATTGTAGGGATTATTTCGAAATGTGAGAATGTGATACTTGGCAAGTGAGGTTTACTATAGACCGTGATTCGATTTGATATATTTTTCCCCTTTGCACTTTGCTACTTCTGACACTTGGTTTTCTTTCTATATTTTAGGCTCTTTATGTAATGAATCCTAATAAATTCAGGGCTTGTGAGTTCCTCATCCGGTTCCACGAACAACAGCGGGGTGATAAGATAATAGTTTTTGCTGACAATCTTTTTGCACTGACAGAGTATGCAATGAAGCTTCGAAAACCTATGATTTATGGTGCCACCAGGTCTGCTTATATGTTATTCTGTGAAATTTCATGTACTCGTGCTATTTGATCATATGTTATAAACTGGACTCAATCATGCAATTGCAGCCATCCTGAAAGAACAAAAATTCTTGAAGCATTCAAAACCAGCCGAGATGTGAACACCATTTTCCTTTCAAAGGTCTGTTACATAATTATTTGTTAACTGTTAACATCTGTTGCCTTATCCTTTTTCCCAATGTTTTTGAGGTTTGCTGTATCTGCAATTGGTGGTGGATAGATATTGATTCAATGTTCATGCATAAACATGTTGACATGTTAATCAGAACATGATTGGTTCTCTTCCGATGTCATTTTTTTTCAACATTATGATTGATATGAATTATATACGTGGAGACGATGACAACTGTGCCATGGACAAGCACAATGACCTGAATTTGCAGGGCCAAAGACATGAGACACTGGTTATATTGTATTATTGCCTTGACCTGTTGCCTGAAACAAATGCTCGAAGATGCGTAAATCGTACTAGGCACATTATGTGTAGGCATAGCTGTCTTATTGAGTGAAGAACTGATGTGATGTGCTGCATGTGTCTTATGCATGCTAACTTAATTCATTTATTCATCATGTGATGCCAGTCTTGTTGGATACAGTGAGATCTTGGTCATTGATTTCATGAATATGTTCAATTTTTTGTCCAGTCAAAATCAGTTTATACAGGACGAAATATACATCTTTGGTGGTGTGTTTGAAGTAGACAATGAACTTTTGATGTTCCATGTTCTTTTCAAAGACTATCAACGTATGGAATAACAAAGGGAAGGTAATTGTCAATTTTTATTTACAGGTGGGCGATAATTCTATAGATATTCCCGAGGCCAATGTGATAATTCAGATTTCGTCACATGCTGGTTCAAGGCGTCAAGAGGCTCAACGACTTGGGCGTATTCTCAGGGCAAAGGTACGTTCTTTAGATGTATATTGACAGCTACTTGAATTTCATCAGTTGTATCTTGTACAGGAGTGGGTTCAAGAAGAAAATTACAAATAATCCATGCTCATCTCGAGTCTGCGTCTTTTTTATTATGAGAAATTTAGTTTGTGGTTTTCCATTTACCAAAAAGAGGAGGAGAAAACTGTATACGTCAAATTGTTTTTTACTCTCGTTAATCCAATTAAGGATGATATGTAGCGTGCATGTCATAGATTATGTTCCTAGTAGTTGAGCTTCCCTCACTGTTGGAAACAGGTATTAACCCCAAAAAGTGTGTAGGCCTATTCATTTTCTGGTTGGGTGTTAACATGGTTTTGATTACATACTATTGTTGCTAGCTGTTAGCTTACTTCTTCTCTATCAATTTACTTACAAACCTTATACTGTAGTGAGACAGTTTTTACTGTCTTCTTTGTTGATTTACTACTATAGTTAATTGTATGATATATTATCACATGAAGAAAGTATATTTGCATGAAAACGAGTTGCTCTTACTTTGAGAATGTGCTTGGATTGATAGGGAAAGCCTCAAGACAGGGTGGCGGGAGGCAAGGAGGAGTACAATGCATTTTTCTACTCTCTTGTATCTACGGACACTCAGGTACGTTAGTCTTCTAGTGTCCAGATCCTATTGCTGTTTATTCATCCATAGCTCGCTATACATTTTTCCACCTATTCGATGCAGGAGATGTATTATTCTACTAAAAGGCAGCAGTTTTTGATTGATCAAGGTTATAGTTTTAAGGTACAATGTCCTTTTTTCAACTTTTTTTTTTAATTTTACTTTCTTTCTTATGGTAATTGTGATTAGCTATTTTTCTTCCTAGTTACTCTCTTCTGGAAGGTTTTTTCATGCAATAATAGCATATAAGATTCAGTATATGCTTATAAATGTTTGAACCACATGTCCATTTGTTTCTGACTGTTGTATTGGTTTCTAGGTAATCACGAGCTTGCCTCCGCCTAATTCAGGACCTGAATTGAGTTACTATCATCTTGATGATCAAATTGCACTTCTTAGAAAGGTTCTTATTTCTCATTGGCTTATTTTGTAGTTTGAGGAGTTGGTCTCTTTCTGTGCATTTGAAGGAGAAAATGTTTGTAATATAATGGTAATTCCCTTATTTTATTCTCTAAAAGGTGCTAAGCGCGGGCGATGATGCAATTGGCTTGGAGCAACTAGAAGAAGATGCGGATGACATTGCTTTACAAAAGGCCCGTCGCTCAGCCAAATCCATGAGTGCAATGTCCGGAGCCAGTGGAATGGTTTACATGGAATATAGGTATGAGATCTTCGCCATCCGTCCTTCGAATGATCTTTTTTTCTCAATAACGCAGTTTCCAATTACGCTCGGCTATGCCTGGGGTAGCAATTCTTTGCTACCCCAGGTTAAACCACGGGATGTGCCTGACCAGGTTAGGGTTGTGTTTGGATAAAATTGGCCACCACCAAAGTCCTACTCCATAAGGAAGCAAGAATGCTTCCCCCAAGATTCGAGACCTTCAACGCAATTTTTATCCCACTCCTTTGCCAGTCCAGCTATGATTTTCAGGGGAATGGACATTAGATCTCTTTATGATATTCATAATATGCATGCCCTGGAACCGTTCAAGAGATATGGACATTGTTAACCTCAACATTGGGAAGGATTAGGTACAACTTAAATTTGAGATTGACGGAAGATTGTAATTTTGGTGAAAGTGCAACAATGTTAAACCATCTTAACTAGTTGAAATGCTAACTTCATAACTAAAACTGCACTGGCTCACATTTGAGGTCCTGATGTGGAAATGTTGAAATTCGGAATTTTTTTTCTTCTGTTAATTTTTTAATACCTGGTAACTCTTAAATTCAAGATTGAAGGGGAGCTAGTAATTTTGGTGAAAGAGAACTATGTTATAAAACCATCTATCAAAATGTTGATATGCTTCAATTTTTCCCTAGTTGATCGCATTAACCAGCTTATATTTTGAGGTCCTGATCAGGATATTTTGGATCTTTCTTGGGTTAATTGTCTATGAACGCTTGATTTCTCTTTACTGCAGTACTGGGCAGAAAAAGATACATGGCCAGACAAAGAGCAAGCCTAAGGATCCGGCTAAGAGACACCGCTTATTCAAGCAACGTTTGGGCTGATCCGTCATGGAACTGAATGATGCTCAATCGTGTGGAGTGTATATATCTTTGTGCCGACTGAAATGAAACAATGCTAACTTCTTGTATAGTCTAGTTTGGAATATCTAATATTTACAATCCGTAATGCTCTATGAAGTTGGTGGCGATTCGGATCTTACTCACGAAGTACGATAGCTAAAAGTTTAAACTGCCTGATCTTTTTGTTAGGCTTTTGCTTTGGCAACGATCCCGTTAGAAAATTCTAGTTGGTTAATGGGAATTTTGTTTTAGGACAGTTCTTTAAATGGTATTGCTTGTGGAATTTCATAATTGAGTATAATTTGTTGCATATTTAGTTTTTTTACACTTTATAGATAGCTTGTAAACAATGCATAGTTAATTTTGCTACATAGTTTCAACTTGGAATTTAGCTTTATGGAAGAAAATAAATTAAATTATTCGATAGTCAAACCTTCATTAGTATGATAAAACTAAATTTGAAAAAAAAAATGTTTGCTAGTGTGCTTTCGCAGATCAAGTGGTCATACATTTTGAGAGTGAGTAATGCAATTGTGTAAGCACAGAGTGACATTTTGTTCTACAACAATCTCTCTCTCTTTTGTTTTTTTTAGGATATAATTTGCAAATGAAGATTGCAGTAATAGGTGATTTTCGCCAAGAAAAGACACCGCAACTAATTTGGCACCCAAACATCAGTTATAAAATTGTTTCTTGATTGAGCTTTTTGTGTCCAAATTCAACTCGCAATACAAAGAACTCTCTCCTAATCACAGCTGGATTTGCTAGTACGCAATTATGATTTCATCGACATGAATATCAAAATCATCAGTAAAAAAAAAAAAAGAACGAGAATGAAAACGAGGATACGAACAATGAAACACAATTTGAATGTTTTTTTTTTTTTTTAGTGAAAGGCCGAAGGCCAAAATAAAATAACAAAGAAAAAGAGAGTCGATCACAAGACCGATCAATTTAGAAAGATGGGGCGCCGTTAAAACCTTCAAAGGTAAAACCCACCTCGTTTGGGAAAACCCTGTTCACCCTTAGAAGGAAAAAAAATACCCCAATAAAAAGAAATTCAAGCAAAACCATGGCAAACAACCACAAGCTGGCCTATTTGCATTGGTGAATTAAAAAAACAAACTAATATCCGATATGGAAAGAAAGAAAGACGATCGTTGAAAAAAAATAACATCATGAAGGAAATTAGGGGCGACATCCCACCAAATGAACACAATTTGAATGTTAAGAGTAAGATGAAGAGATTTTTAAATGAGAAAAAAAATTGAAATGCGTTAATCTCTGCCAATAGTAAATTAATACATATTGTTGAGTTTATTTGAATCATGATAGAAGTGATTTTTTCATAGTATTTTGTGACTTTTATTAAAGGGTATTGATACTTGGACTTCACATGTTAGTATTACTAATCGGATACACACTTTCTCATTTTTCAACTGTCATTGTTTACAAAAAGAATCATATAAGGCTAAAAGCTAGTCAAATTTCAAAAGATTCGAGCAGAAATGCTTATAGATGGGCAACCACATATGGCTAGTAAATATGAAAATAAATCTTAGTAAGTTTACAAAACAGACCTTAAAATATTCGTAAGTTTGAAATGAAATAAGTTATATTTCTGATAAGAAAATTTAACATAAATACTATTCATAATTTAAATAATAAAAAATGAAAACAAATATCCTTTTAAAATTTGCAAGAAAATGGAAGAAAGGAAAAAAAAATTCATTTTCGTTCCGCTTGAGAAAATATTTTTATCCCAAAATGTGAATGCTTATGAGAATTTTCAAAAATACATAATCATCCACTTTCATTTTTTTCTCACACCAATCACTTCTACCAATTTTTCAAAAAATCCACCAAATCACTAATCATTATTACATATCCTCCCACAAATTCCACTATTTACACACTCACACATTTCTAATTATCAATCATATTTCATCATTATTTTACTCTTTTTTATATCAAATCAACCTTCATCATTATTTTACTCTTTTTATATCAAATCAACTTTCATCATTACTTTTTCATCTCATATCCAATCACAATATCAAAATTTATTTTTTTCTTCCAATTTTTTTTATCACTATTCTCTAGTAAAAAGAAAATTTTCAAATGAAAACATAACCAAAAACCACCTTAGCATTTAAGTTATTCTAGGCTAGCTGAGGAGTAGCTTCCATAGGTAGAGTAATATATGCAATTTTTTAGAGGCATAACCTATAGAACACAATAAAATGATTGAGGGACAAAAGAGCAATTCTCCACATGCCCTTCATTGCTTCAACATTTAAGACTTGGCCCAAACTCTCATGGATTGCTTCCTCATTTTTGCTATGTTTTCAATCACTCCATATGTTTTCCTTGTAGATTTAGAGTCAAATCATAGCCACAATTTCTCATCACACTTGAATTGTCAAAACACTTCTATATCACTATCAATCCCATCATTCAATAGGGGTTCAATTTCTCAATTCATAACATTTTTCTTTAAGAAAAATAATATCTGTTTGACATTTAAGAAAAATTGAAAAGTTACAAATCTCATGTTATATATCTTTTTAGAAAAAAAAAAACTCATCCAATTAAAATTTTAATTTTACTCCCCATTTCTCAAAATTAATTTTTTTTCATGCACAGATAAAATTTGATTTTACCTTCTCACTTCTAAAAATATTTTGGAAGATTTTGATTTGGAAATGTCTTGGGTAATGTGATCGAGAAATATGTGGAAAATGAAAACATTTCTGATGAATTTATGAAAAACAATGATACGATGTATTTTAATTTTAATTTCAAAAAGTACTGAAAGCGCGTTTGATTTACTTTTGTGAAATATGTCTAGTTGTAGACATCTTATCAAAATTGTTTTTGTTGCGGTTGGTGATGATATAATAGGGTATATGAATTAAGAATATTAGATTGAAGTAATCATTGACAAAATTTTAATAGAATAAAGTTTTTATTCCTCAAATCCTAATCACCAAACACATTTTCGTTTTCGAAGAACGGATATATTTTGCTGGAAGCACTACCATGTAATTCGGGGCCAATTCTTGTTTCAATTTTAAATTTCACTTAACTTGATGAATAATAAATGTGAACTGTTAATTGTTTTAATATATTTACACATGAATGAACCATTCATCCAAATAATTGAACAAGAAAATAAAATAGGAAATCTCAATCCCGTAAATTGTTGTTGCCATTTAGATCATGTTTATATAGTTCAATGGCGGAGGTCGGGGGCCAACCCGGGCCCCGCGCCCCCTAATGAACCATAATTTTTTTTTAAATTTTATTAGTTAATATTTATGTGTGTGTTTTTTTAATTTTTTATTTTATCCGACAGTATATCAATTTTCGTAATAATTCACCCCATAATAATTCCGCATTTACGCCATTATATAGTTAATAGTTCTAATAGTGCACAAAAATGTTTTTTAATTACAAACCAAATGGGAAAAAAAAAAAGAACACATGGAAAATCTTGTAATTGAAGTCCCTATTAACACAAAATGAAGGTGGTTAAAGAGGTAGACAAGATCCGGCTTAATAGGTAACCAACCTACAACACAAACAAAGTCCTCATTGATAGGGCCTTATGTGGTACCAATACCATTAACTAAAATACAATTTAATTATAAAGAAAAATCTATAAGCCATTTACATATTTTAATTGTTTTTTCCAAGAAAACCACGGTATATCTTCCCCAATTTTGTCCTTATATCTCATCTCATCTCATTTCTTTACAAAAAAAAAAAAAAATCAATTCTAAAGTTGTTTTTGGATAAATAGAGCCAAATTTTGTATAATATTAATATTAAAATGAACTTAATACCCAAGGACAACAAAGAAAATAACTAGAAATAATTGTTAAAATTTCTTAAAATCCCGTATAATGTAAGTTATCCAAACATTTTTAAAATGTTAGTGTTTATGATTTTAAATTCTTAACTAGTAATTAATTCACTAAACTCAGCAAATTAAACCCCTAACACACCCCACCACAAAAAAAAAAATAAAAATAAATAATAATTAGAAACTGGTATACGAAATTATTTTCTTTCTTTCATTTTGCATTTCCCACAATTCATCATTTTTCCTAGTAATATTTACATTTTTCATCATATCTCAAGTAAAACCCTCTGCATCTCCCAAAAAAAAAAGTGGAAAAAAATAGCCTGAATCTACAAAAATTACTACAAACCGGTAGTAATCGGCGAGTAATCGCCGTAGAAATCGGAAATCCCCGATGCCACCCACATCTTCTCATTGAAAGCCTCCTGCATATCCTCGGGAATAAACTGCGTCCGGCAGAGCGGACACGTCTTCTGATCGTGGTCCATCCAACGGTCAAGGCAGCTCCGATGGAATATGTGCCTACAGTTCGCCAGCCGTCGGATCTCGTCATCGCCGCTAAATTCGTACAAACAAACCGCGCAGTTCTCCGGCGTGTCCATCTGCTCCGCCAAATCGGAGAACTTCACTACCGGCAGAAGCTCCCGGATGAGCGCCGCCGACACCGATCGGAGCTCCGAGCTGGATTCGTGCCGGACCGGGTACGACGCCGTACCAGGCTCCAGAAAATCCCCAAGCCCCAAAAATGAGAACAAGGAAAATACAAATTTCCGGATGGATCCTAGAACTGTCAATAAATAGACCAGTAATTTCGGAAGAAATATGTCTGTATATCCAACTGGAAATCCCATTTTTCTCTTAGAATCGGAATAGAAACAGAAATTGTACTGTAAATACGTAGAAGGAAAGGTGTTTTGAGGTAGTGTTAGTGCGTGTACTGTGTGCAAATTTTGGGATGAAGGAGAAGGAGAGAGGAGATGGGGAAAAGAGGGTGCGTTATATAGAGAAGGTGGGGATATGTGAAATGACGATATTGGGTCTGGGAATATTTGGAAATGGCAGTGAAAAGACGTGGCGCGTATATGTGAATCAGCAGTCACGTTAGTGTAGGTGATGGTCGTGTGTCGTACAATTTTGGGGCGTGTGATTAATTAACACGTGTGCAATGAAATTAAATTAATAGAGACAATTAAATTCAAACTATTATTTATATTTCTAACATTTTTATAATTAAAAATCTGTTTAATATGTTAGATTATCTATAAATCTAAGTCAATTATATAGAAAACTTATGTAAAATGGTTGCACGGTGCGACGGATGATACCTTTAGTATAAAAAGTAATACTTTTAGTGTAAAAAGTGATACATTGTCTGAATACATTAAAATTAAGTGTATTCATGCTAAATATCACTTTTTTACACTAAAAAAAACGTTTTTTACACTAAAAGTGTAATTCGTCGCATTATGCAATTGTCTGCAAGAGATCTGCTTTAATTATATCTATTTGGAAGTACAAATACTTTATATATTCTTAATATGCGAGAATATTGATATATTTGAAAATAAATTTTGATGGGTATATTAGAAGAATAGAACTCTACAATTTAAGTAAGTTGACTATAAATTAATATATTTTTTGAATGCAATTTTTTTTTTGAATGAAAACAAATGGTCTTTTTTTTTTAATAAGCTGAGAGTACTGGTTGAGGGAATGAGACAAATTTTAAATAAACGGAAAGATATATGGTTCGAACCCTGGTTAACACCCTTATAATTTATAAAGGGTTAGTGATACCACTTGAGCTACAAGCTAGTGGTAAAACAAATGGTCCTTAAAATGAGTTTACTTGAACAATTTTGAAATTTGGTTTATTAATGATGACAACCAATATTTTAAAAATTGTACCGGTGAGAAAATCGATCATGTTATTGGTAATGGTTTAAATGTCGATTCCACTATATTTTTTTTTATTTTATTGTATAAAGTAATAATATAATACATAGTAATTATCTAATACATTTTAATAAAGAGATAAGTATAACAACTAAGACGTATCTAAATATATGATTCAAAATTCAAATCAAATTTTATAAGGTTTAATTAAAGAAAAAACAACTTAAATAGAAAATTAGTTGGAATTTGACCAATTTTGGCTGATTTAACTGGAAAAATCAATTTTGGCGCTAATTAAATCAGATCGACCACCAATTCATGATCGAACCAATTGGACAAACTACTAGAATTTGGTTTTACAATCATTGATGACAATGATAGTAAGGAAACACTTTTGTTTTCGTTCAATTTTAAAATTGATATAAAAAGGTAACTTAATGTAAAATGGAGCAAAATTGAATTACTTTAAAGTATACCATGTCTCATACCAGTCTAAAAAGCGCTAGGAGCTAGTCAGGCGGCAGATTGGGGCCTAGCACCTAGATGGAGCTTGGACGGGGTTAGGCGGGACCGGAGTGGGGTTAGGCGGAACCTAATCGAAGGAATAACGTAGGCGGACAATATGGGCCTTGCGCTAGACGGGGACTAATCAGAGCTAGACAATAATTTTTTGAACAGTGTCTCATACATAATAGTTACATATACACTCTTACTTAAACCGAATGAGGTTTCATGTTCCTATGTTCTTATTCCATTTTATTGGACGAATATCATGTGTACACTATGATCATAATAACCCTTTATATGACCTTATCTGTACACAATTGAAACTTCTAGAGTTTCCAGTTGTCCTCTACATTTTTTACGCTAATTCATCAAATATACCCATATCATTTTCATTAATTTAAATTCCAATTTAAACAAGAATTTTTTCTCCCTCTTTTAATCAATCAACAAGAAAAAATTCCCATCTTTTAAAATTTATCGCCAAATTCTTGGCTCTTTATTGTCTAAAAATGGTTCATCTTTTTCTCTTTTTCTTTATTTCCCTATTTTGGTAGGGTTTCTTTACACTCTTCAATGGTCCATAAAATTGTTTTTGGAATCGACCACAAGCCAGAAAAGAAAGTTATGGAACTTCTTGAACATTCATAACAACAATTTTCATTTATTGGTCTTTTCAATGAAAATGATGTATCCTATAAATTATATAATATAATACTATTATGTATCCTATATATATTATATATAGCAAAGGGAACATTTTAAGGGCATGAATGAGTAATGACGATACTAGGCAAAATTGTTTTTTTAGTCTTTTAACTGGGCATACTTGAAGATTTAGTCTTTTTTTTTTCTTGAACTTTGATTTTAGTCCTTTAAGTGTACAAAAATCAGAATTTTAGTCCTATCACCTACGATAGCAGGTCAAAGTGACCTGTTTTCCTAAGGTGACATTTTTGTTTTTTTCAAAACATAAAATTTCAATTAAAATGGATGAAGTGGTTGCTTAGTTGGGAATACACTTGGCAAATGAATAGGGAAAAATAAGAATAAATCCAACTTGACAATATAAATTATTTAAATTATTTTAAATAAAATAAAATGGGTCTACATAATATGTTGAAATTATTTTTTAATTGAAAAACATATATAATTTAAAAAAACATTAATGTTGATAAAATAAAATATCATAGTTAGATAAACATATTCAAATGAGCCAATGATTTTATAAATAAAATAGCGTTTATTCTCTACAAACATGAAAAATAATTCAAAAAATTATTAACACCTTGCATGTAGTTTTATTCATTATTTAATATTGTATAAAATATGAAATATAACATTTTCAAATAAAAAAAAAAGTGTGAATTTAATTTTTGTCAACTACAAATTGAAATATGATATATATTATAGTTTTAAAAAAATAGAAAATAAATATTAAATTATATATAATTTTATGATATATATTATATATTTTATGTATTAAAACAATTCAAATGAGCCAATGATTTTATAAATAAAATAGCGTTTGTTCTTTACAAACATGAAAAATATTTCAGAAAATTATTAACACATTCCATGTAGTTTTATTCATTATTTAATATTGTATAAAATATGAAATATAATATTGGCAAATGAAATAAAAATAAAAAATAAAAATAAAAAAGTGTGAATTTGACTGTCAACTACGAATTGAAATATGTTTATCTAACTACGATATTTTATATTTTATAAGTAATTTTTTTCTAAATTATTTATGTTTTTAAATTAAAAATAATTTCAATATATTATGTAGACCCATTTTATTTTATTTAAAATAATTTAAATATTTTATATTGTCAAGTTGAATTTGTTCTTATTTTTCCTATCCATTTTGGCAGTGTGTGTTCCCAACTAAGCAACCACCATCCATTTTAATTGAAATTTTATGTTTTGGAAAAAAAACAAAATTCCACCTCATGAAAAAGGTCACTTTGACTTATAGTAAGTCATAGACCAAAATTGATTTTGTATCTTAAAAGACTAAAATCAAAGTTCAAAAAAAAAGGACTAAATCTCCAAGTATGCCCACTTTAAAGGACTAAAAAAACAATTTTGCAGACGATACTATGACTAATTCACGGCTTTTTTTTTTTTTTTTGAGAAAAACTAATTCACAGCTTAGCACGTGTTATTATGTACCTGTTTATTAGTTGTCTATTAAGATCTAAATATTATCTGAACTAACACAATATTCTCAAGAATGAAATTAAAAAAAGATAATTACAAAAGACCCCCTGAGGTTTGGACCAATTACCAAAAAAACCAGAGATGTTCTAAAATTACAAAAAGCCCCTCAAGTTTCATTATGTCTTAAATTTGAGAAGGTAATTGTAATATTTCTAGAAATATCAAGGGGATTTTTGAAATGGTTTTTACTTATGAAAGAGAAAACGTAAGACGAATTCAAATCTCAAGGATTTTTTACAATTTTTAAAAACCTTTAATTTTTTTGTAATTAGCTCAAACCTCAGGGGCTTTTTGTAATTATTCCTAAAAATCTGAAAATTAATAATTCCAGGGAGACCCTTGAGAGAAGAGAAAGTTAATTGAAATATAATCAATTCTTTAATTGGTCAATGGCATTTTTTATACCAAAAAGATTTATAGTTATTTTTTTGATAGAAAAAAATCGAAATTTCATTAAAATTGCCAGAAACAACCATCATTGATTAACAAGGAAACCCAGTCAAAACAATCAAATCTGATAGATAAAATTTATCATATTGATATACCGGACTACAAATGTAAAAGTAGCATATATGAAAACCAATAGAAACAAGAAGTTTGGAAATCAATCAAGAAGTAAAAGAAAAAAAAGGAAAAAAGAAAAAAAAGGAATTAGGAAATAGGCAAAAACTTGTGTAAGAAGGCGGATGCGGTCGACGGTGATCTTTTAGTGCAAAAAAGTGATATTTTAGTGTATTCAGACAAAGTAATACGATTACACGAAAGTATCACATTTTATACTAAAAATATCACTTTTTTATTCCAAAAATACAATATATCGCACCATGCGACCGTATTACAGTAGACTTAGTCGGGAAAATAATAGTGAAGGATGAATGATGATTTGTGGAGGAACCAAAAGAGAAAAAGCAAGTGGGAATAGGAATTGTCCTTAAGTCATCAAAAGAGGGACTGTTTGTTTGCACCAATCATCCCTTTATTTGAAGGGCCACAAACACATGGCAAATGTGGAGAATAATAATTGGAAAAGGTCACTCTCACAACAATCCAAAACAATGAGGAAAAAGGCACATTCGGCCAGAAAATAAGGCAAACAAGGGTAGTGGGTAATCTTTGGTGCAAATGGCCCATTTGGGCCTCACTATTGTCACTATTGCATATTGTGAGAGTGCCACCAACGCCTAAATTGGAACTTTGCGAAAAAAATTAAAACAAATATGAAAATGGGACAATTTTACATGAGATCAAATGTTTTTTGGTTTTACACCAAAAAAAACTTATATTTTACTGACAAAATGATTTTATCACTGAATTTTACAGTGACCTACAAAATACTAACAAAATAAAAAATATTTATTTTTTCCCAAACTATACTGACCAATTGCCAACAATTTTTAACTTTACCGACAAAAATATTGTAGGTAAATTACCAACAATTTTAGATTTTGTTGGTAAATATTAACCTATAGTGATTTTACCTACACTTTACAATTATCTTAATAAAGTTTGCAGGTAAATCGATTTTTTCTTGTATTGTTAGAGGGTGTTGGATGAGTTTATAAATTCTTAAATAAACTCACTATGAAGTTTCAATTATTTGATTCACACTCGTAATCAAATGTTTTTAAAATTTTGCTCTACGTACAACTTTTTATGTAGACCAACATATGAGTACGGGCAAACTCTTTGTTCTTCTAGAGTAGGGACGGATCCAATAATTAGGCACAAAATAAACACGATTATAAATTATATTAAAATTAAATAATTAACATGGCACATTTTATATTTTAATTCTAATTAATATATAGCTTTTAAAAATAAATAAAAAATAGTAAAAAGAAAAAGTTATGGAGGCACAGTGTCTTTAATTTGTTTTAGATATTATCATACTAATGAAACAAACTGAGGAATTTAATGCATGGGTATGCTTCTTTTAGCCTCAAATAAAAGTGGTTTAATACACTTATACTTTAATTTGTCTCACTAACTTAAGTCAATGAGACCGCCTCATTATATATACATAATAATTCCTAATTTTAAGATACACTTTTGTTATTAAAAGTCCTAAATTAAATAATGACCAAACTTGTATGTGTTTTTAAACAATGACCAATTATGTCTTTCGGAAACTATGTTTTAGTTTAAAAGAATAGAGTGAAACCTACCCCCATGGACATAGCACAACGGTAAACCAGGAGGTGGCCGGTACAATAGAGGATCAATGGTTCAAACTCTTGTGGGATCCTGAAAGATATGATTTGTTCTAGAAGGCAGGTCTCTTGCGGAATCATTGGAAGAATCTTCGAAAAACAGGATCTATCCTAGAGGGCAAGGTCTTCATGGAGTCTTGGAAGGTAGAATGATCATGTCGTCGAGTGTGTATAAGTTGCGATCGCATCCGACTTTAATTGTCAATGACTGAAGGAGACAAGACATATGCCAATAGGATTAGTTAGGTGCAACTTTGGAACCTATGTATCAAAAAAAATCTTTTATTAATTGCTTATGTGAGTGATACTATAGATAACATTATAACAAAAACTTTTAAAATTTTTGTTTTGAAATAAGAAAATTATATTTTTCAAGTTTTATCCTAAACTCCATATAATTAAATCAAATCAAATTATATTGAGAAGGATGGATTAATTAGTGTGAAGTGTGAAAAGATGAAAAGTGGATTGTCGGCGAAGGCGTGAGTTGTGACCCCGGCCAACCAGCCAAGAAGCATGGCATGGCTTATGAGTGTGAGGCGTCTGATCTTCCATCTTCACCCTAATCTCATTTATGTCTTGATAGGCCAAAGACACAATGGCCCATATAGTTTTTTTTTCTTTAATAATTTTATTAATATATAATATATGATGGGGACTACAAGTGCTTTTTATGTATTTTATTCCTTTATGTGGGGTTTAACAAAGAAAATTTTACAAGTACATAGATATGAAGGGATTTATTCCAAAATTTCTAATTCTTACACTATAATTCCTTGCAAAATATGCCATTACTATTGGGTGGTGGCAAAACATGACAATAACTTATTCAACTTGCAATTTAAGACAATTTAATCCATTAGACGGATCCTCAACAAACAACCCGATCCATACCCAACTCAAAAAAAAAAAAAAAAAAAAATTGGGCAAATTTTGATCTCTTTCTTCCATCCTCCCACCGCATGTGCATCTATCATATCTGCACATACACAAAACACACTCACGAAAATACAGAAAGATTAGGATTGCAATCTATAAATTTTTTTCCTTTTGGACCTTCTTACCTTGTCTCTTCTCGTGGAATTCTTTTTATAGTTCATAGAGACAGACATAAACACATATATCAAATTACTACATACATGGATACATACATACTGACATACATATATACCTATGTATATATGATTTTGATCAATTGCCAAAAAATAAGAGAAAAGCAAGTTTGAGAATTTAGTTCAACGTGATTCTCCTTCATAGTATGTATTGATTACACTTGGTTAATTTCTATGCTTTTACGTAATATATTCGTGAAGAAAAAAAATTTGATGAGAAAAAGGACTAATACTTTTCAGGGACTCTTAATACTTTTTGATGAGAAAAATGACTAATATATTTCATAAGAAAAACTAATACTTGCAGGAGCACTACTAAAATACTCTCTAGGAAATTATTAATATTTTTTCGAGAAACTACTAATACTTTTTCGAGGGACAACTAATACATTTCGGAAGAAAAATTTAATTATATTCAGGAAAACTACTAAAATACTCTCGGTGAACTACTAATACTTTTAAGTAGAAACTACTAATACTTTTTGATAGATCGCTAATACATTTGGGAGTATATCCATGAGAAATACTAAAAATACTTTTCAATGAACTACTAATACATTTCAGAAGAACTGCTAATACTTTTTAGAAAGACGACTAATACTTTTCAGAATGACTGTTAATACATTTCGGGAGAAAATTTTAATTATATTCAGGGGAACTACTAAAATACTCTGAAAGGGAACTACTAATATTTTTCAAGAACTACTAATACTTTTTTGAGGGACTACTAATACATTTCTTTAGGAGTATATTTAGGAGAAATACTAAAATTTTCTTTAGGGAACTACTAATACATTTCGGAAGAATATCTAATACTTTTAGAAGGACGGTAATACTTTTGAAAAGATCTAATACCAATAGTCCCCGAAAACTACTAAAAACACCCGCTAATAATATTACGAAAATGCCACAGGATCATGTCGGTTTATCGTCTAACAGTCGGACAGTTAGGCGGTCCGACATGAGTTTTTTGTGTTGTACAAGCTAGCTTGTTTGAATATATATTGAACTTCAAAGCATGGTTGAAGTGGTTTGATATTAATTGAGTCGAGCTTGAACGAGCTTTAGTCGAGCGGAACATGAATCGAGCTCGAGCAGCTTGATATTTTTACACATGTTTTATCATTTGTTTTACTAATCGAGTAGAGATCGAGCGAAACTTTACATTTTATAAATGCGGAAATATGTGTTCAAACTTAGTTCGTTATTTTAATGTACCAATTAAGCTCAAATGAACTTTTAACGATTGATTTGAGTCAGAGTATCGAGTAGTTTGGTTCGGTTTTTCAGTTCTACTTGTAAAGGTGATCATGGCTTAACAAATCAATTGAATACAATATAAATAAAACCTTTTATACATATAAATATTAAATTTAAAACTCGGTTTGATACTTAATTTTCATTTGAATAAGTTGTTATTCAATTCAGTTTCAGTTTTGGCTTCACTTTATCGAACCGTACTAAAAAATATATGGTATTATATTCTGAAGTTATTTTTATTGTAATATTTGAAATTCACTTCATTTTATACGAAAAAACATTCTCCTTTTCCTTATGTAAAGTTAGGCCAACCAATTTTCCTTTCATTCTTTTTTTTTTTTTGAGAAGGAATTTTCCTTTCATTCTCATTAAACCAAACAATAAACATGTGATAAGGAATAGAAAATATTCTTTTTGATATACACTATTTTGGAAAAGCACTCATCTCTTTGGCCCATTCAGTCAATTCAAACATACTTTATAACAAAAGTTAAATATGACTCTGATAGTACTTATATATTCTCTTTTAATTAAGTGGCATTTTTGGCATATTAGGATCAGATTAACAGCTAATCCAGCTTATCCAACCCCTAATTTTTTGATGCCAAAGCATCCCACTTGCCTTAATTATATATATTAGTATATTACCTTTTCCTTTCCCTTTATTTGTTAAATCACAAATTAAATTAAAAAAAGGAAAGATTTGTTAGTTCCAAACATTTTGCCCTTTGATAAATATATTTATTAATCTTTGTAATCAGAAGTTGCCTGCCACAAAGTTAAGTTGAGTTTGTAGAATCAAATTAAACTTGTCAAGTATTAATTAGCTTAGGACCAACTATACTTGTCAGAAACTGTCTGCTTATTCAAGAATGTTAGGAAAATTCCAAATCTGGTATTGATTAAAGTCTAAAGAAAGATTTAATTAATAATCATCAACTTGAATTCCACGGCAAGAATGGAAAATAAGAAAAATTACAAAAAAGAAAAGATGATTACCACGAGCTCGTAGCTGATCAAGTGATATCGCTCACCTTTGTAAGAGTATTGACCGAGGTTCGAACCCGGTTATCTTTCAGTTCTTTAAAATTTATCCCCTCCGCTCCAACGAGTATTCCCAACTTATTAAAAAAATCAGTGCAGTATGATTATTTGGTCCATTAGTCTGCAATATTTCAAATTTAATTTAATATTTCATTTTGTATTCGATATTTTAAGTATATATATCAAATTAAAAATGACGCAGAATGAATTGATGATGTATTGGGCTGCAATGGATCGAAATAAAAATGGCAAAACTACAAAGAGTGTGACTTTTCGAAACGACATCCAATTTTTATTAAGACCATGTTTCTCGAAGAAAACGACGAGACTGTTCAAACTCAGCAATAGACTAATGTTAAAAATCGGTAGCAGAGAGGGCCAGCGGGCCTGGCGGGCAGGCGGGCGGGGACTCGAGCGGGATTATGCGGGATCTAATTGGAAAAATAACGAGGCGGACGAGGAGGCCAGCAGCGCTAGACGCTTCAATCTGTCGGGTGGCGGAGTCTTTTTTAGAAGAGAGGCAACAGTTGGTGCTCATATAAGTTGTCCAAGCCCGAAATTCTTTCGTTTAGACTGTTCACACACATACACACAGTGAAGCGTGTTTATGTGTGAGAGAGACAGAAGGGGGGAGAGAGAGAGAGACATAGCATATATATAGGGTCAGAAGTTAAGACAAATTAGGGTCAGAAAGAGAATGAAACAATCACTAGTGCTCTAAAAGAAAGAAAAAGCTGTTTGCACTTTGCAGTGATCATGAGATTGAAAATGGAATGACAGTTATAGAGGCCGGCAGATGGAATAAAAACGCGCTTATTACAGCTGTGCATGTAAAATCGTGCTACATCACTGTACAATTTTCCTGTCCCCCCAGCAAAACAAAATGCTCGCACTTTCATTTGTTCTGCTCTCTCGACCTTAATTACTGAATAATCACTTTTTTTTTCCCCAAAGAGTGCTGCCTAATATTAATCATTACATATCAAGTTTATTTCTGGTTGAATTTTTGGGTTCAAAGGGTCAACTCCCCCTCCCATCTCCTCCAAATCGATAGAAAAATCGTCACGGTAAAAAACCGGGCCTATACAGCTTAAATTGACCAAAAATAGACTAAATCATTAAAATAAGAAAATTAAAAAAATAATATTTTTTCTAGTTTGTCGTGTTGTCACCCGATTAAGGTCTAGCAATTCAGCAATATTGGTTTTATTCAAATTAAATAATATTTTAAAAAAAATCTTTTTTAATTTCTTAGGTTTATCTTTATTTTGAGTCGGAATATCTATCTTCTCCATTTAAGTTAAAAAATGCCGACTGACTTACATCTGACGTACAACCAAATCTTCTCAAGTAAAAGAGAAGATTTATATTCGACTCCCTAAATCTTCACAACGCAATTTGATGGAGTGAAGTTTTCAACTAACTCCATTTCCACTGAGGACTTGATGTGGCGAGTGAGTGGGCTAGGTCCCTAGTTTCGACTTCATATTTTTGTACTCATTAGTTATTATACTTATTGAAATGGTCAAAAGTTTGAATTCATTTACTACAGTACTATTCCATAACTAATTTCCAGTTGGGTACGTATGAATAATCAATATAATGTAATAAAGATATATATGACAAAATTTACATATAAAACCTACATATTAGTGGAGACCTTTCAATGTCACGCTTGTTTCAAACATATTAAATGACATCACTAATATAGACTTCGTGTCCCTTAATGCTACTATAATAAAAAAATAAAATATTATTGAAATAAAAGATTTGAATTTATCTAATATTTTAATAAAACTATATAATTTCAAATTCGTGGTCTCCTCTTTGTCTGTCAGCAGTCAAAAAGGAGACCACATATACACATCATAATGAGATAATGTTTTTCAGTTGGGTAAATGGCATGTCACCCCCCGAATTTTACAGTTTTTGGCACATAACCCTTTTAAATTAACATAACACCACTTCACCTCTAAATTTAAACTAATGATAGTACTTTGCCCCCGAATTAACATAACACCACTTCACCCCCTAAATTTAAACTAATGATAGCACTTTGCCCCCCAAAAGCCCACTCGGGCCAAGATATTAAATATAAAATTGAGCGGGTCTTTCTAATGGGTATTCTTGGCATGCCAAAATGCCAAAAGAAAAAAAAGTAAAATTTAAAATTATTTGTAATTTATTAAAAAACCTTATAAAAAATCCAGACTTATTCAAAAGTCTAAATTTGTTTTTTAAAAAAAAAAGATAATCTGATAAAAAAACTAAAAATAGTAAAAAAAAATCGAAATTATTTTAAAACCCTAAAATTATAAAAATAAAATATGAATGTTGTTGATAAAACTATAAATCATTTATAAAACAATTTGGCATGTATTTAATATATTTTAAATTCCAAAAATAAAAAAAAAACTCAAAACTCTTTGTAAAATTTTCTAAAAATATTCAGATTTTATTATCCCGATTCTGATATCCTATATTTATAAAATGTTTTAAAATTATTCCAAAATCGCTTTTGAGTTTTTAGAAAAATTTAGAAATAGTTTTGAGTTTTTTTTGGAATTAAAATATTTTAAATAAATGACAAATTTTTTATATATGATTTATAGTTTTCTCAACAATTTCCATATTTTATTTTTATAAATTAGAATTTTAAAATAATTTTTATTTTTTTTATTATTTTTAGTTTTTAAAACAAATTATTGGGATTTAATATTTTCAATTTTTATATTTTTGAATAAGTTTGGAATTTTTTTAACTTTTTTTTAATAAATTGCAAATAATTTTAAATTTTTCTTTTGTGAATTTTGGCATGTCAAGAATACCCATTAGAAAGGCCCGCTCAATTTTATATTTAATATCTTGGCCCGAATGGGCTTCTGGGGGGCAAAGTGCTATCATAATATCATTAGTTTAAATTTAGGGGGTGAAGTGGTGTTATGTTAATTCTGGGGGCAAAGTGCTATCATTAGTTTAAATTTAGGGGGTGAAGTGGTTTTATGTTAATTCTGGGGGTTATGTGCCAAAAACTGTAAAATTAGTTGGTGACATGCCATTTACCCAACTGAAAAACATTATCTGGTTATGATGTGTATATGTGGTCTCCTTTTTGACTGCTGATTTGGAATTTTTCTCAAAGGTGCTGTCTTTATCTAATCTTTTGCTTACTGATGTAACCTGTTCTCATTTTTCCTCCATTAACACATCTTAGCTTAAATGATTTTCATGGCCCTCACCCTTATCTTCAAGCTAATACACCTAATCCATGCTTTTGGCAGTGCCATTTTTGCGTAACATAAGCTGATCAGAAAAGTATAGTGGAAAATTAGCCAAGTGTTTTCGTTTTATAAGTTTAATTTGGCTGTGATTTCATAATCTGAACAAGTTGTGTGTTGTGACCAAATATATATAGATTATATATCTTAAATTAATACGTCAAGATTTTTTTGGGTGCGTTTGACTTCATGGATTGGAAAAGATAGGGGTGCTAATTGTGGTTGAAACTAAGTTCGCATGTCAGAATAAGTCAATACGGACCTGACCGGCCCGTTTAATTATTCATGTAAAAATTTTGAATCGGACCCAACCTATTTATTTCACATGTAACCTAGATCTGACATGTTGAACCCATTTAATTAAATTATTTTTATATATATTTAATAGTTTTAACTGAATAAATATAATTTTTTTAAAATCAACCACAATGACACTTTATTCAATCAATAAAAAATATCACAATCCACAATATACAAAAAGAAATAACATAGTTCCATAAATAACATTACATACTAATCATATTCTGAGGACAATATTCAAAAGCATGCAAAATAATAACATACATAATTAATGAGATTTTAGCATTTTTGTTTGTTATTTATTTTTTCTTATAATTAATTATTTATGTAGGTTTCTTTTAAATTACAAACGGGTTAGACGAGTTAAATAGGTCATAGCAGGTTGACCCAAACCCGACCTATTTAATTTAATTGATTGGTTATTCGAGTTTGATCCGATTTCGACCTAGACTCATAAAGCTTGGACCCATATCTATTACTTTCGTGTTAAATTCGTGTCGAGTTTGCGTGACAACTGACATGTTCGAAATTGGCACCCTAGGAAAAGCCAAAAAGGGTTCCTATCACAACATATCCCATGATTTCCATTTGGGCTTGGAGCCTATGATTGGACCATGGGCTCGGGAATTTATCAGCCACATAGCTAATAAAAAATCTCACCATGGGCCCTGTTATTATATAGTCCAACTTTTCTCATAAGGTGCATTTTCCATTTTGCTCTCCATTTGCCATCCCACTTTGTTGTCCAATTAATTTTGGGGTAGGTGTTCATAATCAATAATGCCAAATAAAATATATGTATGTTATTTTGAAAAAATAAACATTTGAATTTCAAACACCAAACACAATATTATATAATCTATGAAAAGTGTAATCATTTCTAATCTCATCAACAAAACCAAACTAACCCTTATTAAACATGCATCCACAACTCTATTAACTTTGGGTTTGAATCACCTGTAAGAAATAAAAACACATAAATTTCCTTGGAAAAAGAATATACATTAGATTTGAAGGATGTAGTTGGATTGTCAAAGAAAGGCCTAGAGAGGAGAAAATGATATAATAGACATGCAATGGTGTGAGCAACATAACATAATAACATTTGTCAGAAAACTTGGTGGATGAAAACACATTAGATATGAAGGGTGTTTGGCTAGGATACATGTAAAACTCACAAACAATCAACGATTCATATTTATCTCAATATCATGTATTACTCATCCAATCACGCGGAATAATAAAAAAGTGAAACAAGAAATTTGTTCCCATTTGGCTGAGTTTATAACTCTTTGATAACTAATAAACTTAGAAACTCTTAAAAACATGTCTATTTTTTTTTTTTAAATAACTTTTTGATCCGAAAAAAAATTGTTTATAAAATCTTTTATATAAAAGATATAGTAGCTTCTCAAATCTTTTAAATCAAACACCCACTTAATGTCAATGTTGATCATCAAAATTCGCCGGAGCATATGTCAAGTATACTTATATTCAGGTGATCGAATTAAGAAGAAATAAATAAATAAATGCTTATATAATATCTAATTTATATGAGAAAATTCAGAATACACAAATCTCTCATTTTTCTTCAATGTGCGTTATCTCTTGTTTCTACTTTCTAGTATCCATCGCCATTGCCCTGTGGCATAGTTTAATTGGTAAAGGATTTGAGTGACATATTGTCTACTTGGTGATTAAGTCTTTGACAGTTCAGACCCTGACTTGTTGAGTAACGTCCCGATTCAACCCCTCCACAAACTTCTGGGAAAAACAGTGGGGGCCTCAGGATGGGTTCATCCTTGATATCCATCGCCATTCTAAAATCTTTTTCTGTCTCCACAGTTAAAAAATCTGACGATGATGCCAATGGAGCCCTAAAGCTAGAGGACAAAACAAATATCACACACTGCCACTACTACTAAGCACACCCATCATATGGCAGCTACCACTGCCCTACCTAACCCGCCCCACCAGAACCAAACGTCGTCGCCACCGTGAACTATCACCATACCACCACCACCGCCGTCGATTCTTCTTCCTCCTCCAACGCCACCACATATATAACCCGAAACCATTATCAAATGATTCAAATCCACAAACTTGACACTCCCATTTGTGTTTTCTCCTGACCGCCACCAAACCACCACCGGTTGAAGCCACCAACACGTCAGCATCCATCACTAGTAGACTCCCCTATGCCACCGTCTTCCTCGTCAGATCTGAAAATTCGTTACTCCCCTTCCACCATGGGTTCATACACCACCCCCACCGATAGTTTTACCCCTTCGTTTTTCAAATTCAATTCCGCACTCACCGCCGGCCTCCTCAATCCAATGTCGCCACCACCTCTGGTTAATAAATCCCGCTCCAATCCAACCGTTTACGAAATGATGACGAATGAAACGGACAGTCACTCCAGAGCCACAATCCTAGACCAAAACGACGCCGTTTCGAAGCTTTCCACAAAACCGCCACCACAAGACAACCAGGAGCTAATCCAGAAGCGTTTGATGGATGTTCTGGCTTTGAGGAGTCCCAATAACCAGCTCGACAATGTGGATTCTGGCGATGTGAAGCTAAAATTGAGTTCGAAGGACGGTGCTAGTGTTTCTATCAGTGTTCACAGGAAAATTCTTATGGCTCACAGTAGATTTTTCGCATTGAAGCTGAAAGAGAAGCGGGTTAAGCAGCAGAGGAGTTTGGGGCCGTATATTTTGGAGATTGCTGATTGTGATGATATTGAGATTTATACTGAGACTCTGAGGTTGATTTACTGTAAAGACTTGAGGAAGAAGCTGATGAAGGAAGATGTTCCTCGAGTATTGGCTATACTCAAGGTAATCTACAACGCACTTCAAACAGGGCAATGAAAGGCTAATTTAACTATTTAATTAATTAATTAAGCATTAGTCGTGATTGATAAAAGGTTAATTTTTAGGTGAATGCTTGAGGCTGTCTTGTAAAGGAGTATTATACCTTGCAGAAGGTGTGGATAATTGGGTTATTTGACAGTCTGTCGCAAATGCCACAAACAATTGCAAAATTCGACTTTTTTTTTGGTCAGACCTTTAGTAGGCGCCAATTTGACCGGCGCCTAAAACCTTAAAAAAAAATTTGTCTTAAAGATTGTAGGCGCTAGTCAAACTGGTACCTACTAAAGGTTTGACAAAAAAAAAAAAAAAACCAAAATTGCAGCACGCGCTCTTTATAGTGGCGCATGCTTTTGTAGGTGCCTACACTTAAAGTGTTAAGACCCCTCCAACCCACCCTAGTTTTGCAATTGTCAGTGGCAAATAACCCTGGATACTTCTAGATAAAATAATGTTGTACCTGGAATTGATTCACTAACTAAGGATGATGGGACTAGCTTGCAAGACTAATCACTGTACTATTGGGATTTCAATGGTGCATGAAAGGCAATGTGGCTTGTTAGCACTGTCAGATGTGGTAAGCTAGAAACTGGACTATCTAAATTACACTAGTTATGCCTTCTATACACCATTGAACTTCAAAATAGGGCAATGAAAGGCTAATTTAACTGTTTATATTAATTAGTTAAGCGTTAGTCGTGGCTGATAAAAGGTTAATTTTTTAGGTGAATATGTCATATTGAGGCGCGAGAAGGCGTGTTTTGTAAAGGAATATTCTACCTTGCAGCGTGTTTTGCAGGGAGAGTATTCAATTTTATTTTGTTTTATTATTTTTTCTTATTTCATAAGTTGAGGGGTCGGGGGCGCCCTCCCACCCACACCCTGCAGAACAACCCTGCAGAGGCGTATTCTGCAGGATTATTCAAATTTTATTATCGTTTTTTTTAAGAAGTCATCATTTTATTTTTATAAACAATTGCATGAAAACAAGTTTAAGAAACATTCATTACTAATTGTAATTAAAAAATGATTTGATATTTTATAAATTGTAAAATTAAATACAATCTTATTTACATTTAATACATGCTCAATTCTTTTTCTCAGCCACGCTAGTTGCTTAATTAATTAATATTTTTGTAATGAATATTGTATTAGTTGCAAAGAAAATATAGGACCATAACCATAGTTTGAGAATTTTCGATTTGGTTTTGGACTTCCAAATAAGTCGGTTCCCTTATATACACATTCTATCGTAGGGAGAACATATATTTGTAAATATATGAACCGTTGTTTCGGGCCTTAACCATTTTGTGGATAAGTGACCCCTGATCTTTTATTTTTTCTCTTAACAAATAGATAATCTTCTTATGGCATCTCACATTTTATTCCACGACAATTTGATACCTTTTTAATCCAAAGAGAACTCTAGTAGATCACTTCAATTGGATTATACGCTAAGACAACTATGCACATTTAATATTAACATATATTAGTCCAAATTATAATACACAGATATAATGTAGGTCTCGGTGGCAATTGGATTCGATGGGGGCGTGCTATCTTGTTTGGAGTACTTAGAAGCTGCTCCGTGGGCTGAAGATGAGGAAGAAAAAGTTGCTTCTCTTATAATAGGGCTACGACTTGAAGGGATTGGTGCTACCGAAGTTTTGAAAAGGGGTTCTCTTGATACTACACCAGCGGTTGAGGATGGAAATAATAACGAACAAGTTTTAAATAGTAGCGATGATTGTCCGAATATTCGGAAAGGATTTGAAGTTTGGTGGAGAAGGGTATTCTGGAGACAGAAATAGTGAGAGATCTGTCTTCGCTGTTTTGGAAGATTAGTTTGGTGAAGAAAAGATAATGATAGTTGTTAAGCTTGTTGATTTACACTTAGCATCCAGTTGGGTAGCTACCGCCTATGTTGCTCGGACTCGGACACGGGTGTCGGACACTGGTACATGTCCGAATGTCGAACCTTATTTTGTCTAAAATCTAGGATACGTAGACACGGCAAAAAATGATCCAAATTTTGGATACTGACACGTGGACACGCCCAAAACTTTAGATTTTCTAAATATATAGTATATATAATATTACACTTTTTAATACGACATTTATAAATAATATATGTTTGATATAATTTGAAAAAATTAATTATAACTTGAAAAAGTTATGTGAAAAAAAGCTTTCATGTATGTGCTTTAGTGCTTAGTACTTAGTAGTATGAAATTGGAGTGTCCGGATTTTTTTTGGAGGATCGGACACATGTCCCATGTTGTGTCCAGTGTCATGTCGTGTCAACACGGGTACTTCGCTTGAAATGAAGAGTCTGAGTATCATAGGCTACAGAAGTGAGTGCATCACCATTGGATGAGTAAATACACATACACACCCACATGGGTGTGTGCTCATCCAAGCGTGATACACGTGAGAGATACATAAAACAGTAATATGGATCCTTATACAAGACAAAAGAATATATTGAATCATTGATATACTGGGATCTAAGTATCTGCACATAAACACTCAAAAAAAAAAAAAAAAAAAAAAAGAGTATCTGCACATAATTTCACCAAATATATTTGAACTTCTGTCAATCAAAAGTTCCCACACAGGCTAAATCCCTCTGGTTTAAGTACTATGTAGCCACTGGCAAGAAACTCATTCACTGTATTCTTGTCAACCGGTGAACAGACATTCTGCCAGTTTTCAACGCGTTTCGCCAAAACCTCCTGTTAAATTCTCGAACTAGAGTGTGAAACTTTCTCCGACACCATATATGCATAACAGAAATCTCAAACACTGAACTGTTCTGTTAGACTTCTCACTCTCATCCCCACCCCTGTTTTTTTCACTGTTTCAGATTATCCAACGAGCATGTTTTCTTGGTCATCGCCAAAATGGGTAAAATAGGACGGTCCAGTTATTTCGCAATCGTAATTTAGTTCACCTGGCTTCGCATACTTTTGCCTTCATTAGAAACAAGCAAACATGTATTAGCGTGAGACGAAGAATTATTTAGTTCTTGGAGAAGTTTGCAGCACGAGAGGATCAGTACAAATATCATTGCTTGAAAAAAAAAAAAAAAGAAGCACCAAACGTACCATTCTTGATCAATCAGCATAGCATCTGTTAATCCAAACTCCTTTAGCTCTTCTCTTGTGTGATGCATTAACAGGCAATACCTGCAGTAAAAGCAACTGTATGTGTGAAATAGATAGGCCACCAGAATATGACTAATAAGATAGAAACAACTTTTCGAATCTTGGTTATGTGATACAACTCTTTCTTGCTTGCTGAGTTTGTTTTTTATGACGTCGGCAATTTTCGTTAGGTCAACTAAAGGCTGGTGCAAAATGTAAGACAGAGTAAATCTCAACGATAGTTTATGTAATATTAAAAGTTAGCTGTGTTGTTTTGTAATCAGGCCAAACCTGAGGGGTAGTTTATGTGATTATCCATTTACTGTGTGTATTGCAATCTAACATTTTTTTTAATTTCTTCAAAATACCATCATAATTAGCCAATAAATGTTTACAATAGCTAATAGGGATAATTACAAAAGCTACCCCTGAAGTTTGGGTTAATTACAAAAAAAACCCAGAGATGATTGAAACTTACAAAAAAAAAAAAAAAAAAAAACTAGAGGTTTGATTCTGTGTTAAACATAAGGATATAATTGTAATATTTTCACAAATGTAAGGAGGTGTTTGAAATGTTTTTGCTTCTGATGAGGGTAAAGTGTAATACATAATCAAACCTCAAGGTAGTCTTGTTTTTTTTTTTTGTAATTTTCAAAAACCTCAGGGGTAGTTTTTGTAATTATACGTGGCTAATATTCCTATCCAAAAACAGGAATGAAATGTAGACAAGAAATGCATAGATTACCTTCCACCATAACCTCTTTCCATGACAACCATCTTGCCATTGCCTATATTGTAGAGCCCTTCAAATTGCTCCACAGTCCATTTATACCATCTCATCAAGAACACCCTTAAAGTCAATCCATGTGAGACTATCACCAAGTTCATGTTTGGGCTTTGTTCGCCTGGCGGCTGAAATCTTCCAATGTCAATATCACTTCTTAGAGTTTCTCTAAATCCTGAAATTTCATTTCATACAATTCACAATGCATAACTACATACACCTAAAAACAAAATAGATTTTGTAATGCTACTGATAATTATTAATAGGGTTAATTACAAAAAGTACCCTTGAGGTTTAACCTAATTACAAAAAAATCCAACTAACTTTCAAAATTACAAAAATACCTTGGAGGTTTTATTTTGTCTAACATTTACTCCCTTCATAGGCCAAAAATATTTCCTGCATATTTATAAAAATGTTACAATTTACTCCTTAATTTTAACACTGACTCAAACCTCAGAGGTACTTTTTGTAATTTTGAAAGTTAGCTGGGTTTTTTTGTAATTAGGTCAAACCTCAAGGGTGCTTTTTGTAATTATCCCTTATTACTATAACCTGTTATTCTATCATATACATCTGCAGCTGATTCCCCATTTGGAAACCTGTAAAAGAATCTGCCATAGAGCTTTCTAGCCTCTTTTTGGATCTTCATTTGTTCTTGGTCCTGGAAATTTCCTTCATACAAAGACATCTTGGTAAGAATTAAGAACCATTTTTGATATTATGTTTGTAATTTGGCGTTTGATTTTGTATTTCAATTTATAGATGCACACTAAAAATATAGAAGGGATAGTTACAAATACTATTCTTGATATTTAGATTTTAGCCTAATTACAAACACCAACCAACTTATCTTTCAAAATTACAAAGAAAAAAGAAACCAGCCACACTTGTTTCTAATTTACACCTATTTAGGGGTAATTTGAATAACAAATAAAAACTTCAATGGGGTATTTGTAATACATCCGAAGTTGGTCATGTTCCATGTTGATTTTACAATATCAATCATGTAATAGGACATGACTAGAGCAATTATCTCAACTCATCGTCGTCTAATCGTATTTTCCATACAAGTGAAAATACGTATGATGATGATAGTTTTGGAATTTCATCTCATTTCTCCTTCGTATGAAGGTTGCGTCAGGAAGGGCATCCGGCGTAAAACTTTGCCATTTTGCTTTTTGTGTGTATTTGTATTTTAGACAATTAATTGACACTATAAACTTCACAATACCGACTCCACATAGTGTGATAAGGTGTAGTTGATGATGATTTGCAATACATTCGGAGGGTTTTTGTAAGTTTAAAAGATTAGGTGGCGATTGGATGTGAAATGGATTCCATTTTCATTCCGTTTTAGAGAAAAAAAATTGACAAAATATGCAATTGTTTATGAAAATTTTTAGAAAATCTATTATTCTCTCACTTTCACTTTTTCTTATTTTTTCTATCATCAATCACATCTACACATTTTTTCACAAAAAACTAATCATTATTATACACTCTCCCCCAAATTTCACTATTCACTCACTAACACATTTCTAACTACCAATCATATCCAATCATTATATTACTATTTTTAAATCAAATCAATTTTCAGCATTACGTTTTCATCTCACATCCAATCACATTATCAAAATTCATCTTTTTTCTTCTAAATTTTTTTTTACCACTATTTTCTAGCAAAATGAAAATTTTCAAAATGAAAGTATATCCAATCGCGCCCTAGATTTTTTTTTTTCCAAACTAAGCTAAACTCATGATCGTTTTTGTAATTATCTCTATATATCATTCACATCAAATGGGGAAAAAAAAATCTCATCAAGTAAAAGCAGAGCATAAATTTCAAGCAACTAAATAGTTACCATTGGCTACTCATATTAATGGGATAGATAAGATAAACATATTACCAAAATCTTGTTCCCTCAACCGAGGTTCTTCTCTAACACCAGCAATTCTTGATCTTTCAAATGCCTTAGCCAAATTCCTCAATGTCTCGAGCGACCTTTTATAAGGAGACACATAAAAGTACACTTTCCAATCATCAGCTCCATCTTCTTCAATCATCCTCCTCATTTCCCAGCCGCATTCCTCCGCCTCTGCAATCCCCTGCTCCGTCAGCACAACCTTCGGGTCCGCCACGCGCGTGTAAACACACTCGTCCACGTTGCCTTGGCTCTGCCCGTGTCGAACGAGTATTATTCTGCGTGGGCGAGGGGGTTTAGCTCTTTGGGGACTTTTATCAAACACCTTCTCGGGAAAACTGGACAAACTGTTGTCGGTAGGGAAATTGTTGTTCAGCCCGGGGATTTCATGGCAGCATTTGGTGGGGCAAGAATTGCAGGGTTTCCGGTGTAAAATTGGAGAAGATGTGGCTTGTGGGACTGTGGAGAATAGGGTCGCCGCCATTTTTGCTGAACTGTAAGGGAAATAGAAGACTGGGAAATTTTGTTATGATAATCTTTTTGAGAGAGAGATGCAAACCACAAATCTTGAATTTCATGGTGGATTTTGTACTTCATATCAAACTAAATGTCATGGTAGGCATATGTATGACTAATTTTAAGATATATATTTGTAATTAAGTGTTTTTTTTTATATACATAGCCTATATGTATTAAAAAATGTAACATATAATAACATAATGGGATAATTCCTAAATCGACATTTAAGGTTTAGCGCTTAATCACAAACGAACTCGGTTATCTATATTTTATAAATTGCATCCTCAGAAGAGAATATTTGTTAGGTAAATACAAATCTTAATGGGGTGTTTGTAATACTTTAATGAGGTTTTTGTAATTTTAAAAGTTAATTAGAATTTTTTTATAATTAGGCGAAATCTCTAGTTTTTTATAATTGTGTCTATTATAATAAAGGATGAAATTTGGATAATTCATTGGATTTTGTGGTGTTTTTTGTATGTTAGTGCAAGAGTTTATATATTGGACTTTGACAAGGTTATTATGTTTTTATGTGTGAGAATGAATGAATATGAATGGCACTTTGAGTTATCCATTCTTTCAGGTGTAAGCAGCCTCTTGGTGGAGAAATTTGCCAGCACCCAATGTGTGGCGTGTATATGAAAGCTATAAGTGGGGACCATTTCTAGCTTCGGCCATTTCTCAAAAAAAAAAAAAAAAAGTAACACAATTACAATATCACGGAAATATTTTAATTGAATAATTATTATATTTGTAAGTTTATTGGATGGTGAGACCCAGTAGATACATATAATCAAAAAATAATAATATTTTGAATAAATAGAATTGATAATGGTATGTTCTACATCTATAATTTGATGAAAAAATAAAAAAGTGATTGGATTAGTGATGTAGGTTGTGTAAGGTTGAGAATTGAAATTATATGTTTAAGATGATATTTTATGTAAAAAATGGAAAGTGAAAATAACGATTTCCTTTAAAAATTTTATAAACAAACATGACTCTGTTTTTATGAATAATTGAAAATTGAAAATGTTCCATTGAAAACATAAACAAACAAGGCCAAACATTTCAACAATAGTCAATAGATAAATGCTCGTGTTAATGAATTTGAATTTGACATTTAGTAATTAAAGTGAAAACTAGAAATTAAATGCAAATTAAATAATGGCCCAAACGTCCAAAATATCCCAAAACTGGCACACTCTGGTGGAATTTTCCAAACGACAGACAAACCAAACAAAATTTGGAAATTAAAAAAATTAGCTTAATTGATGAGGAATTAAAAACAGGGACCACTTACTTCATTTCAGACAAACAAAGAAGTAAAAAGGGAAATTGAAAATGAGATTAATGTCAGAAAGTCTGAGGAATGACATGTGCGCAGCTGCTGAGACGATGGCAAAAGGGGCTAATTCGACGCTAAACAGTCGGGTAGTATCCAACTGCACTCTTTATGCGACATGTGTCCATTTTCTCTTGCTTTTCAATTTTTTTGAATGTGCTTTTCATTATTGTTATTTCATTTATATAATAAAACAAAATATTTAGATAAAAAAAGATTTACATAAATATATTTTCTCAAGTTAAATAATTGAATTTAGATCTGGAAATATACCCTCAAAATTAATTATTTAAATTTTATTTTAAAGTTTAATTTACCCATAATTACATATGACTGTTTAAGTTAAATTTTGGATTCAAGTTTTGCCCTCATAATTATATATATGATTTTATATATTTTTTATAAAACTTATCCAATAATATGAGATGATATTTTACCCTCAAATTCTTAAAATTTCACCCCATAATTAAATACTAAAATTTTAATTTAAAGTTTTGCCCCCAAAATTAAATATTTTTGCCCATAACCTAAAAATCTTTGGAGGTGTAGATCCAAATTATAATTCTTATATCTGAAATAAAATAAATAAAATAAAAAGATGAATGTACAAATGATAGATTTATTTATTTATTTTTATCAAGTATTTAACTTTGAGGGTTCCAGATCCAAATTATTTAACTTGAAATAATGTTTTTTTTATGTAAATAGTTATTTATCTAAACATTTAGTGTACTATTATCTAAATGAAATAAAAATAATGAAAAAATATATAAGTGTCACGTGTTGAGTGGACAAAAAAATTAAAATATAAAAGTCAAATATCTAATTTGGGGGCAAAACTTGAATCCAAAATTAACCTTAAATAGTCGAAACATTTTGGGTAACTTAGACTTTAAATATAAAATTCAAATATTTAATTTCGAGGATAAATTTCCATATCTAAATTAAATCATATAACTTGAGAACGTATCTTTCTGTAAATATTTTTTTTATCTAAATATTTTGTTTTATTATATAAATAAAATAAAAACAATAAAAAGACATTAAGAAAAATGAAAAGCAAGAGAAATGGACAAGTGTCACATAAAGAGTGCAATCGGGTACTACCCAGACTGCTAGCATTGAATCACGTACCCAATGGGAAAAGCGTGAGAAATATTTGTATAGTAAGACACGCAACAAAAAACCTTGATGTACATTATTTCAATTTTGATTAGTGATGATTGATAATTTGATGATGCATGTGGTTTAACTTAAAAATAAAAGTTTTAAAATTCAACTTTTTGATATACATTATTTCAATTTTGAATCACTGGGATAACTACAGATATATTTATATCGATTGTCAAACAATTTTTATGAATTTGATTCTTTTATCTTTGGACCATGATGAGTATACTGTATAAGATTCACTCTACTAAGTTTTCTTAGGCAAATGAAGGTAGAATAAAATCACGAGGAAGTCTTACGTGAGGGTCTGCCCATTAATCCAAGTTCGTGAGACGGATCTAAATACATACAAAAATATGGATTATTTTGTATGGATTTGGGTCGAAATTCTATTTAAATATATGATCCGTCTAATGAGTTATATTCATGAGACCGTCTCACACAAGTCTTTGTGTAAAATCATTACTTTTTTTGTCGACCTATAGTATTCCCACATTAGCTGGGTATAGAACCCGTATTTCCTTCGAATTGTGGGACATTCGTCCTTCCCAGAGATGATCCTAATCTATTGGGGATTAGAGGAGGGACAAACCCCAACCCATCACTCTTCATTAGTAAAGGTTTAAACTCAAACCTTGAGGTGCAATTGCAAACTAAGGTCATTATGCCAACCCATGGGAGTGAAATAAAATCGTTACCAATAATCTTTTTCCCCCTCTTTTTCTTGGATAAGATTAAAATTGTAGAGAGGACAAATTAACCATGAATATATATGCCATGTGCTTTGGTTAATTTACTTTGGCTAAAGTAGAAACAAGAATATAGAGGGGAAGAAAATGCAATTCGATTCTTCCCTTTTTTTTTATATATAATGTAGTAGATATTTTTTTTCATGTGTATCTTTTCTTCTAAATCATGTGAGATAATCTCATTATTGGAGCACTATAATGACTTTAACTGCACCAATATTAGCTTTTACTAAAGTTGATCACTTTGGTATGCATCTAATTAATTCGATTTGTTTGTAATAGTCTAGTGGATATGTTACCGAACCAAATTAGGATTACAATAGGGAACATTGTCGATTTTATTTGTGTGTGTGTGTGTGTGTGTCGGGGGGGGGTTAATAATGTAGCTTGAATTCTAATTAATTCAAAAAAATTAAAAGAATAATTACAATAGAGGTTGTGGTAGGCTTGCTAGCTATTTTGCATTGAATTAGACCTTTTCAATTTCATGTTATACTTATATTCAATTTCTATTTCATTTATTTTGGGATTTATAGCAAGGATTCATGGAATAAATTACGTTAAAAACTTAAAATATTAACATCACATACTTATCCAGTGGACATTAAGTTATGTATAACATTTGAAGTGAAATACAAAACCAACCCCATATACATGAAAAAACAAATATGACGTCATGATCACATCAATACTATAAGATATGTATCAACTCTTCGTTCTCTCAATTCCAAATGACGACTTTATATTTATTCATGTGTCAACCCTATATTTTTCATATTTTTCATATGTAACCTAAAAGATAACAAATTAAAAAATCTAAAAATCAAGGATTCTATCTATACAATCTATTTATCCAGTAAACCAAAACTTCTATCTAAAAAGTAAATAATAATTCAAAAATCAAAGCTTCTAACAATACAATCTTAATAATCTATTTATATAATTTAAAAGTAAACTACTCTAAAAATAGAAGAAAAATTTATTGGATACTTTTGATTAATAAAATTTGCACAATTAACTTAAGTGATTTTTAACACCAATAATAAATATCCGGCATTATAATATAAAATTAATTTGTGAAAAATTAATGTAAAAACAACCATAACAATGTAAATAAGAATTAAATATTGACATTATTTTGACAAGCCAAACTATTAAAAAAATTGTTCAAATTTAATAAAATTAGCACAACTCTCATTTAACACACAAGTGCTTTTCTAGTGAAATTATGAAAGATCACTGAGATTTTTGGTAATCTAGACCTAAGGTGGTTTTTGTAATTATCCTAATTTATAAGGTTGCTCTTGTTCTTTCAAGTTTTATAACTGCGGCGTTACGATCTTCACATGCAATTAGAGAAATGAACAGAAAATGATTCAAACAAAACTTAAATTAGTTAAGGCAAAAACCTATCCAAACTTCATGTGTTTGAACAATACAGTTGAATTAAACATTTCCAAGAATTACTTGATAGAGACAAAAGCACATGTTAGCTGCACTAGAGTGGTATTGATTTACCCTAATAGGGGTACACTAGAGTTAATTTGAAATGCTTTGTAAATTGTGAGGGCAGGAATAATTTAGCCAGTGCTTTACCCCCAAAAATTGGGACAAATTAATCTTGAGACATGTAAACATCTCATCTAACTTAAAAGAGAGGAGAAATAAAACTAAATTGTTCTCTCTCTGTTTTCAAAAAAAAAAAAAATTGTTCTCTCTGTTTTTTTGGTAAGATTGATAGAAAACAAAATGTTTTGCATGCTCTTTCAAGTTTAAATATAATTAATGGTAATTAATAGTCACTACAAGAAAATTCCAATTTACCGACAAAATTTCGACATAAATGATTTTCTTACTAAATTTTACAGTTACCTATAGAATACTAACAGAACAAAAATATTTTTTCCCAAATTATACCAATAAATTACCGGCAGATCAGCGACAATTTTTAAATTTACCGACATAAATATTGTAGGTATTTATCAATAGTTTTAGATTCTATAAATAAATATTGTCCTACAATGATATTACTTACACTTTATAATTATCTTAATAAACTGGTTTTTTAGTGAGTCAGTTTGAATATCATATTATGTCACCTACTATGATGTTTCAATACATGACCATATGATTGCCATATATATAATTAATAATATCATCTTATACAAGTAATGGCGTAGCCAACCAATTATAACAATGGGATAGGCCGGTATACAAAAATGGAGTTGGAGCAAACGAAAAACTAATTTAAGTATCAACAATAGAGACATTTTGGTCATAAGAAAGGATCGCGCGAGCAAATGTATTTTGATTGGTGAAGCAACAAAATCATACAATTCTTCCTCCATTATATGATCCAACATTCATTGCATTACTAAAAGGAAATAACATATCTTTTTTTTAATGTATGAATACTAATATCTGCATTTTATAGCAAACAAATCTTCCTCCAATATATAATCCATCTATTTATATTTATCTGGGTTTTTTGCTCTATTTTAGTTTTCATGCGATGTTTCAATTAGGGATGACAAATCATAATCGTATTGTGTATCATGTCAACACGATAACTATAAGAACACAACACAATATGATAAGGTATTGTACTTATCGAACACAAAAAAATTTGGCATTGACACGACATGATAAATTGAAAACAAAATCTAGGTAAGCTTGAATGATATGACATTAATTACACGTCAATATATTATATCTCAAAAGGTGTAGGTCTATTGTAATTGTGACAGAAAAAGTGTCATCAAATTAATGTTAATGACGTACTAAATAAAAACGTCACGTTTTGAAATTTACCTACGCATAGATCTTGTGTCACGAAAAAATTTGTGACATCAAATTTAACAACGCAACTAGTGACACTTTCACAAGCGTAGGTAATGTACTTCGTGACGCTAATAAGCGTCTCTAAACGGAAAGAAAAGCGTCACTTATAAACACTGTTTTTTTTGTAGTGAACAATGAGTTGGGTACCCACCTATTTAAGAGTATCCATGCATTCATGAATTCTATAATATTAATATTACATGTACCCGTCCTAAACTAGATTAAGAAATCACACCACTTACTCGTACTCATCCCAAATATATTTGTTGATACTTGCATACTACATGTACCCATCCAAAACTCATACTTTTTTATATGAAAAATAGTTATTATATAAGAAATGTCTAACATGTTAATTAAATTCTAAATAATTTTAACAATTTAATTACCGTGCACTACAAGAGAAAACTAGTTTACCTACAGAAAAATCGGTAGGTAAGTATTAAGAAAATTGTAAAGTGTAGGTAAAATCATTGTAGGTAAAATATTTACCTACAGAATCCAAAACTGTTGGTAAATACCTACAGAAAATATGTCGGTAATTGAAAAATTATCGGTAACCTGTCGGTAATTTGTCGGTATAATTTGCGAAAAAATGATATTTTTTATTCTGTAGGTATTCTGTAGGTAATTGTAAAATTTAGTGACAAAATCATTTCTGTCAGTAAACTGGAATTTTCTTGTGGTGGTGTTCAATTTTACAAGTAAGTACAAACTATCATCATCCAACTAAATCAAAAGTAGCTCATAAATACAAAACAAACAAAATCATCACTACATCATTTAATACATATAACTATATCATCAAACACATAGTTCTACTAACCATGACAAGATAAAATAGAGTTGATAGGATCACATATATATTCAACAAAAGTAATACAAAATGATCAAATTTATGTTTGGCTTCAAGACGAAATGTATCATACCAAATAAAAATAAATGTGAATGTTACTAGGAGATAAACGGATTTTGGTAGTGGATGTCCCAGTCATGGGGTAAACTCGAGCTACTTGTATACTAGTAGGCAGTAATTTTTGTTGGATTTTTGGTCCAGCATCCTGCCTGAAATGGGCTTTAGAAGAGGCGCGGGCCCATGATTCGAACTCGTGAGCAATATATTGTACAGTTAAATGTGAGCTTAAAGGATTAGATATATATGGACTATCCATACCAACAGATGTCTCTTCTTTTCTTGTGACCGTTACATTGAAATTCTAATGTTAAGCATGTTTGACCTATAATAGACATGAGATGAGTAAGGTTTGTGAGGACAGTAGCTAACAGGTTAACGTTCCACCTATTTTTTTTATTTTTTTTTTCATATTTATGAGGCTGATACTCGTTATTTTTCGTATCCAATTATTCACATAGCATTTGAACTAGAATATTGCATCATCCTACCGACCCTACATATTCCTACTCTTTAATGATTCAATCACATTTCCTATTTCAATTCAACCTCTTTTCATTTCCACAAAAAGCCAACCATTCCCCTCTTACCATTTTACCAACACTACACACTGCTGAAATGCTACTACTACAGTTGTTCCCCCTTTTCTAGGAAATAAAAATCAGCCAATCCCTCCAAATGTTTGCAGAAAACAAAGCCATCATATATCATAAAAGCAAACCCCAAACATCAATATTCATAGGTTTTCATTTCTAGGATTGATCAAATCATAAACCAAACATCAAAAAAACCCTATTACCCTTCATGATCCATCATTACATACTTCACTTTCTCATTTCTTCAAAACCCTAGAAAACTATAATAATTAAATTAAAGTCACTTCACAAAGATCATATATAGATCCTTTAATTTTTATTATGGATCCCATCACACAAGAAATCCTCTCATCGACAACTGGGATCACCAGTTTCACCATCACCACCACCGGGGGCGGATCAACGATTGCCTCGCCGACGTCCGCTGCCTCGTCCTCTTCCTCCGCCCCGCCGCCCCAGCTCAGCCGCTACGAGAACCAAAAACGCCGCGACTGGAACACCTTCGGGCAGTACCTCCGCAACCACCGCCCGCCGCTGTCGCTGTCGCGCTGCAGTGGGGCCCACGTCCTCGAGTTCCTCAGATACCTCGACCAGTTCGGGAAGACTAAGGTCCATATTCAGCTGTGTCCCTTCTTCGGGCAGCCTAAACCGCCTGCCCCCTGCCCGTGCCCGCTCCGCCAGGCCTGGGGCAGCCTCGACGCCCTCATCGGGCGACTCCGGGCAGCTTACGAGGAAAACGGGGGAAAGCCCGAGTCGAACCCGTTTGGCGCACGCGCCGTTAGGCTCTACTTGCGCGAAGTTCGCGATTCGCAGTCGAAAGCAAGAGGGATCAGTTACGAGAAAAAGAAGCGGAAGAGGCCGCCGCCCCCACCGCCTGCTGCATTGTCACGGCCAGCAGATGGAAGCTACGAATAAACGAACAACGAACAAAAGCAGTTGCGTCTTGTCTTCATCAGATAAATAATATTGATTATTTGCTATTTATAATCTATCTACTTATATTTAAGGCATTTGATGAATCGCAGCTAATTAAAGAAGGCACACTTAAATTCTCCCTAGCCTTTTTGTACGAGATAGTACTATTAATGTTGCTTTTTTATATATGTTATTTTTAGTGAAAACTATGGTTATGTAGTTTTTATGGGATTCTACTACTTGAAGATATGTATTACTATTTATATCATATGGTAGTTTATGTGTTTGTTTTCTAGTAATGGTTAAATTAATGTTTGTACAACAGGTGGCAGGTAAGAAGATCTATATATGTGACTGTGTGTGGCCAATTTTTGTATGTGTTATTCTGAAAAAGCTATTTGTGAATGACAAGTGAGAGATTTTGCATATCATGTTTAGTGTCCCTTTTGATAATATTTTCCAGAATTTTTTTAAAGGGACTTGGCAAATCATGCATCCAGATATAAAAGGGAAAAAAGGGGGGAAAGAAAATAACTTTGCAAGAATGACATTTCAGCATTGTCTAGCACTATAACTTGTCACTCCCCAAAGTGGTCTTTCATCAGTATTACTTTCCAGGGTTTGTCTCATGCTGCCAAGTGGCATGTACTAACAATATCGTTGTATCAACACATACACCTGGAATCACCATTAATGATATTTTGGGGGACAAAACAATTGTCGGTAATGTTTGCAAAATCTTTTCCGACCATGTTGTATATGTGTGGATCCAATAGTGATGCACCGAGTTTGGTACATACTCACTTGAACGACATGGAATTAATACTTTTCTTGTGCTCTTCCTAAGAGATCTTCTATTTCTCATGGTATTTTATCTAATGTTTCGATACACTTTGTGGGTGATAGTGTTGTGTCATTATTGTACATGTAATATATATATATATATATATATATATATGTTTCATTTGGATTGATTTGTTTCAAATCCTTAACAGCAAATCTATTGAGCTTGTTTGAATAAACTCATTTAATAATGGATTTGAAATCCTTATACCCCTGTCTTGTTCTACTTTTTTAATGATTGTGGTGGTTTTCAAATATGTCTTATTTGGAATCCATGGAAATCTCTACCCTAAATCCTCTATCATTTCATTCAAACACAACCCACATATCATTATATCAACCACGCACCATATAAAATAGAAGACCCAAATTGAACGTGTTAATCTTTAGCTTATTTGAAAGTGAGGGTATAAAAACTAATTTTTCCTGTGTTTACAACATTCTCAGCTAACCAGAAGCTTTGATTATTTCAGTTTCATCAATGGGTCAAAAGCTTCCTCTGCTAATTAAATATTAAAAATTATATACCAATTGAAGCTAGAGTCTTCTAAATCTTCAATCAAACTTGGTTAATTCCCAAGTTGATGTTTTTTGTGCATTTTTATGTGACAATGTGTGTGTGTGTGTGTGTTTTTCACATGGTGTTTGAGCTCATTAATATGTAAAATCCACACCCATTTCTCATTTGTGTCCTATCACTCTTGTATGTTCCCAAAAGAGAAGATGGCCTCATTAAATTAGTCAAGTACATTCACATGAACTCTTTCAACACTGAGATTTAGTTAGGTATTCATTAAATAAGGCTATCTTGGACTTATATATGGAAAAGAAGACAAAAACCCCATCTTTCATTTCAATCCCCATTCATTTTTCTGGTATCCATGAAACATATATTGTTGCCTAAATTGGCATGGGAGCCATGGAGGAGTACAAGGCATTATTGCTACAATCATGGGCGTAGCCAGGATTTACGATCAGTGCCGTCAGAATTTTCTTCGTTTTGGTGGGATGATAGTCGGGCCAATTTTTTTCGAAAATAGAAAATAAAAAAGGCAAATCTAAAGGCCGATACATTACACTAATGTTTGTAGGTTTTCATAATCTCCAATTCTGACTTCTCTAGAATGAACTTTTTGAAGAAGTGATTTATTCAAAAGTTCATTTTAATTAATTTCCAAACAACAATTAATAGATTTTTAGATCCAAAACTTCATTTTAAAAATTCTTCGAAAAGTACTATTCATTATCAAATTCGGAACATATCTCTCTATATAACATATAAGGCAATTATCCATCCACTAATATACCCTAATTGAGTCAAATAATTCTTAATGTTTTTGGGTCAAGAAGGTTTAATGGTCTTTTTAAATTTTAGTTCAATTTTCTTTTTTATATGAACTAGACCTTCAATTGAAATTTCAGTGCGGTCCCAAGGTGGCTACGCCACTGATTGCAATGCTAATTTTAGTTTGTTACCCTACATAATGCTTTTATTAATTTTATATATAATTAATAAGGCGTTTTTTCTTAATTTCATTTTATGCGTGATTTGATCAATTTTATTAATAAGTTGGGAATAGTGGTTGAAGTTTAGGGAATAAATTTAGAAAAAACGAAATATATAGAGTTCGAATCATCTTCAACACTTTTACATAAGGTGAGCGAGGTTTGATTAATTGTTTTGTCATTTTTGGTTTGACTGCATTTGCATGCGTGTGTTTAGCACATGCTTGTAAAAACTGAGTACTGCTAATTGGATATCAACTTAATTCCATGGGGCAAAAAATATTTCAATTTAATTAAGTGGTAGTGTGAGATTCAACAAGTTACACAAATTAATACCGGGCCCGTTAATTGGGGAAAAAAAGAATATAAATATTTAATCATTTCATTTGTTGATAAATTGATTTATATACCATTTTATTGGCAGTGGGCTTACTGTATCTATCAATAAGATATCTTTTTGACAGGGCTATATGTTATTTTATTTAATTCTTTTATCACTATCCGTCATATCACATATGTGTCAAAGAATTAGTGGTTCTACCATTAAAAGCCTTCATGTGAAATTAGCAACCCTACTGAACTTTTTGTTCCCAAGATTAGACAAAATAAATTTGTCAAGGTTTTTTTAGCAATTGCCTAAATGTCAAAATATTTTTTAGCTTTCTTTTTTTGAATAAATATTTTTTAGTTATTTGACTACGTAAAAAACTCAATTTGTTCTTGAATCAATTTAATTACACTAAGGCATTATAGCTTTGGGTACTGTAGTTCAGTAACCCGACATTATAGCTTGTAATTAACTTGACAATATAGCTTGTAACTCGACATTGTAGCTAAGTCGTAACTTCGATATCAGTGCAAGCACGTGTTCGAGACTTTTGCATTTTCTGTTCTTTCTTCGTCGTAAAATTAGACAGAAAAGTTTAATATCTATACAATTTTTTGTCTAATAAACAAAATAACGAAAGAATTTACTACCATTTTCGAGATACCCGTAAGCAGACTGTCATAAATATTTGTCTATTTTTTTTAAGAAATTTGAAAGAGAGAGTAAGATGATGTAGAGAGAGAATTAAGTGAAAGAGAAAGAGAAAGAAATTAAATATCAAACAAACATATTAGAAGAATATGCATGTCTTTTGTTCTACCAAATTAAAATAGCTAAAAAACATTTATTTTCAAAAGATGTCTGATTTTTATTTTTTCATTATAGAAGCGGTCATTATGACCTGTTAAGACAAAATAAAACCACAATTATTGTATTCTAATTATCTAAAGGTGTAATTATGGATCATGATAAATCAAAGAGTTACTTGGCTTGATTCTTGAGAGATCTCCAAAACTTTGGCTCCTTAATCAATTTCGGTATATAGCTTTTTTGAGTGGGGTGATGTTGGATTATCATAATAATTAGATAGGTTTAGTAGCTTTAATTTTTTTTTATTGAAGAGTGGGATCAATACTGGATGCATGGATGTTGTATCAAATGTCCTAATCTTACATAGTTTTATTTTGAGGTACACTTTTTCTACTAAGGATTTTCCCCACAAAAATAGATTTTACTTGGTAGATTTTAACGAGGCTCCAACTTTTAGCTACCTGGTCGGCTTATGATCAGTACTTTTTTTTTTCTTTTTTTATATATTTTCCCTCTTTTTCAATAAAAACATAACTAAATAATATAATGTGTTGACATTTTCTTTTGATAAATTACACACACGTTCTTGCATTTTCTTTGATCATGATTAATTGTGAGACTTATGATATTGAATTAATTAATGAATGTGCTTCTTGACAAAATTTGTGTAGTATTGGGATTCCAAAGGTAATATATATGCTACGATATCGACTCTCTATTATTATGTGAACTTTCACAAGCCACATATCGATTCTCTATTATTAAATTGGTAAATATGTAGAGTTGGATCCAAAGAGACGCCAGAAAGAGATCGAAAGATGGAAAGAAAAAAGAAATTAAAACTTTTATTTGAATAAAAGTTAAGTTTTAGATAGCTAGGAGTTAAAAAAAATAATGTAAGGCTGAAAAATAAATCAAATTGATCGATACTCAAATTATTTATGGAATGCTAAAAGCTTATTTGTGTTTGGGTTAACTTAAATGTCAGGCTTGGATATTCTTTTGTTCAATCAAATATAATGTTTGGTTTTGAGCTTGATTAAATTAGTAAAAAAATAATAAAATATACGTAGAAAATATCAAATTATTCGAACTCAATTCTTATTCAACTCAATTACAGTTTGTTCACTTTCAGTTTTAATTACTAATCAAACCAAGTTAATTCGAACTATTTTGAAACTCGTTAAAATGTGAAATGAGTTTGAAGAATCTCGTATTCTGCCCAATTAGGTTTAATCTACATTTATAACTAATATATGGCAATTTGGTAGTCAAGTGTTTAAAAGGCTTGATAGGTCTTGGTCAGGATTTGAAAAAAAATGCATTACATCAAGAGAAGTATAAATTAAACACATAGCAATAAGGGCTATAATTTAGAACTAATTATAACGGAATTAAAAATTTAACCGTGTAACTATTTAGTAGCTAGAGTATTTGTGATTGTCACTTATTTTATAGGTGGATTTGACTAAATTTAAGTACTTCTTCGGTTCTTTGGTTCAAATGCACAAATAAAATTTCCAGCCTCATTAAGGCTACAAATAATTGTTGGTTTTTCAAAGTGTTAAGAAAGTAAACAATAATAAAATAAAAAGTCTCTTTCCTATGATTTGATTAGCAAACGTCAAATCATTTTTTTTCCAATATTGTATTCCTCCATATAAATTAGCAGCTGTTCCACACTTAGAGTGTTGATTTGCAATTATTTGATTGATTGCCTTAACAGAAATTTTATCCTGCTTCCAATAATTTGGCGGTTCTCTTTTGGCAAGATTTGAATTACTTGTTAACTGTGATAATTAGTCAATATATGATAATATTAGTAAATCACTAATTTAATATTATTATAATAAATTAATTAATTATAATGAATTTAATTAGAGAGATAGTAATACTGACTAATTTTTTTTTGGAAATAAACGACTTTATATATTAGCAATTAAGCTGGCATCTCCAAACAAATCATGTCCGCCAAGTGATCGGGAATATCCCCAACACGTGGCTCCAAACAACCGAAATTAAAAGCAGATCGAGAGAGATGATGGGCTAATAAAGAGTTTTCCGATCTCCTCACAAAACTAGGTTTAATAACATGAAAAACGACACGAATCAGCGATATCTAACACAATATTTCCAAAATGTGACAAATCCTCTGAATTGGACGAGAGCTTTTGAAAGAGTCGCATGTTGTCTGTTTCAACTTCCACTTCCTGCAGTCCAAGTTTCTTGGCAAGTGTCACTCCCTCCAGGCACACAAGAGCCTCCGCCACCTTAACTTCCATTTCGACCTCTATCACTATTGTGGTTTTGTTAATGTTTTAATCACTTGGCCGCTATAATCTCGAATAATTACTCATATCTCTATACCCAATACTGACTAATTAGAGTGAGAGTACTTGTACATTTTATTGGAGAAAAAGTTCGAAGGAACTGAAATGCTCGTCTTCAAACTCTAGGATGACCATAACCATTCGATTTCGCCCTCTAGTCAAAAGTTTTACCCATAATAACGAGATTCGAGTTTAAATGTGTGCAATAATAAAGCCGAACTTTCTTTGGAAAAAAAATACTCCTGGATGACCATGCCTTCCTTCTTTTCACTTCTAGACATTTGAAAATGTGGTCTAGAACGAAAATTACACCATGCCCCCTTTCTTTTCACTTCTTCTTTTTCCATTCAAAATAGCTTTCGGTCATTAGAATTTAGACATATGAGAAATGTGGTACATTGAATATTACACCATTCAATAAGCATTTTTTTGCATCTTGTTGTCTACTCTTTTCTCAATCTCAAATTTTCTGAAATTTATAGTGGTTCGCTTAAACTTTATTATTTGCAAATGTTGTTATGATAAACTGAAAAGTCGGTTTATCTTAAAGGTTATTACCATAACTGTTAGCACTTGAGTACGGGACAATTTTTCAAGTCGACGATCATTTTGTTCCAATAATCCGGTGATTCTTTATTTACAAATTATTTACTCTCTTCGTCCCAATAAGATAGGCAAGTAACATACTTCACACGAATTAAGAAAACACAATAAATATAATTGAGATCATAATCTTTTTCTATATTTTTACTACTTTGCTCATGTATTAAATGAGAGTATATCATTGTTGGTTTCAAATTACAAAGTGAATTTAATAAGGGTATTTTAGTCTATTATTGTATAATTAATACTCTCAACATGCAAAGAAACAAACTTATAATTTGAGACGCACGAAAAAAAAAATGTAGCCTATATTTTTAGGACGGATGGAATATTAAATAATAATATTCGTGACATGTAATTGTTTTCATAAAAAAACGTGATAATATCATAGGCCAACAAATAGCATTAAACTTTTCCGAGTCAAAAAAATTACAAAATTTGGCCCAAACATAGCTATCATGTTAAAAAAAAAAAAACATTGCCTCATTTGCTCTTAAACTTTTTCTTTCTTTTGTTCCTTTTCCTTGTTTCATGGGTGATTTTTTCCTCATTTTTAGCATGAACTCACTCCATCCACAATGGTGCAATTCAACATGAACATGAATTCTATTTTTACTATTGTGGATATGATTCATAATTCATATTCTTCAAATTTTATTCAAAGTATTGAACATTTCAACAAATGAGTAATAAATGTTTTGCGGATAGTGGGGGAGCAGGGGCGGAGGCAGGATATGGTATTGGGGGGCAACTAGAGGGACGGGCAGTCGTCTCTCGGTCGAGACAGCGTCGCGCACAAGGCCCCTCCGAGGGCTCCCGCACAAGCGCCAGGAATTTTTTTATTTAAATTTAATAGTTTAAAATGTAAAATTTAAACTCATTTCTAAAATTAAATGAATCACATAACTATTTTACTGAATTAAATGAATCACATAACTATTTCAAGATATTCAAATGAAATGAGTCCCACTAATTATTAATATATCCCAATATTTTGCTAATTTTTTTAAACTAAACAAATGAATTTTTGAATCAAATGAATCTTAAATAAAACAATTAATATATCTCAATCTTAAAAAAATTTACATATAAAAATATTAAAAAAAAAAAGTTGGGAGGGGGCCAGGGCCCCCCTTGCACCATACATACCTCCGCCCCTGTGGGGGAGGATTTGTGAGACCATTTTGAATCAAGAAGTTTAACAAACCATTATGACACCAAATAATATAGATTTGAAATCTACAACAATTTTCCTCAAAAAAAAAAATCTACAACAATGATGACCCCATTAATAACACAAAGTATAATTTAAGGATTTGAAATTCATTGAATGATCTAATCCAAACAAATTTATTAAATTTGTTATCATAGATTTGAAATTCATAACTTCAAATTCACCAATCTAGATAAAGTCTTAAAGAGTTTATAAGCTCATAAACAGTTTATAATATATCTCGAAAAACTTAAAAGGTCCTAAAATTTATTCGTTACAATTTTTTAAGAGCTTATAAAAAAAAGTAAGGAGACACGATTTTTTTTAATATCCATTCAAAATAAACTCCTTTTTCTGGCCGTTTTAATTATAAAATTATTATTACTAACATTTTAAAAGTTCTATCACCTTGTTAATTTAAATATAATATTTCAACAACTTATTTTCAAACTAAAATCTAACATCTTATAATACGTAAAATAATTTATAATATCTTTTAAATTAGTTTACTCAAACAACAACTTATGTGAGATCCATTGGTTATGTATGGAATTCTTTTCAAATCTAGTTTTCCAATTTCCAACTATTCCAGAAAATGAATTTATGTTTGTTTATAAAAATTTTAATAGAAATAAAGTCATTTTCAGTTTTCAGTTTTTATGGAAATATTCTTTTGAAAATACAACTAAACAAGTTTTCATCACAATCATGCAAATCTATGTGAAAATACACTACAATCACGCAAAATGATGTCAAAAATACACTACAATCACGCAAATATATGTCAAAAATACTATAACCAAACATATTTTCATTTCTAAACAGAAATTCAGACAACAAACCAAACATATTCTCAATTCTCACACGAAAACCAATAAAGTTTGAAAATTCATTTTCCAACACTAGAAATTGGAAATTAGACTTGGAAACACATCCATACATCCCCATTATGTGCAGATTGATAATATTTATTTGAAGACACTTGGCACTGAATATTCTACACTGAATATAAAATTTACAATATGAATTTTATTAATGCATCATTTTTATTGAGGAGCATGAAAAATTGGTTCAAGTACAAAATCATTCTTCCTCGCATCCATCAATTTGAATACCAAACACAATAAAACAAGATTTTCTTATTCATTAAATCTTTAATAAAATAACTGGTATCAATTGTAAATAGGAAGTTATAGTTGGTGCATATTTGCAATTCTTTTATATGTATTTTTTACCCTTCCCTCTTTATTGTCTTATTATATATTAGGCTGTCATTTTCACAAACTTTTTCCCTCTTCACAGTACACACGGAATAAAATTAAATAAATAATAAAATAAAAAGGAAAAAGGGAATTTAGTTTGTCTCTCTAAAAGGAAACGGGTACGAGAATCCCTCTGAAATCACTCATCAAACCCAACTTCAGTTTTGAGCTGACCCATCAGATTTGACATAAAGTTTCTTAGTGGGCCCAAAGGCCCTGCCCACTCCACGTGAGTATCCATCTCATTGTCGGCCCATTTTCAACGGTGCACGACTTCCAGTCCGGTTCAGAGCCAAGGGTTCATGGAGATCAGGCCGCGTGGATTGATCTCAGCCCTAGATATTATGTTGTCTGAGTTGACGTGGACCATACACCATTGGCTTGTCTTTTCTAGCTCACTAGCTCACTCAGTGGGGAGAATATGCAAAGCAGCAAAAGGGTACAATAATATTTTTTTTTAATTTGATAAATTTTGTAATAATAAGTTTTTATATATTAGGTTATTTTATTGGAGAAAGAAATAATTAGAATTTGAAATGAATATAATAAATATTAATTAGCTAGTAAATAGTTTTATTTCTGAGGATATACAAATATCTAATAAATAATAATTACAAAATTAAAATCATAATTGATATAATTTTTTAATAACTAAAACGAAAATGAATATATTATTGTAAATAACTCGAATTCATTTATGTGTTAATATATACCAAGTCAAGGGCTTTAATCGAAAATTATTAAGTTTTAATGGTGTTAAGTAAAAGTTAATGGTGAGATCAACCTTGTGTTCCAGTGGTTGAAACGTGTGTTGTAAAGGCGAATAACCCGAATTTAATCTTATATGAGTGTGTATTCTCTCCCTAAATTCCCCCTTGTACTAAAAAAAAAAGTAAAAGTTAATGGTTGGATCCTTTCATATGAAAATTTAGAAGAAAAATTTTTGGATTAAAAGATAATTTTATGGTTTTCTTTTTAGTTTATATAAGCTTATTTTATGGTATTCCTAGTAATACTTCCTAAATAAATAAATCTCAAAACATTATTTGAATGTTTGTCTTGGTTTCTTAAGAAGCGAAATAAAAATATATTCAAAAGTCTTTTGAATATTTTATAATTTTTATTCAAGGTTTACTATTGAAAATGTATCGTGTAACTTTGTATCCTGTGGTACTTTTTGAAAATGAAATAAATTTGTTTACAAATAATTTCTATCACTACATTTCAAAAAAAATAATTTCTATCACTACTTTTATGAACTATAGTTTTCCTATCAATTATCATTACTTAAATTCCTAACATCCGTAAAGAGATAAAATTTACAAAAGAAGTCCAACTATTATTGAGAATTGTATAAATAAGGCACGTTTGCCAATACAATCAAAAAAAATAACCGACGAATATGGATAGAATCATGACTGGCCTTGTATACAAAGTTTTCGTGTCAAATAATTTGGAGCTGTCAAAATAAATCCATCATTGGGCCGATCTAACTAGTCTGCTGATAAGGCTGGTTGCCTCGGGCCCCGATGCAATTTACTAATAATATTAAAGTATGAGTTGGGCTGGACTTCCAAGACAGTGGCCCAAAGAAAGTTCGGTCCAGCTCGACTTAGTATTTCTTTTTGACCCGATAAGTTAACACTGACCAATGCAACCGATTTGACAGTTTTAACATTCACCGATTAATAAATAATTGCATCAGACTTGTTCTTTGATGCATTTTTAACTAATGAGTTTACATCTAATATATATTCGCTCATGCAAATCTAATGTGTAACTCTATGCTGAATCAAACATTGCAAATAAAGTGATCCTAAAATTGAAAAACAGAAACTATTGTTAATTAGGCCCATGTTGGAAGCATTCTTGGGTTAAAGGTCTTCTGAAATTTAAGCCCAATATATAATTGTTTTAGGCCTAATTATATGTCGGCATCAGTCCAGCTCAGAGTAAGCTCACCGACACTAAGATAATAAGATTCATTTTGCTAAGAACGCGTGACACCCATTATTTTCATTCATTTAATAATATGATTTTAATTTAGATTTTCTATGTCATAAAGTTGAAATTTTAGTACATTCTGACAAATTTTGCTGATCGAATTAAGGCCTAAGTAGTAAGTATGATTATTTCTTTTTGCACGACTTAATTTTTGAAGCTTACCTTACATTAAAGAGACAAGACATAGGTCATTTTTGCAACATGAACGGTGGGTGGGAATCCAAATCTTTAACACTTTTACCTAAACTTATCCAAGACAATGGAGGAGCAATGTTTTTAAATCGGGATCACTAGGTCATTGGTTAATATTTTAAAATTTTGAGTTAACTAAAGCATTGGTTCGATCAGTTGAACGACTGTGGAAAAAGGGATAAATATATATAATAGAGAAAATTAGGTACAATATAAATATAAATAAATCAATGGAATAAAATAATATCTAATTGTAGATTCTCCAAAAAAAAAATTAAGTGTAAGAATACAATATATATTACCAAACTCACTAAATTGTGTATAAAAATAAAGAAAATAAATATTTATTAGGAAAAATAAGGACAAAAAAAATGAATAGAGACTATAAAATAAAATATTAACAGACAATGTTTTGTTTCATATGTTTTCTGTTATTGTTGTACGTTGTTAAAATTTATGTTTTTTTTAATATTTTTAAAATAGTTGAACCGAATCAATGTGTTGATTGTGTTAGTTGGTTTTCACTGATTTTAATCAGATCACAATGCTTTATTTATGGCCGGTTTTAATTAGAGATACGGAATGGTGTCATGGGTTGTTCCCGATTTAATCGGTTTGATTGGCAGGTCCGATTCGGGTTTTAAAATATTGTGGATGAGAAAAGTTAATATTATTGTTTATCAATTATAAAACATGTCATCTACCTGGAACTAGAAAATAAAGCATATTGAACAATAAAAAAAAAAGTCAAGTTTAATATGAATTTGGTTGGAGAAAAATAGAATATTACAAATCAATGAGATGGATGAATTTCGTGAATTTGTAGGATTGAACTAATTTATATAACTTAACCATCCAAATTTTTAGAACGTATAGAATTCCAAACATTACTAAGTACTAGTACTAATTGTTAGATTAAGAAAATCATAGTCTAAAGCAACAATGTAACTCAATTTCTGAAAAATATAATAATTTGAATTTTACGTTCCATTTTTCCTTTTTGAAAGAAATATTACGTTCCAATTTGACCACATCAACTATTGGCACGTACGTCCATATCAATAGTTGAAATATACTTCACATTAATTATCAATTATTTGTGCAAATGAGTTTTTCTTTTTCTTTTTTACATGCATTAAATGTCGCATAATGATTAATCAAGAACAATTAATGTTATGACATAAACTTGAATGTGTAAAATTAATCTCACAAGACACGGTCAATCTTCACTAGATTTTCATTGGATGAATTTATTTATTTATAATATAAAATAAAATTCTAGTGAAGCAGGTAAGAATATATCAAATTACATGTATACGAGTAATTTTTATTTTTAAACGTATTTTTGTCTACAATTCTTTATAAAATAGATCATTCATAATTATTACATTTATAATAATAATAAAAAATAAATTAAAAGACAGAAATAGAACAAGAAGGGGAAAAAAAAAAAAGAGGTTTCAGAAATTACCGAAGAAAAAAAAAAACACGCACAGTAAAATAGTAAAAATCACAGAAATTCAGAACAGAGGCGAGATCTAACCCCATTCATTGATTCCTCTCTCGACAAAAGATTTCCAATTCTAGTATAAAAGACGGCACCTTACCAATATCCTTCACTCTCCTACCTCAAAAGCCCGTACAAATCTTGAATCGTTCTTATTCTATCAAAATCCCCGTATTGCATTTCAATTAATCACTTCATACAATCTAATACGGATCTGCCCAGATCGATATTTCATTTCAGTAAGCATCTTTCTGCCCTTATTCCTTTACGTTTGATTTGCAAATTTTCGTTTTCCTTTTTTGCTGAAATTGAATCTGTTTGATTTGTTCGAGGTGCAAAATTTATGACCTTTTTGCTTTTCTTACAATGTTGCTACGTGGGTTTCCGTGATTGTGCTTCTGTTAATGCATCGTGACGATTCGGGAAATTTTGGTTTTCGGAGATCTGCCTTTTTGGAGCTGTGTTTTTGAATCTATCAATGGGAGAAAATTAAATCTTGTGAAATTTAAGTTGGGTTTTGGATATGGATTTGATTGATGGGTAAACTATTTAAGAAAAAGTAGTAACATGAAGCTAATGGGTGTTTGGTAATTAGGCTTATTCAGAAGGAAACTCAGTATTCCGTAACTGATTTGTAGTACCGGCTTGTTTCTTTTGAACACTATATATGAGTCTTATCCTTAATTAACATTAACATGCTGTCATTTTGGTTGAATTGTGCTGATTCAGTTAAATTAGGCAATGATGCACCCAAGGGCCACGATGCTGTTAGATAGCTTAGTTCAAGAGATTACAAGTGGTCTCAATCTAAAATTTTATTCCAACATTTCTTTATTTCATTGCAAATCTTTTTGGAGCTATTTCAAATCTAGTGCTAGAGGATAACGGTTCTTTCAGTTAAATATTTGTGTGATAAACTTATATACATGGTTATTTAATAAACCTCTAGAGTACAGATATATTTGCTTAATTATATTAACTGCAAGTAAACGTACCTAAAAGCATCGAAAGAAGACAATGGTGTTTCTTTTTGCTTTTTGTGAATAATGTTGTATTCTAGCCAAATTTACTTATGTTGTTCTTTTGGCTTATTTTTTTATGGTTTCTTGCACACATAGTGCTTATTGAATCCGATCTACTTCAGGAGTTATCCACTTATCCTTATGTATTCTCCATTGTCTCAGATTTTCGCTTCAACAATCCAACCTTTACCTAAATTGCACTGAGTGTGATTCTTCAGCCAATATGACTCGTGAATCTTAATAAAAAGATTTCTTTTTGATCCATAGGTCCAAACTTTGAAGTGGTAGGAAAGCTAAGGGTTTTTTCAAGTATTATTGGAAATAGATAAATGACGAGGGGGCGCTCAGATGGAGCACAAAAGAAGCGGTTGTTGACTTCTCTGTGTATTGTGGCTGTATTTCTTGTTTTTCTGTATGTCTACTTTGGATCTAAAAATACTGGGGAGTCCGCTCTAGAGTATGGCAGCCGGTCTTTGAGAAAACTAGGGTCTTCTTATTTGGGTGGAGATGAAGATTCTGATCTTGGTGGTAAGCAAGATGAATCTCCATTGAAGTTTGGGCTAGATGATGGTGAGGATGGTTTCACTCCGAAGAGCTTCCCTGTAAGTGTTTCCATTAATTACCACAATTCATGCAAATTGAGTTTGTCTTCTCGTCTCACAAAGATGCTGCATGACTTGAAAGAATTTCTCTATGTTTCTGTTTTCTATTTTGGGATTCTACTTGATGAATTTTTATAATCTCATTGTGTTCGATTCTTAGGTGTGTGATGATCGCCATTCAGAGTTGATCCCCTGTCTGGACAGACATCTTATTTATCAAATGAGATTAAAGTTGGATCTATCTCTGATGGAGCACTACGAAAGACACTGCCCATTACCTGAAAGGCGGTACAATTGTTTGATTCCTCCTCCTCCAGGGTACAAGGTGTGGGCCCCGAGCTCTAAGTTATGCAATTGATTTTTCAGTTTGCTTGTGATGAATTTGGTATTCATTTTGATTCTTCCCTGTTTCATTCATTTGTTTTATTTTTATTGTTTTCGGAATTTTAGGTCCCGATCAAGTGGCCAAAAAGTAGAGATGAAGTTTGGAAAGCAAACATTCCTCACACTCACCTAGCACATGAGAAATCTGACCAGAATTGGATGGTTGTTAAAGGAGAAAAGATTCATTTTCCTGGAGGAGGTACCCACTTTCACTATGGGGCAGATAAATACATTGCCTCCATTGCCAATGTAAGTTTATGGCTATCGAAGTATCACCAGTTTTCGTAATTAACCTGATTTAAGTAAATAATCTGTTCCTCTAGCTAGTGAGTTGAGCTGGCCTGTAATGAGTATAAAACCATTCCTTTAGCTGTTTAATTGGAATCACCAGTCTATACGTTTGTTTAGTGATTAGGGGTGATTGGGAGAAACGTATTGGGAAGTGTGTGTATTAGTAGAGAAATGCATTGAGAAGCGTAATGTATGTTTGGTTGGTGATTGGGGGAAGTGAGTGATTGGGAGGTGATAAACAAACATACCCAACCTGCAAACCGATGTGTAATAAAAAAACCTCACTTCTAATTATGATTATACTTTCATGTCGCAGATGCTTAACTTTTCAAACAATAACTTGAACAACGAAGGAAGGTTGCGCACAGTTTTTGACGTCGGCTGTGGTGTCGCTAGTTTTGGTGGTTACCTTCTTTCGTCTGATATCATTGCAATGTCACTAGCGCCTAACGATGTGCACCAAAATCAGATCCAATTTGCTTTAGAGAGAGGAATTCCCGCGTATCTCGGTGTGCTCGGGACAAAAAGGCTTCCTTATCCAAGCAGATCTTTTGAACTTGCTCACTGTTCTCGTTGTAGAATCGATTGGCTACAGAGGGATGGGATCCTTCTTCTTGAGTTGGATAGGGTGCTTAGACCTGGAGGCTATTTTGCCTACTCATCCCCAGAAGCTTATGCTCAGGACGAAGAGGATCTAAGAATATGGAAGGAAATGAGTGCACTTGTCGAACGTATGTGTTGGAGAATTGCTTCGAAAAGAAACCAAACCGTCATTTGGCAAAAGCCTTTAACAAATGACTGCTATTTGGAAAGAGAACCTGGTACTCAGCCACCTCTTTGTCGATCTGATGATGATCCTGATGCCGTTTGGGGTGTGAATATGGAGGCATGCATTACACCTTATTCTGACCGTAAGCATCTTACTGTGTTTTACCTTGTTTAATAAAATAAAGCTTCTTATTACCTCATGACAAATTCATTTCATGGATATATCATGTTGCTTAGGAAAATAATGAAATATAAATAGATGGGTTATTCTTGTTGCGTCCAAAAGCAGTTTCTAAGGTGACAAGTTGAAATGATCGGTTACTGTCCAGAATCATATTTCTGTTGAAAACTTTCTCAGATACGACTCAATTCCATTTTCTAATTTTTTTTTTTCTCATCATCAGACGATCACAAAACAAGAGGTAGTGGACTGGCACCATGGCCTGCTCGATTAACTAGTCCTCCCCCACGCCTTGCTGATTTTGGCTATTCGACTGAAATGTTTGAAAAGGACATGGTAATTGGGAGTTTATAATATATGTATATATGTTTTTCTCGCCCCGCATATATCTCTCTGTGGCCAAAATAGACAAAGAATTACAAGTTAACTTTGTAAAACTGTTTGAAAATAGGAACTGTGGAGGCAGAGGGTTGACAGTTACTGGAGTCTCTTGAGTCCAAAGATCTCATCTGATACTATACGGAACGTAATGGATATGAAGGCAAATTTGGGTTCATTTGCTGCTGCCTTGAAAGACAAGGATGTATGGGTGATGAATGTTATACCTGAAGATGGACCCAAAACACTCAAGATTGTCTATGATAGAGGGTTGATTGGCACGGTTCATAACTGGTACGTCGATTATAATTACTGTAATGGGGTATGTTGGTATTTGTTTTTGGCGGAGTACCCTTTAAGCTACTAATTCTTTTTCTGAAAATAGTTTCAAGGGTGACACCTTTCGAAAGAGCCCAAGATTTTCATCCATGAGATGCTGTTAGCCTGTGGAAATAAACTTTAGGGATAATTACAAAAACCTCCCTGAGATTTTGGGTAATTACAAAAAAATCCGGAGATTTTTAAAAATTGCAAAAAACCCCTTAAAGTTTGATTCAGTCTTACAATTTTCCCTTCATGGCCGAAAATTATTTCAAAACCCCCCCTGATATTTATAAAATATTACAAATTACCCCCATAAATTTAAGGCAGAATCAAACTTAAGGGGTTTTTGGTAATTTTGAAACATCTCTAGGTTTTTTGGTAATTAGCCCAAACCTTAGGGGTGTTTTTGTAATTATCCCTAAATTTATTGTATTTTATTGGGATAATTACAAAAACTACCTCTGAGGTTAGCCTAGTTAGTAGTTAAAAAAACCCACTTATTTTTCAAAATTACAAATATCCCCTAGACATTTGTTTCTATTTTACAAATTGCATCATAAGGAGGGGGGCATTTGTTAAGGTAAATACAAACTTCAAGGGGGTGTTGTTGTGTTGGTAACACGTTAAGGGGGTATTTGTAATTTTAAAAATTAACTGGAGTGTTTTTTTGTAATTAGGCTAATCCTCAGGGGTAATTGTGTAATTATCCATACTTTCTTTGTGTATCAGTGGGAGAAAAATTAGATGCATTAGGAAATTGATCAACAACTAATTAGCCTATTGATACACTCGTAGAATTAAACGACCGAGTGATGATAAACTTCCAGCACTTTCGTTTCTCTGAATCAACGTTCTTCATAGAATTGCTTATTTCCAGTGGAGCCCTAACGATAATTAATTGCGACCACAGAATTCGGAAGGTTAATTTCGTAATCTGATTTGTTGCAGGTGTGAAGCCTTCTCCACATACCCTAGAACTTATGATTTGCTACATGCTTGGACCGTGTTTTCCGACATTGAAAAGAAAGGTTGCAGTGGTGAGGATCTACTGCTCGAGATGGATCGCATTCTCAGGCCTACAGGATTTGCTATTATCCGAGATAGACAGCCCGTTATCGATTTTGTTAAGAAGTATTTAGCTGCATTGCACTGGGAAGCAGTTGCAACCGAGGAATCGGGCCCCGATGGAGATGAAGTAGTTTTTGTCATCCAAAAGAAGCTCTGGTTGACAAGTGAAAGCTTCAGAGGTACAGAGTAGAGTACTGATTATTCCACTGGTTGATTATAATGTGCCTCATTTTTATTTATTTCAACTTATTTTTGGGATCTAAGAAGGATATATCCCTAGAGAGTGAATTTTATTAATGGTTTAAGTTTTTGTTTACCCTGTATTTTTGTTTTCTTTTTTATTATTTTCTGCTTAATTTCATTTTAGTGGACAAGGTATAGACTCTTTTATTTATAGGCTATTCTTAATCGTCTTATATTGTAAAATTTATTGTTGGGAATCATAAGTTGCCTCTATTAAATGTCTAATAATTTTTGCCTACATCTATCTTTTGCTGATATTATTCACTTTGGTATGGTATTATTAATGATCTTTTGATAGTTTTTTTTCAGATGCAGTTTTTGTTTATTCCTCTGTTTTACAATAATGTGTTTGTTGTCATGAATCTTTCTTTTTCACTCATGTAGTTTTCTTATTTGAATGTTTTTTCATATTACTGGAAATTTTATCATATTATAGTAACATTCTTCGAATTTTTTAAATTAGTTTAAATAAAATATTGTGTTTTCATCAATTATTATGAAATATACATACAAATTTTATATGAAAATACAATATTTTATTTAAACTAATTTCAAAATTTTGAAGAATGTTATTATAATATGATAAAATTGTAACAGCTCAAAAGGAATGGATTCTACGTAAGTGTACATCAAATATTTATAAGTTCTTTTTAAGAATTTTGTCCTTCCCATTTTATGCTCCAACAAAATCACCAATCTAACCCACCATCACTAGGCAGCTGGCAGCACATACGCAACAAGTTCAAAAATAACCCAAAGATACAAAATTTAAGGATCTTATGAAATGAATATGATTTCTATTTACTTTCTCTCAAAAAAAAATGATTTCTATTTACTGCCCGATTTTAAAAATTAAAGATATAAATAAGGAAATCCAACTTATAATTTCACATATAAGGCATTCTAAAATTAAATTAACAAATGTCCATGCTTATGTAACCACTTGAATATTGATAGACTACTTACAACTCCGCACATGATTTTTCTTTTTTCCAAACTATGTAACATCTCATGTTACAAATATTATCCCTACACGCCAAGTGTATTGATGATGTCATTAATTTACATTTGGTGTGTAGTTACAATACTTGAAATACAAGATGAAACACACTTTGGTATAGAACATTCAAACTCTTACAACTCACTACCCTTTATGTATTTCGTTTAGTAACGTCTCCTCCATCATATCACATAAAAAACGTATATAACCGGGGGACCTAGCCCATTGGCCACCACAAGTGACTTAAGTCTGTCGTGGGGTGGAGGTCATGGGTTCTAAACCCCACTCCATCAAGTTGCTCGCTTCCCGTATGATACGCGATTTAGTGAAAATTTGGTTGAAGCTCATACTGAATAGCATCCGTGTTGGTTCGATTCGGGGTGAGAAACTATTATTAGATTTGGGGGTTGAATATAATTGTTCTCTTTACATGGGAGGATCTGGTTGTATGTGTGTAGAATACGCATTAAGTATGGTATTTTTTAGTGTTTAGACATGTACAGGAAAATAAATACAAAAAAACCGAATAGAAATATCAAAAAATGACAAGAAAGTCAATACATATATTTATATATATAAACTTAATACAGAACACTAATACAAAAAAAAAAGATACATATAAACAAAATGATATAAAAAAATTAAATTCTCTCAGATTTCAGGTTTAACACAGAAGATTTGCATGCACAAATAATTCAAAATACAAAAAACTTTACGGAGCACCGACAAAATAAATCAGATCTCAGCTGAAAAATTTCAGATCCAACTTTCTTTCTTATCTAAAAAAAGTATCAAATCTGAAATCTTTTGCTTTGAAAACCCCAAAATCAGTATATATGTCATTATTTTGTTGTATATAATTTATGGTATTCTACAAAAACGATGAAAAACCCAATAGACATCATAAACTTCGAGATCTTATGTTTTTTTTTTTGAATTTGAAACACAAACAAGAAAAAAATACATCTTGACTAAGTAAATATACATACATTAGAAGAATAAAAATAAAGAACCGAAGCAAAATAATTTCGGAACTGAAATTTTTGGGTTTGAAAACCCAAAAATGGGCATCAGTAAAAAACTTCTCCGAAAATATTTGTGCTCCAGTATCAAATACACAAGATTTACATTCAAAAGTAATTAAAAAAAAAAAACAAAGAACATACTTTGAATCTTTCATGGCGGAAATTTTTTGCATCTCCAGAATATTTTTAGAGAGAGAGTGTCAAGAATGGGGGGGCTTGACGTTTGTCTAGGATTTTTCATTTGCAGCTTTGCTTAATTTATGTTTTTCTGTTTTTTTTTTTAATTTATTTTACCGTTAAATGGTCTTTCATAAATAAAAAATCGGTCCTTGGGCTTTACTGAAAACAAAGAATTAATGGGCTTGATTGGACGGGCCCATGTAATGTTCTATTTTCGATGCATTGGATTGTGTATATTAGTATATACTTTTAAAATTAGCTTAACAATCTTGTAAGTCTTTTTTTTTTCTTTTTGTATTTTCAGTATTTTATTCATGAATTATTTATAGATTTGGATAAGCACTTTTTAGGCCCATATATACTCAATGCTTTTAATGTTCAATATCATACTTAATAAAACTTTATTTTGGTCAATTTTTATATTATTTATTTCAATCGAGCTAAATTTAATATATAGCATAATTTTCAATGTCTAATATATAATATTTTCTTGAGTATCTTATTCCTGCATTTTGGAAATTACTAATCATCACGGTTGATTGCCTATGCTTTTAATTCGATAATATGATAATTAATTTAATTCGGTAGGGATATTTTCATATTATTTTTTTAAATATAATTTGTTTATGCTTATAATAATTGTGTAGAAAATACTGGTTTACATTGTCGATAGCTTCGAAAATGTATTTTTCAAAGTTTTACAAATATCAAAAATATATTATTTGTCTAATATCAAAAATGTTATTGAATATCTTTAACAATTATTTGGTTATACTAATGTACGTATGTCATGAAAAAAGTGTAACAATATATATTATTTTATCATGTTTTTATATTTTATTTTTGCAGACAACTCCTTTGGGTTAGATGAAACAATTATACACCACAATTCACTTTATTCGTGATCACAAATGAATCTAGAGTTATTGACTTCACGGGATGGAGGTCATTTTGAAAGTGGTATTAATGTCATGCGAAGAAACAAAATACATTTCATAGAGATCCATATGTGTCTCAATGTAATATTATAATCTTTGATGCTCAAAAAAAAAAATTGGAATCTTTGGATTAATTGGATATGTTATTTTCTTATATAGTGTCTTTAATTTCTTTTTGATTTGTGCGTATTAATTAATACTAAAAGATTTTTTTGAAAAGAATATAAAATATTTAGTTAAGTGTTTTTCATTGAAATTGAACCTTTTTAATTCATACTATTATGTTTTAGCTATATTTTATGAAACAAATTCCACAAATAATATTATTTATTTACGATACACTTAACATAATGATGCAACATATTTTATGTTCAATGTTATTTTTATTTAATTTTTTTCTTCTTCACGTTGACATCCATCATGACTCATGTGGATAATAAATCAATCTATATAATATAAAATTATTTTAAATTATTGATAATTGTACCAGTTCAATGAACAATATTGTATTTAAAAAAATTCAGAATTTGTAAAAGAATATTTAATGTAAATGTATTATTAAATTCTATAATTATTTAAAAATATATTTTTTTAATTTGTAATTTTTTTTTGGTATAGAAAATAAAATTTGTTTATGATTAATTGTCTTGGGCCAATTTATTTTTTTTTATCAAGTTTTATTTATGATTACTTGGTTCTAAACTTTTAATTATTTGTTGAAAAAATTCTTTACAATTAATTGTTTCGTAATATAATAACTCATACAATGATTGTTTATATGTATATATCTTTTATTTTTTAATTGAAATGAGGAAAGGAAAAAAACAATTACTGAAATGTAATAATTTTTAGCGTACAATCCGTGCATCGCACGGGTGAATTACTAGTTTCGTTTAGTAACGTCTCCTCCATCATATCACATAAGAAACGTATATAACCGGGGGACCTAGCCCATTGGCCACCACAAGTGACTTAAGTCTGTCGTGGGGTGGAGGTCATGGGTTCTAAACCCCACTCCATCAAGATTCTTTCCCGGGCGATATGCGAGTAGTGAAAATTTGGTTGAAGCTCATCATTGAATAAAGATCCGTGTTGGTTCGATTCGGGGTGAGATCAACTATTATTAGATTTGGGGTTGAATATAATTGTTTCTTTACTTTAGGAGGAGGATCAGGTTGTACGTCAAGATCCTACAAAGAACACTGGTCGGTGCGTGCACATCCCACATCTACATTGGCGGCATCGACAGACATAGTCAGCGTAGCGCAAAGTTCTGAATTATCAAAAAAGAAACATATATATAGAATAAAAATAATTAGAATTTTATAATATAAAAATTTAAAAATTAAAAAGAAAAATGATTTGAAAGTTTGGAGCACATGGAGTGCAACTGGGATCCATATGCTGGAAATCAAGTAGGAAACTGCCCTTAGCATTGGTAACATCATAACATGTTATGACATCTGGTCCCTAACAGTTCTCTTTAATAATGTTATTATTATATAGTAATAAAAAATATTGTTCTCACTACAAAGAATATAATGTTATATTTATTTAAATTTATTCACTATAACATAATGTTAAAATCTATTATAGTTTTTTGGAATTTAACTAAAATTAAGATAATAATAATGTACACATATATAAATATTATATATGTACCATAAACATGCATTTTTACGCATGCATGAATTAATTACTACAAAGCTTCCATTAAGCAATAGTCATGTATTTTGATTGACACCTGAACAACTCAAAGTGAAAATATTTAGGACTAAGCTATTAATTTATTAAAGGGATAGTTACAAAAACTACACATGGGGTTTGAGGTAATTACAAAAAAATCTTTAAAAAATTTAAAATTACAAAAAAAAAATGAGATTTGATTATGTCTTAAATGTAAGGGGTTGAATGTAATATATTTACAAATGAAAATGAGATGTTTGAAATATTTTTGTTTATGAAGTGATTTTTGTAATCTCCATTGAGTTCCTTTTTAATTTCTTTGATTTGTCTGTCCAGAAAGGTTCATTGATGGTCCCCATTATACCCTTAATTTTGGGGAACACCCACCATAATCGAGTGGTCTTTGTTGTGGGGCAATTTGGGACAAAACTTTATTCATTTTTTCCATTTCAATATCTTGGTAGTCATTTATATATGTGATAACATGAAATTAAATACATTCTTTTTGGGGTCATTTTAGAGTTAGGGCATCTACCATGGTTGGAGATATTACAACGATAATAAATCGGTGTCACCTACAACATTATAATTTTAATATCAACTCTTTTAATATCTCATTTTCCTATTCAAACTATCTTTTTTTTGTGGGATTCTCGCTTCAACAAATAATAAAAAAATAACCCCTCCAACTGCCGAGGGGCTTGTATGAACTGTGCAATATTCGGAGACAACTTTGTGTCTAACTCTCCCTCTCTTCTTTAATATTTATATTTCAGTATGTAGATACTATTTGGAATTAATGTTGGAGATAATATTCATTCAATATCCCCATCGTAGATGCTCTTAATGGAGAAAGAAAAAGAATAAGGTACCAACAAGTTAAGTACGATAATATCAATTTCCAAAAGGGTAACGAATCAATACAAATATGTCTTTTTTTAGCAAGGGTATATATAAATTTAGATTTGTCCACAAGCCTACGCAAGATATCATTCATATTTCTTGTTGCATCATTGTTTTGTCTAATGTTTTAATACACTATATAAATATCACGCGTATAACAATACTATTATAGTATACACATTTAATAAAAATATTTGTAGCCTAAATTAAAAATGATAAGAGTAACAAAGATATGAAAAACAATATGAATATGAATTTAGATTTTATGTTCCACATTCTTGTTCAATTTAATTTATATTTTATTGTAGTGGATGAATGATACGTGTACAAGATAATATCATAGTCGTTTACGTGTATTTCATCTAATATAGTGGAATAAGTATTGAAACAGAAAATCGGATCCTAGCAGAAGCCCCGACAATAAGGGGAGAGTTGTCATCATGCCACGTGTCCCATAATTGCAACATTTGATGCAGGAATCATGGCTACCTATCCCTCTGTAGGTTTTGCTGTCTGTTTGGGAACAAATAACCAACCATCTTATATTAATATAAAAAAGTTGGGCTATTGACACCCCTTTTTTATGAAAGACACCTACCTTCTAAGACACCACCCTCCACTTTTTCAAATATGGCACAATTGATGAGTTCACCCCCTTTTTCCAATTTTACCCTTTCATGAAAAACCCTAGGTGGCACATGACACGATGGCAAGATGACACGATGGGTTTTCTGCCATCATGCCACATGGCACGATGGCAAAAACATGGCACGATGGCATGATGACACGATGGCAAAAACATGGCACGATGGCCCATGTGGCACGATGGGGTGGGGTACGATGGCACACTCGAATTTTTTTGTCATAGCGCGTGATCGTGCCTTTTATATCGCATCGCTATCTTGTGCGGCAAAGTATTTTTCAACCCGAAAATTTGAAAAATAACATATTTTATGCTATAAACTAAGAATATACGTTCATTATATGGGGATATGAATACTTTATTATTCAAATCTTCAACAATTTGGGTGTTGGAAAAATCTAGGGTTTGTATAAAGAAAATTTAACTTTCGAGAAGAAGAAGAATGTGAGTGAATGATGTGGGTGTATTTAGAGATTAGGGGGGGTGTATTTAGAACTTGGCTTTTAGTAAGGGTATTATAGTCTTTTAACTTAATGACATTTTGAAATTTTAGAAAGTGGGTGTCTTATCAAATTTGGGGAAGTCTGCCAATAGCGCCACCCTAAAAAGTTTCTCTCTTCAACTCTCAAAGTTATCATATTAAGGGATGGTTGGGTACTTGGGTTGTCAAAAAGCTCTACATATAGATGTAAAATAAGAACAAACTAATATAAGGAATTTTGATGTGAGTCATCTATCAAATTGGGACACGTGGCACCAAACTATCCCTCATTAGTCATCACTAGCAAACTCACACATGGCACAGTAAACTCGGGGTTTATTCCATGCTACATCTGAAGGAATACTTTAGGTGCATAATAACTGTAGATCTATTATGCATATATAAAGAATCACATAAAATCGCACGATCTCGGCGTGTATCAGACAGATGCAGTCTACCGTATATACTACACAAGCTATATTCATCCGGAAATAGTATCTACAATACCGTAGACTCTGTAGTGTATTCGGTTGTGCTGAGACAACATAGTGGTAGTTAGACAACTTGACACGTGTCTTGTTAAGGCACGTGTCATAACAAAAAATTGTTTGCTCTGTTTTTTCTTTCTTTTTTTTTTGAGTAAGAAAATCATTAATCATCAATCATCACAAAGTTACAAACCACAACAATGATACCAAAGATTCTCACGAGTAAATCATCAAAAGAATCACTTATACTAAAGCTCACACAACTGCAGTGTTCAAATATTTAATTTTATTTTCCGAAAACAATAGAGCTGGTCGTCCCGAAAATTAAATTAATTACACAAAGCCTATGATTTGTTTAGTAGTTCATACATGATTCAACATAATTGAGGTTTGAAATTAAGCCAATTACTTAGTTTAGATTAAATTTAATTGGCTAAATTTCTGTCCCTCCAGAATTAACAAATATTTATATGCTATATTCTCATAGTATTTTGAAAGTGAAAACGAAATAAATTAAAAACACCTATTTGGCTTTAATTATTGGCACTGTCCCCCATTCTAAACATAGCCTCGAATATTATTTGACGCTTTAATTCTTTGTTTTCATAAATATATGTAAGTATCATGGTCCAATATATAATACATGCATAACAACACATTTAATTTCTATATTTTCCTCTCACTCATTATTTTGACATCTATTTCTTGCCAATCGTTGAAAATAAGGTAAAAGACATTGAATTTGCCTTCTTGGCCATGACCCATACCTCAAATTCATTTTAATTATTTTAATTTCAATCTAAAGTAAATGGAATGTATTTTCAACAAGTAAGTTTTAAAAAACGTTGTGAATGATAACTAAAAGTTGTTGATCACGTAAGTGCGATAGAGGAACTAACATCGGTTAAAACAAATTTGTATGTTTCACATGCACCAACCAAATAATAACAAAAACTATCATATTAATTACTATTGAATCTGAATTGTACTGATATATATATATATATATATATATATATATGACAATATTAACGAATGTTATGTCATTCATTTTCTTTTTTGTTTGACAGAGAGCCAGGGACGGGCTAACTTCAATTTTTCTTCATAGTTATTATAGATTTTGTATTATAAAATTAGATTATTTTGGCCGGCCCCCTCAAAAAATGAGAAATGTCTCTTTATCAATTAGTGTCAAGAAAAAATAAATTTGGCCTCCCTTATCTTCATTTTCTGGTCTCGTCCCTCCATAGAGCCCCATGGTTGATGTTGCATCTTGTAATTGATATAAATCTTATTACAAGGGAATAGATTGGTTTTATTTAAAGTATTTTAGAAAAGAAAAAATAATATTAATTAATATGTTTGTATATTAATTTGATTTAAATAAAATATTTGTATTGGAAATGAGAACTTGCATTTTGACAAAAATATACTATAATGTTAGGTGTTTGAGTATTCTTTATGGGGAATGAAACTTTATTTAGGGAATTATATAAAGAAAAAAAAACAAAAAACAAATAAAGCCTAACATTTGTGATTAAAAAAGTGATAATTATTGACAAGAGTTTCCGAGCCAACATTTCAGTCCCAAGAGGGACAGTATGGATAATGAATTGTTTAGTTAAATTTATGCATAGGGATCGGTATTTTTGTCCTTTTCTGATGTCATAGTTACAAACAAACCTCTCCGTACTCCGTACTTGCCCTATGTACACATTTTATGAATTTTTCAATCAATTTTTTCTTTTTGCTATGATTACTTTATGAAAATTTTAAATATGTATTATTACATTTAATCGTTATTTTACTAAAATAATATCATATCAATTATCAACATTAAACTACACATACACTATTCGTTATATTTTAAAGTGCATTTTTGTATTTATTTTTAAATAAAATATTTGGATATAATAACGAATAGCAATTTTATTGAGTTAAGTAATAAAGTTTATTCCAAAAGTAATGGTAATCTTATTATGGTCTTTATATCTTATATCGATCAAATTATGTTGGGCTGGAAAATTATTATTTCATTTATAGTGAATCTATTATTAAAAAGAAATCATTGATTACGAGTAATTCAATTTGGAATGTAAACACTACAAGAAAATTGCAACTTACCGACATAATTTACTGACAGAAATTTTGTCCTTAAATTTTACAATTATCTATAGAATACCTACTGAATAAAAAATAATATATTTCTTTAAATCATACCGACATATTACCGACATTCTTTAAATTACCAACATAAATATTATTGGTATTTACCAACAGTTTTAGATTTTGTAAGTAAATATTTTACCTACAATGAATTTACCTAAACTTTATAATTATCTTAATACTTACCTATAGAATTTTTTCAGAGGCAAAATGATTTTTCTTGTAGTGAAAGTTAAAATAGAAAATTATATCAAAACTTGAAATTTGGAGCCCCTTCGATTCAATAGCCGTGTAGATTATAATTATCTTAATACTTATCTATAGAATTTTCTAGGTAAACTGATTTTTCTTGTGGTGAAAGTTAATAAAAAATTATATCAAAAGCTTAGAGCGCGATTGGATATGCTTTCATTTTGAAAATTTCCATTTTGCTAGAGGATAGTGGTGAAAAAATTTGGACGAAAAAAGATAAACTTTGAGAGTGTGGTTGGATGTTAGATGAAAGAGTAATGATGAAAGTTGATTTGATTTAAAAAAGTAAAATAGTGATTGATAGTTGAAATGTGTGGATGAGTGAATAATGAAATTTGCGAGAGAATGTGTCATAATGATTATTTTTTGTGAAAAAATGTGTAGATGTGATTGAAAGTGAGAGAATAATATATTTTCTAAAATTCTCATAAATAATCACATGTTTGGTAAAAAAAAATTATCCAGCGGAACGAAAATAAAATTCCCCTCACATCCAATCACGCCCTTATATTTGGTCCCCCTTCGACTCAATAGCCGTGTAGGTTTGAATTATGGCTATATTTATGGAAATGAAAAAAATCTGGAAATGGGATAATGGACCGTGGAAACATAAGTTACATGATCATACATTTTCATTTTTAGTGTTGAAAATTGAATTTTGAGAATTTATAGTTTTTCGTATGAAAAATAGAATTATGTTTAGATGAATAAATGAGAATAAGTTTTATGTAAATTTAGAATTGGCAATAGCAGAGTTGGACTAGCCCGACCCAACCCCATCGGACTTTTGTAAAATATTGGGTTGGGGTAGGCCAATTTTAATTTGGTATGGCCGCAAAAATGCGTGGCCCAATTATGTCCCATGTGTACATTTTGTACACTTAAATTATTGAGACGGACTAACCTCGACTCACGAGCCAACTGCGTCAGGCCAAATAGGCATGAATTATTTTTGACCTAAAAAAATATGGCCCAACTCAAACCTCAGGTCGGACTGAATTTTAGGTTTGATAATTATTTTTGACAATTTTGGAAGTAAAACTTTGCAAAATGCCTTGAGCGATGTCTCTGTATCCTGGTAGTTCTTCCAAGAGCTTTTTCCTGAAAAAATGTTATTTGTAAAAAATACAACAAATGCAATCTAAATGAATAAAATATAATATGAAAAAAATGAGTTAAGGTTTAAAGTATAAATTGCAACATAGTGTAGGGACTTTGCAAAATGAATATGGCAAAAGTGTGAATGTGGGTATTGCATAGGATCAGTTTATATAAGCATCTAGTAACAATATGGCTTATAGTAATTAGTAACTCACTTAACAGACACATCAAAGTATTAATAATTTAGTCCATCTGTTTAAAAATTTTCTCAGTTTGATTTAATTAATGCAAATTAATGTAGATTAGCAGAGATTAAATTTCCTATAAGTTCTTTGAAATGAAATCATGTTATGCTTTTTTATCATTGATTTTCGTATCTTTATATTGTTAATGCACTTGTTTGTATTTGTTTTAATTTAAAAGACCAATGTATTAAATGGATGCAAATCATATTATGATTAATCTTTTATCTTAGGTACACAGTAATTTGATAATAATTGTTTTTTTTTCTATTTGCTGAAATTCTTTGTAGTTAGAGATTATATTAAAATGATATATCGTTGTTTTCATCATAACAAAAAAGTTATAATCATCTATATAAAAAAATATGATTATATCTATGTAATAGATGACATACTAACCTGTTTCCTTCTTGTTTAAATTCCATAACTCAAACCTAGAGAAGAACAATGTATCAAAAAACATAAATGAAACATCAGTTTCATATTTGAATTTGAATGCAAATCAATTAAATAATCCCATTTACAAAAATAATCTTTTACAATAGTTCAGTTGCAACAGAAAAAGAAAAATGTATGAATTAAAAAACAACTACAAAACATACCTTCATGTCATGCATTCTAGACTAATAACATATGAGCTGTTGCCTTATGCAGGTACACTGTACTCTGTAGTCCCGAACTGTTTCGCAGCCGCAATGCCTTCGTCGGATTTGTGTCCTTTCGCCGAGCTGAATAATGGAGCAGTTCTGCAATTTTTTTGTTTGTAATTAATTGATTTGTGTTTTGAATGGCGGTGGGAGCTATTTATAATAGGTTTTGTAAATGAGAAAAAAAAGTACTATAAATTGGTTTAGTTTCCCAATAAATTTATATTATTGTGTTGCATAGTGGGAATGTCCTGTAGTTATTATTGACCAATTTTCAAAATTTAAATGTCATTTTTAGGAGCCCAAGACAAAACAGTCATTTTAGGGGCCCAAGACAAAACAACTGGCCATATTTAATAAAGTATATTTTAATTTCTCAATGCCATCTTGATGTTTCCCACTAACATTACGTTTTCCTAAGATGCCTAGTGAAGAAACATATTCTGCAGCTCTCAATAAATAAATAAAAAGAACAAATTTATTATTTTTTTTTGATTCTAACAAATTTATTATTTTATGATGCATAATCGCCATATAATTACCTAACAGGACATACCATATTTAGAAACTGAGTTTTGGCGGGATTTTGCCATATTTGGCAACTATCTTGCTTTTATATATATATAGATATAAAAAGTTTATCCCTTCAACTCTCAAAGTTATCATATTAAGGGATGGTTTGGGACTGGGTACTTGGGTTGTCAAAAAGCTAAAACAAGAACAAACTAATATAAGGAATTTTGATGTGAGTCATCTATCAAATTGGGACACGTGGCACCAAACTATCCCTCATTAGTCATCACTAGCAAACTCACACGTGGCACAGTAAACTCGGGTTTATTCCATGCTACATCTGAAGGAATACTTCAGGTGCATAATAACTGTAGATCTATTATGCATATATAAAGAATCACATAAAATCGCACAGTCTCAGCGTGTATTGTATGCAGATCTACCGTATATACTACACAAGCTATATTTATCCGGAAATAGTATCTACAATACCGTAGACTTGGTAGTGTATTCCGTTGTGCTGAGACAACATAGTGGTAGTTAGACAACTTGACACGTGTCTTGTTAAGACATGTGCCATAACAAAAAGTTTTTTGTTCTATTTTTTCTTTCTTTTTTTTTTTGAGTAAGAAAATCATTAATCATCAATCATCACAAAGTTACAAACCACAACAATGATACCAAAGATTCTCACGAGTAAATCATCAAAAAAATCACTTATACTAAAGCTCACACAACTGCAGTGTTCAAATATTTAATTTTATTTTCCGAAAACAATAGAGCTGGTCGTCCCGAAAATTAAATTAATTACACAAAGCCTATGATTTGTTTAACTCAATGTATACACGATTCAACATAATTGAGGTTTGAAATTAAGCCAATTACTTTAGTTTAGATTAAATTTAATTGGCTAAATTTCTGTCCCTCCAGAATTAACAAATATTTATATGCTATATTCTCATAGTATTTTGAAAGTGAAAACGAAATAAATTAAAAACACCTATTTGGCTTTAATTATTGGCACTGTCCCCCAATCTAAGCATAGCCTCGAATATTATTTGATGCTTTAATTCTTTGTTTTCATAAATATATGTAAGTATCATGGTCCAATATATAATACATGCATAACAACACATTTAATTTCTATATTTTCCTCTCACTCATTATTTTGACATCTATTTCTTGCCAATCGTTGAAAATAAGGTAAAAAGACATTGAATTTGCCTTCTTGGCCATGACCCATTCCTCAAATTCATTTTAATTATTTTAATTTCAATCTAAAGTAAATGGAATGTATTTTCACGAGTAAGTTTTAAAAAACGTTGTGAATGATAACTAAAAGTTGTTGATCACGTAAGTGCGATAGAGGAACTAACATCGGTTAAAACAAAATTGTATGTTTCACACCAACCAAATAATAACAAAAACTATCATATTAATTACTATTGAATCTGAATTGTACTGATATATATATATATATGACAATATTAACGAAGGTTATGTCATTCATTTTCTTTTTTGTTTGACAGAGAGCCAGGGACGGGCTAACTTCAATTTTTCTTCATAGTTATTATAGATTTTGTATTATAAAATTAGATTATTTTGGCGGCCCCTCAAAAAATGAGAAATGTCTCTTTATCAATTAGTGTCAAGAAAAAATAAACCGCCTCCCTTATCTTCATTTTACGGTCTCGCCCCCTCCATAGAGCCCCATGGTTGATGTTGCATCTTGTAATTGATATAAATCTTATTACAAGGGAATAGATTGGTTTTATTTAAAGTATTTTAGAAAAGAAAAAATAATATTAATTAATATGTTTGTATATTAATTTGATTTAAATAAAATATTTGTATTGGAAAGGAGAACTTGCATTTTGACAAAAATATACATAATGTTAGGTGTTTGAGTATTATTTATGGGGAATGAAACTTTATTTAGGGAATTATATAAAGAAAAAAAAAAAAACAAATAAAGCCTAACATTTGTGATTAAAAAAGTGATAATTATTGTCAAGAGTTTCCGAGCCAACATTTCAGTCCCAAGAGGGACAGTATGGATAATGAATTGTTTAGTTAAATTTATGCATAGGGATCGGTTTTTGTCCTTTTCTGATGTCATAGTTACAAACAAACCTCTCCGTACTCCGTACTTGCCCTATGTACACATTTTATGAATTTTTCAATCAATTTTTTTCTTTTGCTATGATTACTTTATGAAAATTTTAAATATGTATTATTACATTTAATCGTTATTTTACTAAAATAATATCATATCAATTATCAACATTAAACTACACATACACTATTCGTTATATTTTAAAGTGCATTTTTGTATTTATTTTTTAAATAAAATATTTGGATATAATAACGAATAGCAATTTTATTGAGTTAAGTAATAAAGTTTATTCCAAAAGTAATGGTAATCTTATTATGGTCTTTATATCTTATATCGATCAAATTATGTTGGGCTGGAAAATTATTATTTCATTTATAGTGAATCTATTATTAAAAAGAAATCATTGATTACGAGTAATTCAATTTGGAATGTAAACACTACAAGAAAATTGCAACTTACCGACATAATTTACTGACAGAAATTTTGTCCTTAAATTTTACAATTATCTATAGAATACCTACTGAATAAAAAATAATATATTTCTTTAAATCATACCGACATATTACCGACATTCTTTAAATTACCAACATAAATATTATTGGTATTTACCAACAGTTTTAGATTTTGTAAGTAAATATTTTACCTACAATGAATTTACCTAAACTTTATAATTATCTTAATACTTACCTATAGAATTTTCTGTAGGCAAAATGATTTTTCTTGTAGTGAAAGTTAAAATAGAAAATTATATCAAAACTTGAAATTTGGAGCCCCTTCGATTCAATAGCCGTGTAGATTATAATTATCTTAATACTTATCTATAGAATTTTCTAGGTAAACTGATTTTTCTTGTGGTGAAAGTTAATAAAAATTATATCAAAAGCTTAGAGCGATTGGATATGCTTTCATTTTGAAAATTTCCATTTTGCTAGAGGATAGTGGTGAAAAAATTTGGACGAAAAAAGATAAACTTTGAGAGTGTGGTTGGATGTTAGATGAAAGAGTAATGATGAAAGTTGATTTGATTTAAAAAAGTAAAATAGTGATTGATAGTTGAAATGTGTGGATGAGTGAATAATGAAATTTGCGAGAGAATGTGTCATAATGATTATTTTTTGTGAAAAAATGTGTAGATGTGATTGAAAGTGAGAGAATAATATATTTTCTAAAATTCTCATAAATAATCACATGTTTGGTAAAAAAAAATTATCCAAATGAACGAAAATAAAATTCCCCTCACATCCAATCACGCCTTATATTTGGTCCCCTTCGACTCAATAATAGTGTAGGTTTGAATTATGGCTATATTTATGGAAATGAAAAAAAACTGAAATGGGATAATGGACCGTGGAAACATAAGTTACATGATCATACATTTTCATTTTTAGTGTTGAAAATTGAATTTTGAGAATTTATAGTTTTTCGTATGAAAAATAGAATTATGTTTAGATGAATAAATGAGAATAAGTTTTATGTAAATTTAGAATTGGCAATAAGCGAGTTGGACTAGCCCGACCCAACCCCATCGGACTTTTGTAAAATATTGGGTTGGGGTAGGCCAATTTAATTTGGTATGGCCGCAAAAATGCGTGGCCCAATTATGTCCCATGCGTGTACATTTTGTACACTTAAATTATTGAGACGGACTAACCTCGACCACGAGCCAATCGTCGGCGCCAAATAGGCATGAATTATTTTTGACCTAAAAATATGGCCCAACTCAAACCTCTGTCTGATTTGAATTTTAGGTTTGATAATGAAATTATGTTTTCAATAGCTTTAAAGTTGTATTTTATGTATATAATATTTTAAAAAGTTACAGTGATGGGTCCACTTTTAATATTTTAAATTGAATATATCATATTATATTTATAAAATTATCAGTGATGTGTCCATTTAAATAGATAAAACTTGAAAATTGTAATATTTTAAGTAAGTATAATTGATAGTGGTGGGTAATACATGTATAATTTGAAAAAATGACAAGAATAATGATTGACTAGTGATGTATAGTAGTGTATAAGGTTGAGAATTGAATATATAGGTTTGAGATATTTTATGTTGAAAATGAAAAGTAAATATGATGATTTCCATTGGAAAAATTATAAACAAACATGATTAAACTTTTATGGATAATTAGAAGATAAAAATGACACTTGGAAATACAAACAAACAAGGGTTTAGTGTTCTAAACTACTAATTTACTAAAATTACAAGAGAATACGAGAATTCGTATATGTCCCATGTAATATAAATTAACAATCCTGTAATATATAATTCATTAATGAATAATCTATGAAAAATTCATAAAAAAACGACTCAATTGTTATTTGTTTTTGGTTGAAATTGATATAACCTTATGTCTCATAGTAGACTTTTATTAAAATAGTAAAACTTCTTAGTGTATTTTCTCATAACTCAACAAAAAATTATTATTGTTTTGACTTCTTTTTGAAAAGGGGAATCTACAATAAAATTATTATCTTCAATTTCACAATTCACACATCGTTTTCGATTATCTACTCGCCGTCAACAACTCTACAATTTCAATATCTCTGCAGTTGTATAATACCCGCATTACAAGGTTGAATCTTTTGTACTTTGTTTGGTGGTAAGAATATGAATCCATATTTTGTAATCCTTATATAGTTTTTAGATGAGTACGATAATTACCAACAAGTATTTTTTTTACAACCTATATTTTTTTAAATTAATATATTATTAAATTATTAATATCTCGCTAAATTAATAGATTTTGAACGTTTAAATATAATTTTACACCCCTTAAGTATTTAAATCAACCTTCTAAGTTGTGTTATTTACTCGGACCAGATTCGTATAAATTGGGGATGGGGTGTCTTTTATTGTGAACAACGCGTCGCGCGACAAATTCAACGGCCTTACAATTAAAAGAGACACCACAATTTATTACAACTCAACTACATATTTCAATTGTTTTTCAAAAAAGAGAGGAAAAATAATATAAAATAAAAATTAGGAAAACCAAAGAAAAAGGTTCCGATTTGACAAGCTCTCTCTCAACTTTTTAATGGCGAATGATGCTACCAAAGCATAAAGTCTCCATTACAGTCTTGTTCTTCAACTAACTTCTCTCTCTAGAAAGTTAGGGTTTCAAAATTGATTGTTACCTCACTTTACTTGCAGTTCAGATACTACTGTAAATGATATATTCAGTAGTTAATCTACAGTTTCGGGATTCAAACGGCGGGTGAAAAGCTCACAATTTGAGGGGTTTTTTCTGATCCACTTTTTACTGGTGAGTTTTGACTTTATTCGTTGCTTTTGAATTTGGGAGTTTAGGGAAGACGTTTTTTCTGGATCGGTTTTTGATGCGGTCAATTCTGCTTCTAGTGATTTAATTTTGGTTAGAAGGTTTATTAGTTTTGTATTCGAACAATTATTTTCTTCAGTTTAGTATTTGGCTTTTGTATGCAGAGCTGGAGTTGTTATATCATTTGGGCTTTTGGTTTCTTTATGTGCAATGGATTCTCAATTGATTAATTAGTCATTTTTTACTTACTTTTAGTTTCGTTTTACTAAAATGTTGTATTTGTTATGCCATTTTTTTTTGTTCAGTGTTTGGATTTTTTTACTCTTTTTTGGAGCATTCGAAGTGGGTGGAGTGTAGAGTTCTGATTAACTATGGTTTATTGTTAATTAAATAAATAATTCTGATAAAACTCTAATCTGAGACCAGGGATATTTAATTGTAAATGATATTAGAAATCAGTCATATTCGATTATGGAAACTTTCTATTATTCTTCTGTTACCATCCGTAAAGGGTTTATTGGCTATGAAATAAGATTGGTGACATTTCTTGATTTACTACATTTTATTTGTTTCTTTACGCAGCATTGATATTTGGTTCTTTCAAATGCTCTGAGGATTTGGTTGTGTAACTGATGTATTGGAAGCCTGGCTTTGGAGAAAGAAAATTATTTAAGACACAATTTGTAGCATTGGGAATTTTTGCGTGATTTTCACAAGAAAAAAAGAGGGTATGGAGACTGCTAAGCGGTGGTTTGGAAAACTCCAATCAAAAGAGAAGCCTAAGACTTCAAGCAAGAAGAATGAATCTAGGCCTAATGGAAAAGAAGGTTCAAAGTCACCATTGAATGAGGAAATTCCTTCAAATGCAACTAAACAGAAGGCAGCTGCTGCCAAGCAGTATATAGAAAAGCATTACAAGGAACAAATGAAGAGCTTGCAGGAAAGGAGAGAGCGGTACGAACCTTTTTTTTCCCGCAGTTTGTATGATGAGTTTTTGTTGATGTATTGCATTGTCCTCCATTCTACTTACCGGACTCGCTATTTTTATCCAGTTCTTGACTGGGTTTCGTAATGATTTTTTTTTTCTTTTCCGGTATTAGACTTCCTTGACCTTCCTGTTTCTTGTACATTCTGAAGTCATATATGACAGCTATATTGGGTTGCATTTATGACCAGAATTTCGTGCATTTGCTGCTGGGATTTGTTTTTCAAATGTCTGTTTTCTTCTTATCCATCTAAAATTATGATGTCTTATGATTTGGCAACATGTATATTTACTGAAAATGGTGGTTTCTTTTCTACAATGAAGTTATGAACTGTCTATGTTTTTTATTTTGTTCAAGTTTTATCTATGGAGACAATTTGTTAAAATAGTTTTTGAAAGTGATGATTGTTATTGAAATAAAATTCAAAATAAAGTTCATCTTGACTCCAAATCTGCTGACTTATTGACCTTCCATGCTATTGTGCCCTCTAGCATGGCTTATGTTATATGATGTTGGTACCTGTGCTGAAATTATTTGACTTTACAAATATATAGTTTGTGATATGTATATATGAAGTGTTAATTCTCTATCTTTCCTTGTAGGCGTAACATGCTTGAGAAGAAACTCGCTGATGCTGAGGTCTCTCAGGAAGAGCAAAGCAACATTTTGAAGTACCTAGAGAAAAAGGAAACAGAATATATGCGCCGGCAGAGGCATAAAATGGGTGCTGATGATTTTGAGCCGTTAACCATGATTGGGAAGGGTGCCTTTGGGGAGGTTCTCTCTCTCTCTCTCTCTCATATGGAGAAAGGACGTCCACTTTGTTATTTTAGTTATACATCTTTTTCTTGAGCATGCCTGGCTGAAAGAATTGTATCTATTGATAGTGCTATTCTTACTACATTTGACATTTAGTTGGCGTATGCAATAAATCATACATGGTGGAGAACATTCCTCATATGTGGGGTTCAACCTCATGCTTTCCATTCCTTCATTGGAAAACATAAAACCCTCTGTTTAAGACAAGTCAAAGTTGATCATATTTTGAAATATTGGTCATTGGTTGCACTTTTATTCAATTTACAAGGCTGCTATTTATTTCTCTCTTTCTTTTTCCTTATTTACATGGGTAACTTGAAGTCGTTGCCTGCTACAGGTTAGAGTCTGTAGGGAGAAGTCAACTGGCCATGTTTATGCCATGAAAAAGCTCAAGAAATCGGAAATGCTTCGTAGGGGACAGGTGTAAATATATTTATAATTTCAACCAAACGAACTACTATTGGGAGTTGCTATGTTTATCTTTATTTATCTCAATTTTTTTTGGTCTAGGTTGAGCATGTAAAAGCAGAAAGGAATCTACTAGCAGAAGTTGACAGCAATTGCATTGTCAAACTTTATTGTTCATTCCAAGATGAAGAGTATCTGTATCTAATAATGGAATATCTTCCTGGTGGAGATATGATGACTTTACTGATGCGTAAAGATACATTAACAGAAGATGAAGCCAGGTTCTACGAGGGGAAACAGTTCTTGCAATTGAATCCATTCACAAACACAACTATATTCATAGGTTTGTACTGTTTTCTGATGGACTGATTGGAATAGTCTAGCTTCTTGGTTTGGTGTTTTAGATTTATATCTGATTTTTACTTGTTTGTCTATGACTTGTCAGGGATATCAAGCCAGATAACTTGCTTCTTGATAGAAATGGACACATGAAGTTGTCTGATTTTGGATTATGCAAACCACTGGATTGCAGTAATATTCAAGAAAAGGATTTTTCTGGAAATAACTATAGTGGGGCTCTTCAAAAGGATGGGCGCCCAGCAGCACCAAAGCGCACGCAACAAGAGCAACTGCAACACTGGCAGCGGAACAGGAGGATGCTTGTAAGTTTTCTACTAATACATAGACTCAATCTCATCCTTAATTCCCATTGCCAACCTAGTTAACAGAAAGCTTCAAATGATGGTGTTTAGAAGAGTTGGTTAACTTAACAGGTTCTGGGATAAAGGAAGTACTTGGCTTTTCATTTTGCTCCTTTATATTTTTTGAGAGAAAAGTGTGAAAAATTGTTTGAAAAAGTTAGAATAATTTTGAGAGTGTGATTGGATACACAATGAAAATATGATGATGAAAGTTGATGTGTGTGTCTGTGTGTGTTTTTTTTTTTTTTTTTTTTGTAAAATAGTGATTGGGTTTGATTGGTGATGGAAAAATAAGAGAAAGTGAATTGTGTATTTGTGTATAAAAGTGTAATGATGATAGTTGATGTGATTTTTTTAATGAAATTATAATTGGATGTGATTGATGTTTGAAAAAATGAGAGCGAGTGAATAGAGTATTTTCAAAAAAAAAAATTCACAAGCGATTGAATGTTGTGACAAAAAAAAATTCTCTAGCGAAAATTCTCCACAAGATTTTTTACAACCAAGCCTAATTTGTCGTCTTCCTCCCATGATCATTGCAAGTGGACGAGGCTGAAATCATACATTCAAGGGTATATGTGGTAGATGTAGTGTGAATTATATATTCCCTAGTATCTCAGTACTTGAAACTCTACTCCTGATGATGATCGAGACTAAATAGTAACCAGTATAAGAGATTCCATCCTCTTTGAGAAATATGTTGTTAGTTGTAAGGTCGGCGTGGAATAATGTTGAATTGTTCCAAATGTTGAATTTCCTCTGTATTTTATGCTGTAGGCCTATTCAACTGTTGGTACACCTGATTATATTGCTCCAGAAGTTCTGCTGAAGAAAGGATACGGAATGGAATGTGATTGGTATGTCTTTTGTCAACATTTCTCGTTCATCTGAAAAAGATTAAATTAATTTGTTGATTGGACTATTTTGGCCATGTGTCTAGGTGGTCTCTGGGGGCTATCATGTATGAGATGCTTGTGGGGTATCCACCATTCTATTCTGATGAGCCCATGTCTACATGTAGAAAGGTAATAATAGGTTCTTTGTCAAATGCCTTATTGTATTGAGATACAGTTGCCTTATTGACTTTCTGCTTATTCCATCAATTTAAACATCTTCTTCCAAATACCAAATTCTATTATTAAGTGAATGAATTTGTGAAGGTTTGTTGTCTTATGTTTCCTTTTTCAAGTTATTAATGCCGAGTCAAGTTGAGGATGTAACAAGCAATAAGATGGGCCATGGTAACCTGAACCCATTTAAACTAATTATTATTATTTCAGCTCACTATGTTAAGGAATGCAAAATTTTGCAACCAAAGCTCATTTTCCGTTTTTTTTCCTTTTAAAGTACTTGCCAGATTATCTTTGCTCATGTTGGAGTGATTCTCGCTCATACGAAAAGACTTTGTCAAGCTTCCCTTTTATTATTTATGATGTAATTATTGTTTATAAATGACTCCTTGGTTCTCTACTCAATCCTCTCTCGATGTTTACGAACTGCTCTTTTGTTCTGGTGCAGATAGTAAACTGGAGAACCTATCTGAAATTTCCGGAAGAGGCAAAACTATCACTAGAAGCTAAGGATCTTATCTGTAAACTATTGTGTAATGTAGAGCAAAGGCTTGGCACAAGGGGTGCTCAAGAAATTAAGGTGCTTTTGCATTGTCTAATTTGAAATCTTAAAATGCTTTATAATGTCAGGCAAACTGTCAAGTTACCTTTTTCGCCATCTTTTCAGGCTCACCCATGGTTCAAAGGCATTGAGTGGAATAAATTATATCAAATGACAGCTGCATTCATTCCGGAAGTTAATGATGAATTGGATACTCAAAACTTTGAAAAGTTTGATGAGGTTTTTCCTTTTTCCAGTTCACATATTTCTTGCATTTTTCCAGTTCTGGTTTCTTTTTCTTCATGTTCTTGATCTTTTGCAGTCTGACAATCAAGTCATGTCAGCAGCAAAATCAGGCCCCTGGAGAAAGGTCGGTGCATACTGCTATTAACATTCTTTTTTTTCGGCAGTCTGAAAATCTTAAAATTGTCCACATTTTCTGTTCACATGCTGTAATACATCACATGAATGAACAAAGAGTGGAGACATTAATTCATTTTCATACTTGTTTAATAGAACAGTTCATTATCTTGTGTGGAAATATGTTTATCCCGTTTATACTAGCAATACTATCTGTACAGAGTTTCCGCGAGACTTTTTATCGTCACTAGTGAAGCTTGTCTTTTATTGCTGAGTAAATTTCTGATGATGTAATAAGATCTGATTAACTTTTTTTTCACGGTTGCAGATGCTTTCATCTAAGGACGTGAACTTCATGGGTTACACCTATAAGAACTTTGAAATTGTTAATGATCATGAAGTCCCGGGAATAAGTATGTTATCTTGCGCTTGCTTTCTGTGAATTAATAAGGGTTAATTACAAAACCTATCCCCGAGGCTTAGCCTAATTACAAAATAACTAAATTATCTTTCAAAATTACAAATACCCCCTTGACAATCGTTACTCTTTTACAAATTGCACGCTCAAGAGGTGGGTATTTGTATCCTTAAGGGGTGTTTGTAACACCTCAAGGGGTATTTGTAATTTTGAAAGATAACTAGAGTTTTTTGGTAATTAGGCTAAACCTCGGTAATTTTTGTAAATATCCGAAGTAATAATGTATACCTCATGACTCATGTAACTCATTCCACGCGGACCGTGATATTATTATCAATCATCAAATTACTATTTCTAGTAAATGCATCATAATTGACTTTGGCTTTCTCTTTCTGATTTTTTATTTTTTATTTCTTATAAAGTTCACATTTTTCCTGACAATAAAATCATTGACTGGTCTTTATCTTTTTCTTTTACTACCCAGCTGAATTGAAGAAGAAGAGCAACAAACCGAAGAGACCTACTGTGAAATCCCTCTTCAGTATGATACTTTTCCCCCCTCTCTGCTATTACATATACCACAAGTACAAAATAACCACCCAAAGGCAAAGTGTATATGCTCTTTTCTTATGTTCTTTTCTTACACTTAACAGGCGAGGAGTCGAATCCAGCATCCCCACAACATGCACAAGGAAGTTTCCTTAATTTGCTACCTCCGAAACCAGATACCTCAAAGAGGGACGAGTATTAATCTGTCGATAGCATCTGACGACTATGTTTCTTTTGAAGTGAATAGGTTTTCTTGTCGGGCTGTCTTCATCCAGGTGTGCTTGAACTGTGAGTATCCATGGTGGAGGCAGTTTCCTTATTATTACAGTGTACCTTGATTGAGCTTGTTTGTGTAAATCATACCCTGATTGTACATATCTCATTTTTACTCCTCCTTATAGGTGATTTGTAATTTTTTTTTTCTTTTGCTTTGTCAAGCTGTAGAAACTAATTCATTGTTCATAGGATCAAATTTGAACAAAAGCAGTTTTGAGAAAGTGGGCATTGTTTGTTTGGCAGACTGATTAATATTTGGAAGAGTCGTTTTGGGGAAGTTGCTCATTTCCTTTCCTAGTGCCTTTATATTATTGTGAATATGATTGTAATTATTTTGAAATACTGTAGATAATATTGAAAAACATTGATATGACACCAGTCATACAATACAATTTCACATGACATGATTATATGGCAGTATTAATTTTCTTATCTTAAAAATAAATACTACTTTTATTCACAAATTCATTTTCTCAAAATTCCTTCCTCTAAAGTATCTAAAATATATTCAAATAAACATAAATAAAATCTATTTTTATTCACAAATTCAGTTTCTCAAAATACATTCCCTTAAAGTATCTAAAATATATCCAATAAAGTTTCAGGTAAATTTCATTTTTTTGCTAGTGCCTGTATATATATTCGATTTAATTATTCATAAAATTTCAAACTTCTAATTAAGGGAAAAAAAGCTAATATTGATTTAAAGATCTAAGGAAAGTTTGGTTTTAATTTTAATCTCATTTTATCTTTTCTAGTATTTTCAGATTCATCACTAAATTTTCGTGCAAATTATGAAAAAAAATGAGTGTATTACCTATGTTTCTATTTGTTGTATAAGTTTAGAAATTATAATCTATTTATTTCATAATATTGTTTTGTATGAAAGGCGGTAAGGATTAGTAGATTTGAAAATTAGATTAAGTAGGTGCATAAAAATATATATTATTATTACATTTGAAAATAAATTTTAAAATAAAAATGACTTTTATTATTACTGAACATGAGCAAAATAAAACATTTTATCCTCCCATAAAAAGGGAAAAAATAAAAAAGAAAAGGAAAAGTGTAGTTCCAAAAATATTTGTTGAAAAAAATTGCTCTACTAGAAACATGGCGCACTATAAATAGAACGATTTCTGTCAATCTCTCTCCCCTTTCTTTTTTTCTCGAGATTTCAGTATGCAGGTAAAATCAAATTAAACACTTCGAAAAACCCTAATTTCACCCTTTATGACTATTTTTTTTCTCGTTTTATTCATACGCTAAAGATGATCTTCCTCGCTCTGATAGTCTGCTTCGGTGTTGATATTTGCAGGCGAGTGACAGGTTTAATATCAACTCCCAGCTCGAGCATCTGCAGGCTAAATATGTGGGCACAGGGCATGCCGACTTGACTCGATTGTACGTTCGGTTACGAAACTTTGGGGGAATTTTTTCATACTTTATTAGTTGATTTTGGGTTATTAAATTGTTCTTGCTAATGTTCGGGTTTCTTGGGAAATTTCTTGTTTTACTAGTGAATGGGCAGTGAATATCCACAGAGATAGTTACGCATCGTATGTTGGGCATTATCCGATGTTGGCTTACTTTGCTGTAGCGGAAAATGAATCCATTGGGAGAGAGCGCTACAATTTCATGCAGGTTTTTGCTTTAGCCCTTTTGGTGTATTTATCTTTTTCCTCCCCCTGTTTAACTATGGGATTCACTAATTTACTGAACCTTTTTCTGTCGTATTTTGTGCTTTGCTTTTGTTGGCTGGAATAGTTTTATATGTAAAATCTGCTAGGCTGTAAATTCTTTCGGATTTTTAATGTTTGGTTTTAGGTTTTTACTTTATTGTAGACTTGTGGGTTGATGGATTTAGTGGGTGGTTTTGGTGGATATTAGATTGTAAATGTGTAATCTTGATTGGTTGAGTAATGCTTCCATGAGGTATAATTTACTTGGTGTGATTGTTTAGACGATGTAACACTTTGGCATGACATTGTTCATTTGTTTGTCAAAAGATTTATTTGGACAACTTTGGGAGCTTTTGTTTTGTGGTAGTAATAAGTACACTTGGGTCTACAGTACATGTCTTTTGATGAAAACTAGTAATATGACCGTTGCATTTTTAATTATTTTAGTTCCAACTTCCAACTTTTGTTGTGCATGAAGAGAAGTGGATGCAAACATGGCAATGTTGATTTTGTCTATTTGATTGGGGTTATTGAAATCATTATTCATGGAAAAGATACAAATTTTGACTCGTAAACTTACATGAGGTTTGGGTTTGTACAGAAAAGTCGGTTGGGTTGGATCCCTTTGTTGTCATCTTTTTTAGAATGTTATATGTAAGCAATGTCGCACAACTAGAGACATTGAAATGGACATTTTTGATTAGTCATGCTTAGTGGCTAAAATCTGTTTATTTGACTGCTCGGATCTTATTATATTCAAATCAGAGCAAATATGAGTGGAGATGCTATTAGGCTAACTTGGGCTTTGTTGTATTATATGTTGTTTAAATTTTAAATGCAAAGGCATATTATAGTTTCTAGATTGATTAGCAGTCTCCCCAGCACTAAAGGGTTCAACGTACAAATACAGAATCTGTTTTGACATGAAATGTATATATCCATATATTTCTGACTCATATTTATGAGATGATACAATATGGCAAAAGCTATACAGAACTGGTTCACGTAGGAATGTGCGTAAATTAACCTTTTGGCTTCATGCATTTTCAAATAGGTGTGACATCTCTGAAATATGTATTGTGTTTGTAAACTATCTTTATGTTTAATTTCACACGACTTATAAGACATTCCAAAACACTGGTTTAATTTTCCAGCTTTATTCTGGTTCAACATTTTTGTAATTGTGCAAGTAAAGTACATGTGAGATTAGTTTCTTGTGAAAGGTGAATGGACTTGTAAAACAGTGATTTACAAAGTCACCTTCAACGGTAGAATCAAAAGATGGCCCAGCTTAATGCGTAGAATTGCTTGGTTCTTTATTCTGTTATCACTCTGATAATTAAAAACCTGCAAGATTCTAACTTCCTTAACTCATCACTTCAAAATCGCTAATGTTGTAGTAATGTTTTGGTCTTCCAATTGCATATGCAGAAAATGCTTTTGCCGTGCGGTCTCCCCCTGAGAGAAGATGATTGAAGTTAGGGTTATGGATCGCTACAGCTGAAGCTATAAATGACACTTTGTTGTGAAATCCGATATCTTCAACCGATATTAAATATTTGATATTTGCGTTCAAATTGAGCAATTAAGTGGAGCTTCACTGTTACCATCTAATTACCTAGTTAGATAAATGCATTGGTGTTTGCAGGGTTACTTTTTGATTAATTTACTGTTTTGTTAGCTGAGCCTAAGGGCAAACATTTTCACGACCATCTTCAATATAAGTCATTATGTGCTTGTTTTTGCTCATAAGATAGCAACGGGATATTTTAAGTACGTATAGAATACAGTTCGAATTGGGATTTGGAAAGATGAACATATGAATAAATCCTATTCTTAATTCGACAGAGAAAAAATCGTTCGGGGCATTAGTCTAGGGGTGTAAACGAATTGAGTAGTTATGAACATAGTATTGTTCAAACTTGTTTGAATTTTTATATGAGTTTCAAAACTTGTGTATGAGTTTGGTTTGATTATTAATCGAATTGAGCTTGAACAAGCATTAGTTGAGCCGAGCACGTGTCGAGCTTGAATAACTTGATATTTTTACGATATTTTATTATTCTTTTGAGTTTGAGCCTTTATATCTTATCAAACGGAAGAATGTGCTTAAGTTTTGTTCGCTATGTTAACGAATGAAACTCAAATTAGCTTTTAATGATCGATCTTAAGTCGAATATGTAGTTTGATTTACTTGTCAGCCCCGGACATTATTGATCCACGGTGGTATAATTAATTATAATTAGTTCTCCTCAAGACCTAAGATGCAAATACCTTCCTGAACCTACAAATGACATTCACTCCTAATAGGTTAAATGCATCGCCCAATCGGCTATACATATTGGACAAAAGAATCCATATTCTTAATCCCTCGGATTTTTATGTATTCTAATTTTTTATTATAAACTTTTAAATTAATAAAAGGTACTCCTTAAATAGATAATTTTTTCATTATATTTAAACAATAATTTAGGAAGAATTGAAAGGAAAATTTTATAAAACGGCCATAAGGCCCGCAATGCTTTATGGAGCGAGAATGTTGGGCGACTAAATATGAACACGAACAAAAAATGAGGTAGAGAGATGAGAATCTTTAAGATGGATGTGCGGACACACACTAGATTAGATAGAATAAGAAATGAACACATTTAAACAAAGTGGGAGTAGCACCAATAGGCGAAAATTAGAGAAACACGATTAAGATGGTTTGGACATGTTTATAGGAGACCTTTAGATGCACTGTGCGACGTTTAGAAAGGTAGAGAATCACTCACACAAATCAAAAGAGAGGAAGAGTGAAAAAGACCTGGAAAGAAGCCTATTAAATGGCGTGTTATACCTAGAAATAAACGAAAATATGGCTTATGAATGTAAAACGATGGCGCGATATGATCCGTATAGCGGAATTTCCCAGTGAATGATTAAAACAATTAGTTGTTGTTTGTTGTTGTTGTTGTTGTTGTAATAATTTAGGAAGAACATATTACATCTATAAGATCAAGGAAATTCGGTACCAAAGGCAATTTCAGAGAAGTTTATGTATTTTGATATTTTCCCCTTATATTAGTTCTTCTACAAGTGATATTTACCATAAATTAGTTACATCTATATTACATATCCTAATTATTAATTTTTAACCACTATATCCTAATTATTACATATCCGCCGTGGCTTTTGTTGCATTACAAGGTACCTTACCTCTAGGTAAAATGTTCAGCTTGGCATTTGCACAAACACCTGTACACACGACTCCATTATAGAGACTAGCTTAAATAACACGCGAAAAATCCCATGAGAAATACCGCTAAAACCCTCAAAATCCTTTTGAACAATCCATCTGCGATCAAAACGAGCTCCCAGGCCAAACAACTCCATGCCCATGTCATCAAACTTAGAGGAGGCGGCATTTCCGTTCCTGAGTACGCTACCATCATTCTCTCCATTTACTCAAACTTTAACCTCTTACAAGACTGCCTCTTACTCTTCAACACATTCCGCTCACCACCCCCAACCAAGGCCTGGAAGTCCATCATCAAATGCTGTGCTTCCAGTGGCAATTTCGTGGAGTCCGTAATTTTTTCAAGAAAATGTGGGCTTCGGGAAAGGCCCAGATAGGAACGTGTTCCCTTCTTTGCTGAAAACCTGTGCCCATTTGAGGGACCTAAAGATTTGGTGAGGCTGTCCATGGCTGCGTGGTTAGGCTTGGTTTGGATGCTGACCTTTTTACTGGGAATGCGTTGATGAATATGTATGCAAAGTTGGAGTCTTTGGATGCTCGGAATGTGTTTGATGGTGGGTCTGAGCCAAAAATTGTTTAGATTTACCAAAGATCTTAATAATACTAAAAGTCAGCTTGGATTTGTACATGATACAGAGGAAAGATTTGAAGGTCTTGATAAAGAAGTTGACAATCTGAATCAAAATTTGAGAAATGAGTTGGCTCAAAGTTCAGGAAAAGATGGGGTTTTTAATCAAAACTGTTGGACTAATTTGTATTCTGATGGTTCGTTTTTCGAAAGACGATTGACATGTGTTGATCAGAAAGCCATTTTGAATGATAATGTGAAGAATCAGTCCGTTTACAGTGGTGGGAAGACTGTATTTGTTGGTAGTTTAAATGATAGAAGCAAGAAGGAGCTTTTCCCGTGGATAGTGTGAAAGGGTTTTGAAAACATGCCAATTAGAGACGTCGTCTCATGGAACACGGTTATTGGAGGACAAGTGCAGAACGGGATGTATGAGGAAGCTTTGTTGGCAGTGAAGGAAATGGGAAAGCGTAACTTGAAACCTGATTCTTACACTTTGTCGAGTATTCTTCCAATATTCGCTGTCACGTGGATGTCATGAAGGGAAAAGAGATTCACGGATACACAATTAGACACAGTTTTGACAGAGATGTATTTATCGGAGTAGTTTGATTGATATGTATGCAAATTGTACACGGTTAGAAGATTCATACAAGATTTTCAGTTTATCTCCTCAAAAGGACAGCGTTTCTTGAATTCGATGATAGCAGTGTGTGTCCAGAATGGAAGTTTTGATAATGGATTAAAATTGTTCAGAGAGATGTTGATGGCTGATATTGAGCCTGTGGCCGTTTCATTTTCAAGTATAATGCCAGCCTGTGCACATTTGTGACACTATGTTTGGGTAAACAGCTCCATGGCTATATTATTAGGCGCGGGTTTGATGATAACATCTATGTAGCTAGCTCCGTTATGGACATGTATGCAAAGTGTGGAAACTTAAGGATTGCAAGGTGGATTTTTGATAAGATGGAGTTTCAAGATACTATTTCGTGGACAGCCATGATAATGGCATATGCATTGCACGGTCATGCCCGTGAAGCCATTTTGTTTTTCAAGAAAATGGAAATCGGGAATAAAACCCAATTCTGGATCGTTTCTTGCTGTTTTAACAGCTTGTAGTCATGGTGGATTAGTTGATGAAGCTTGGAAATATTTTACGAATATGACAAAATTCACAATATTTCTCCGAGTATAGAACACTATGCTGCTGTCTCAGATCTTCTTGGAAGAGCAGGAAAATTAGATGAAGCCTACAATTTTATCTCTGACATGCATATTAAACCGACAGGGCAATTTGGTCAACGTTATTATCTGCTTGCGGGTTCACAAGAACGTCGAACTGGCTGAAAAGGTTGCTAAAGAAATGTTGATGATCGATCCTCATTACGTGAGTGCTTACGTTCTTTTATCGAACATTTATATTTCTGCTGGGAGATGGAAAGATGCTGCAAAGACGAGAGTCAGTATGAGAAAAAAGGGATGAAAAAGAAAGCTGCTTGCAGTTGGATTGAAGTTAAGAACAAATTACATGTTTTTGTGTCGGGAGATGAAAACCACCGGATTATCCGAAAATAAATATGGCGTTGCAAGATATTATGGAACGGATCGAGCGTGAAGGGTATATTCGGATACGAATATGGTTTGCATGATGTTGATGAGGAGCAAAAGAGATTTATGTTGTCTGAACATAGTGAGAGAGAATTGCGATAGCGTTTGGTGTTATTAGTACTCCCGATGGGATGACGGTTCGTGTGACTAAGAATCTAAGGGTTTGTGTGGACTGTCACACGGCTCACGAAGTATATATCGAAGATTTTGAATCGGAGATCATTGTTAGAGATATTGTAAGGTTTCACCATTTTAAGGATGGAGAATGTTCTTGTGGAGATTATTGGTGAAAATCAAGTGTGTTGGAACTTGGAAAGCAAATATTCTTAGGTTCACCATTGAAGAACATTGATTTATGGATCAACTTCTACAGATAGTCCCCGTCCCTCCCATCTGCAGTCCCATTCCATTACTCCATCTGGTTTAACATTTCAGTTATTTTTGAGTTATTTCATATTACTCTTGACTCAAATACTCAATGGGAATAGTTAAACCCAGGGTTGGGGGAAGGAATGACTATTCTACACTTGTGGGAATAGAGATTTCTATGAGCATATATATTCTTGTTGCAAAATTGCACCGATCGCGAATGAATGTGATGAGAAAGTGAAAATATTCGCATTTATTCTTACATACTAATCATGCCATCAAATCAAAGAATGAGAATCAAAGAATGAGCACACAAGATCTTCTATTCCAAATCGTGCATCTCATATTCAAATATCACCAGATTATACGCTAAGTGTATTAATTACATCATTATTGTATACTTGGTATGTATTGAATATCATTGGGTCAGATGTAATGATTTGGAGCAAGGATCCGGCCAAGAATGAGAGACTACACATGAGGTGGTTCATAATGGGATCAAATATCTTGTTTCACCCACATTTCATTATATTGGATGAATATCACGTGTCTAACTATATTGTCATCTTGTACATGTGTATTAATTCAATCAACTGGAATAAGGATATCTCAATCCGTCCACACGTAGGGTGGTCAAGTGTGTAAAATTAGTTGACTCACGTGGATTAACAATTCCACGTGTAGCCCAAACGTAATTGAAGTCCATCAAACATAATATGGGCCTTGGCCCATTCCTCAGTTAAGATCTTAATGAAACAAGAGAAGTAAGAATAATTGAATTCAGTTAGCAAAATCCATGTCCGGGTTTGCGACCTGCAAATCCAGTTAATGACATGAACGCATAATCCAAGTCGGAAATTTCGACCCGACCCTGTCAAATCTCTCTCTCTCTCTCTCTCTCTCTCTCTCTCTCTCTCTCTCTCTCTCGATCGATCGATCGATCGATCTCTCACAGGTGACGTTAACGATTTTTCAGTTTAGGGCTTTTCTTCGCGTTTTGATTTTCTTCTTGAATTTTAGGTAGATATGTGTATTAGGATCAGTTTTATGACAAATTTATGCTCCTATTGATCATTAATGTGGATAAAGCTTTGACTTCTACTTTTGGATATTGATATTGAACTCCGTGTTCTTTTTTTTTTTTTTTAATTTTTAATGGAGTGCGAAAATTCAAGAGGTTTTGATTCTTTTGGCAGAGCAGGATGGATTTAGTATCTAAGTACCAGGTGATTTTCCTATTATTTTCGACTAATCTAATAATCTACTGTCTTTTTCCAGCTTTTACGATGTATTTTTGATTCGAGATTGCGTACTATTTTTTTGTTGTTTTTTCCCCCAATAATTTTAAGTTTTAATGTGAGTATTTAGATTAGCTATCATGCATGCCGATAATTTCATTGGAGTTTTAGCTTGCCTTTTGCACGTTCATTATGTGCGTTGTGATTGCCAATGCAGGGTGTTGTAGGGCGTGTTTTGGAAATGACCATTCAAGCTCAAATGATGATAGGTGATTGTTTCATGCTTCTGTTATTTTCTAAATGGTGTATACAGGAATAGTATATGCGATGCATGAACCTTAGAAAGCTACATTTAATAATTCTTGTTTCAACTATGTAATGCGTGCCTTTTAGAATAAGCTACATTTGGTTGGTATTAAAATACTGAAGGAAAGGAAACTTGACAGAAAGTTTTTTTTTTTTGTACCGGGAAAGTTCATTTCCACTATGAAATGTGAGAAAAAAAAATGGGAGAAAAGCCAAGGTGTAAGATTATTTGGTCGTTGCCTACATCCTTGTTATTGTTTCCATAGGCACTGAACGTGTTTTTGATTTTGTTTTTCCTTGGTCCTACCATTTTTTGTTTCCTTATAAATTCTTGAGCCAAACAGAGCGACGAGGTTTTCTTAATTTTCCATTTCCTGTTTCTGAGGAAATATTTAATTCCAGCCTATTAAGGAAAAATCTTGTATTGCACTTGAACGTTTGGTATGCCAATTATGTAATTGATATGCACACCACTATTTCAGTAGTATTATTTTAGGAGGAAAAGGCCTCGTATCAAGGTGAACAAGGGAGGATGAAGAGGAGATTGAAGACATATAATTCCACATAAAATTTGTAAGTCATAAATCTATGCAACTTTATCGGAAGTTCCTTTTGTCAGCAGTTTGATATTTATTTAACTATACCCTTTAATTGGTAATCTTATTCGTGGTTCATATTGATAGTTATGTTGAGCGGTTGCTTGATCGCATTAGCAATGGTGTGCTGGCCGAGACAGGAGGAGCGCCATGGTTGAACTCCAGTCGGTTGTGGCTGAAAGTCGTGCTGCACAGTTAGCTTTTGGGGCAATGGGTTGGTTCTTTTTATCATAGTGGAAACCACTATTCTTTCTACTTCTAATTTTCATCGAGTGAAGTCATTTATGCTCCTGAACTCATTTCTAATGCAGGCTTTCCAGTACTGTTGAGTGTCTTAAAGGAGGAACGCGATGATGTAGAAATGGTTTGAGGCTTCTGCTGCGTGATTTTGAATTTTTTTGTTTATCCTGATTTGTTTGTTGCTAAAAATTCTTGTTGGATGTATTAAGGTCCGAGGGGCTCTTGAAACACTTGTAAGTGCCTTAAGTCCTATTGAGCATGCTAAATCATCAAAGAATGAGATTCAGCCAGCATTGATGAACAGTGATTTGCTTTCTAGGGAAGTAGAGAGCATTTCTCTTCTTTTAAGTCTGCTGGTAAGATCGCTTACTGATATTTGAGAAGCAATTGAGCTTGAATCACATGTGTTTATCATTTGCTAATTTAATACCATTCCAGTCAGAGAGGATTTCTATATACGGTATTACACATTGCAGTTGTTGGCAGCTCTTCTAACAAATTCACCGAATAGGTATGATTTCTTTTCATTTTGGTTAAAAAGCTTTGTTTCACTTGAGCAACTCTAAGAGTATGCCATTGGAGATCTTTACAGGTTGCAGGAAGCTATTCTGACAATACCTCGTGGTATTACAAGGCTTATGGATATGCTCATGGATCGTGAGGTATGATTCTTGTTGTTTTCACCATTCAGATTGGTGTTTAATTTACAAGTCTCTGTTTCGTTGAAGGTTATACTAAACGAGGCATTATTACTTCTCACATACTTGACTCGTGAAGCTGAGGTAAGTTTTACTCTCTATTGGCCTATTAAAATCCTTGCTAAATATAAGCTGCTGAAATTCCCTTTTTGACATAACTCTATGTTATCCTTTTTTCTGAGTATTTATACGTGATATTTACCTACCATTCAGGAAATTCAAAAAATTCTGGTCTTTGAAGGTGCTTTTGAGAAGATTTTAGCATCATCAAAGAGGAAGGTGGTTCTGAAGGGGTGTGGTTGTGCAGGTGTTTATGGTCAAACTCACATTTATGATGACTCTCCTAATCAATTAGTGAAAGCATGTCCGGCGTTACTGCAATGTTAAGCCGATCGTATAATTCAGTACATCCTTGTTTTTTGGTTTGCCTTTAATAACTTTGAAGTTTTTCTGTTAAACACTACTTAACATGATTACCATTCAATCTTTCATCTGAATAGAAGCCACAATTATCTAATTCATCTTTAGTTCTCTTATTTCATTTGTTACTAGTTATTGGAGAAATTATTGTTTACTTATTCCGTTATTCCTGTTCACATTTTGTGTACACCACTAGTCGTTGAAGTCTCCCCGCTTTCAAGTGGTACTGCTTACGGTAGTCCAGTGAAGAGTGTTTTTTTTGCGAGGAATGGAATAGTCTGGAATATTCTGCAAGAAACTTCTAACCACTCTCCTCTTTGGTGTTGCAAACAGGATTGCCTGGAACTATTAAACAATCTTCTCGAGTAACGCCTCAAATCAGGTTTCTGCTCATTTTATTAGTTTACTTTTCATAGTATCTTTTATAATAATGGCTACTTCTTCGATGGATTGTCTTACTGCTTCTGAGCTGATTGGAAAGTGGTATAGGTATTGCTTAGGGAGACAATGGGCTTTGATCCGTTGATATCAATTCTAAAGCTCCAGAGGAAGCACCTATAAATTCACGCAGCAGAAGGTTAATTATTTTCTTTGTGCAAACTTAAAATTCTCTTTTGCAAGCAAATGCTGCCATTCAAGTACTAGTCCTAAATTTATATTTTCTTAATCAACTGGATGCCAGTAGACAATAAATCTACTCAGTGTGTTGAAACTATTACTTTGCTGCTACATACTGGTCCACAAACTGATTCTGAAAAAGACACCAATGGGTTGGCAACAAAAAACAGTCTTTGGTTCAGGGTTAGAGCTACATGTTCAAATACTCTCAGCTGAAAAATAAAAATAAAAAATTTCTACAGTCTTATGTTGTATTGTTCTCACAAATATTTTAGTAATTGTAGAAAAAGGTGTTGACCATCTTCTAATGCTGGGGAGTTGAGAGCCAAATGGGCTCCTGTTATTTGTTCAATTTAATATGGTGAGATAACCTTCCTTAATGATGTATTCTTTTTGATACTCCAAATCTACCATTTTGCCGTCTGCATTCCCACTCTTTGTAGAATGGTGCTATTATAAAGATGTTTTGTGCTTTATCAATGCAGAAGTGGAAGCTTCGCTTGTAGTAAAATATTATATTTTGTCTTCTATGAGCTGTAGGAGTAAGTTAATTAGAAAAATTAGAAAGAGTTGGACCAGTTGGTTAGGAGTTTTTTTTTTTTTTTTCTCATCGAAAAATTAGTGAAATTATTTGGAATGTGGTTTATTTGCAAGTTGGTCAACTTATAAGATATTTGATACTATCCTTTATCATTCTCCAAAATTAGAAAGGATCAGAATATTTATGATATCTTAGAGGTCTTCTTATTTACTCTTTTTTCAAATAGAATATAAGTAGTTGTCATTTTATTCTTTGTAGTTTATGGACCTTCCCCTAAAATATAGCTCAATACTCGACAGCATCTCGTGAGCTTCATAGGACAAATGCTTTGACTAAAGAATGAGTTTTTAGCCTTTTTGTCCTACACATGCGTCTTGGTTAATCAATCCTCTAAACTTTGTGCTGCTATTATAAATTGTATGCGACATTTTGTAGAAGCGTCTGATGTTCACTGTTAATGCTATAATCTTTCAGGCTCTCCCGATGCATAGGTGATCTGGTTGCCAATCATCCAAAGAACTCAGACGCCCTTGCAAGTAAAGTACTTGGAGAGAGCCACATGCTGAGCCTCTGCCTTTAAATTCTATCCTTAGGATTCTTGTGCGGGACTTCTAGCATGCAAGAGTTGGTGCAGCTGACTATGTTTTTAAGAGCTTTTGTGAGGTTTGTATTACTAATGTCTTGGAGTGGGCTATTCTTTTCGTGAGCAAGTGGGACTGTTATATGCTGGATTGGGCAATTGAGCCAATTTTTCCTCAAGAATATTTTTCTGTAGATTGTATGTCTATGCTTCTTATTTTACTTGGATAGTTGGATGTAATTCTTTAATTATATCCATGATTTACCAATTTGGAACACAGTTTATATATTATTTTATTGATCCATTTTTTGTGTGTGCTTATATTTTCTCCTTATAATTCTTGATGTGCTTCTATGATCTGCCAACAACAGAAAATCCTGATGGTCAAATGATGCTGGCTTCAACTTTAATTCCTCAACCAAGACAATGGTTCATACTCCACTTGAGGAGGATATTAACACGTCATTCGGAAGGTTATATTTGTTTTCAGATATTTAAGGGATCTTAACCTTTGAAATGCCGATCACATGTTTTAAAAATTCTTTTCTGGCAGCATGCTATTGCGTGGAGTTGACACTGAGTGAAGGTGATGGGTGATCTTGAGGTAATGATGTCATTTCATGTATTTTAATTTTTGACTAAGTTAACTTAATACGTAACT